>NW_004624763.1:11513511-11611397 GCF_000247695.1 Heterocephalus glaber
TCCTCTGCACCTGTAAATTTAGCAACTCAGAAGGAGGAGGAAAGTCTAAATTCTCTCGGTCCAGATCTGAAAGGACTGGTTTCTTTTCAGCATCATCCCCTTTCTGACAGAGGACCAGGATATTGCTTTTTGTTTTGGGGGCTTACATATGAAGCCAAGGAGGCATTCTGTGGCACAATTAGAGCCATAAATCAATATAGGGAAATTGATCTGGATGTTCCCATCTAGTGGTGGTGACTGTTAGCCAGACAGACCAGACGAGACCCTCATCTAGGAAACTCTCAGTTGGACAAGCTAGGCAAAGCTTGGGCCATTCTAAATCACAAAAGTCTCTAAGTTTTAGGGTTTTATCTTAATACCACAATTTCCAGTAAAAGCTTTCTTAAAATTCTTAAGCATGCATTCCAAAACAGTAGGACAAGATGTTTCTGTCTCCACGATCGGCTGATCATAGTGCTGGTATGTGTCTGGGTACCCTTGTAGGGAGATCCAAGACAAAGAAAGGTGGGTGATCACTTGCTCACCTGCCTGGCTGCAGGCCTCTCGGCCACTTTAAGGTCCGTTCAGGTTAAGGTGGGCTGTTGCAAAAGTTCACCATTGTGTCTTTGTTAAATGTGACCACAGAACCAAAAGACAGACCACACACAAGTTCCGGGACTCAGGGAGAACTCTTTAAGTGCAAGTGCTTCCTCCCTCTGTCTTGTTCCACAGCTCATTCCACATACTCTCCTATCCAGAATTCTTTCACTCACACATTTATTCAGAAGTATCACATTCCCTCCCAGTGACCCCCTAACAGTAACCAAAACAAATGAAAGAAGCTACCTCCCCAAATGGAAAAGCAACAGGGGTGATTGGGCCCCTGCAGTAATTTTGCCCAAAGTTCACAAAGTGAACCAAAACAAATGGGAGGAGCTATCTTTCCAAATGGCAAAGCACCGGGGTGATCAGCCCCCTGCACTATTTTTGCCCAAACTTCACAAAGTACAAATTCACAAAGTGAAACCAAAGCAAAACCAAAGTTAACGACTGGGGGTTTCCTGGGGTTTCTCACCCAGCAAAGGAAAGAGACAGACAAGACACCAACAGCAACAGCCCTCATTCTATCCTCCCCCTTCTCAGGTTTAGGGGATCCACAACTGGCGAGCGGGTCTCTGTGTTCTGTTGGAGAGCCTGGGAAATTAGTCCCAGGGGTGGGCCATTCCTCTCAAGGAGACAGAGAGCCGCTCCCTCCAGTGGGGTTCAGGCCAATGCCCAAAAGGGCTATTTCATTCCTGATTCCTGGTCAGGGAACCAAATATTCTGGAAATCATGGAAAGAAATACATGGAGACAGAGAATTTGGGTAAAATAATAAAAGTTCTACTTGCAAGCAGGTGGGACCACCAGAAACAGGTCTGGTCAGTATCCGCGCCCCCCCCCACTTTGTTCAGCATTTCCTTTTTATATCCTTTTTAGCCATTATCTCATCCCTAGTGGTCTCTGATGTGTAAATACAATTCCAGTTCCTATTTACAAGTCACAGACACAAGATAAGCACATATATATTGTAAATTCAGCCAGGCATCGCAACTGTGTTAGGTTAATGAAGTTACTGGTTAAAGAGTCAGATAACTGTCACCTTAAACAACAAGAGTTATGGGAAAAACAAATCTTAAAGGAACACATTACTTATTTTGCTTCTACAACTACCTTAATATTCAATCTACTAAGTTATTTAAAACTTTTCCCTATCAATAGGAAATCACAGGGAGTAGATTATAAAATTATACAATGTATACATGCACCAAACATAGTATGGTAGCTCCATTAATACTTACAGTACTTATGTTTTTCTGACTCACTTACACACACACACACACACACACACACGAAATTCCAGAGGGTACAATGTCCTAGAATGCAAGCAAATAACAGTTATAAAAACACAGCATTTGATATGTATGAAATGGCTGCTGTTTTGCCAAATAAGATGTGTACAAAGAATTGTCTGTTAGATGTAGAAATGTGGAGGATAATTTTGACCTTCATTTAAGAAGTTTTGGTTCTAAAGTGGTAGTGAAAGCCAGTTCGGGGCAATTAGTCTAAGAAATTCTGGGAAAAGACAAATCAAATATAGTAATGGTGGACCAGTCCTTGAAAATTTTGCAGCAAAGAGAATAAAGATACGTGACAACAGGTGGCAAGAAAAGTGAAGTCAAGAAGGGAAAAATAAATCTATGCTTGTATGAATATGGAAATGATCAAACAGAGAGAATAAACTTGATATGCAGGAGAAAGAGGGGTCACACTTGGCCCAAGAGAGTGGGATTTAATGTACTAGTAAATGTTCTAGTGTTAGTAGAAAAATCACAGTTCATTTAATTAACAGATAGGAAGGCACCATAAATTGGTAAAGATTTTGACATCGGTGCAGATCTGGTGTTATATATGGCTTACAATTAATTTATTCTAAAATAAGATTGGGCTTAATTCCTTTAACTCCTCCTATATTAGTTCAATTAGAGGTAGAATAAATAAAAATCTATGAAATCTAAATCATTTTTGCATAACATATTTATGCAAAGGAATTTCTCACATAAACTGAAACTTGTTTGGCTTTTCTCTCCTTTGTATATATTAAAAGGAGAATCGGCCAACAACTGCATTTATTTGCTTTTATAATCTGAAGATTCCATACCTCAAAACATGTTACCTAATTTACAGTGAAGAAAAAAGATCCAAAGCATTTTTTTCCAATTAACCTGTCATTCAAATATACATTATGAAGTTTGAGTTAATTTGAATTTTAATTCGTAAAATCTTTCCTGGTAAGTTTCATTAGCGAAAGGAGACAGGTACAAGAGAAGAAATATAAAGTTGCAACTTGTATATGACTGTTCTGAGCATGGAGGCTATTGCTTTCTGTTGAGAGGAGTTAGTGACTCTGCAATTACTCTTTCTTAAGAATGCCAACTCTGTTATCTGTGTTCTCCAAGTCTTAGATATTTAGATTCTAAATATTTAGTCAATGACTATATATTTGGCCAGTAGTCAAGATAGTTCTATGAAGAACAAGGAAAGCAATCTCAAAGAAAGAAGAGTAAGAAGGTGGGAAAGGAACAGATATTACAGAGAGGATCACACATTTCTACATGCTTGTGCAGAATAGCTGGTGTGTAGAATACCAACACCAGCCTTTGCTGACAGATTGGAAGCTTGGGTTTTTGGAAATATTACACACGCTATAGAATTTTAGTCACTTCTATTCTGAAATTCTCCATTTTTTTACATTTCCTTGCACGGGATGAGACAACAAAGTGATTGAAGATAGTCCAAATATATAAATAACTCATTAAAATTTTAAAGAGATATAAAGTGATGATTTGATAAGTTATGTACGATCAAGCAATAAAACAACAAAAAATATAACTGTTAATTTTTTTAGCATCATTCTTAGTATTGTTTCTAAACCGAAACAAACCAATCTAACAAACAACACCAGACAGTATTAAATCTCATATACCATTAAATCTAATTTTCTTGATTCAAAATGTATTTGAAATCAAAGCTGAAACTATAAAATGCATAATTATTTTGAATAATTATTGAAATTTCCCAATGTACATCAAATTATACACAGTAGAATTTTCACATATTGTGTTAATCCAGGGTGATAAGGTGTAAAGTTCCCAGCAGTACATCAGAGAGATACAATGTGAACTGCATCTGATTTTCCAGCAAGTGAATATAATCTAATTAATTAGTTGCAGTGCTACAGATATGAGGTTTTGAGCAAAGCCACACAAACATAAAGGATCTCTTGTATTGAGTAATCATAATCTTCTGCGGCTTCTTTCCAGCTCTGTTTCCTGTGTGAACAAGATATTTTCTGTTGAGTTAAACAAACAAAGGGGGTGATTGAGCATTAAACTCCAAAGACTATTCTTGGAGGGCACTGCACACTGCTTGGAGATTCTTAATGACTTTGGAGGAAATGGCATAATTTTCTTTCCTAGTTTGAAAATTGGCTTTTAAAAAAATGCTTACCCTCAGCCAATATATATACATAAAAGAATAGAATGAAAACTTAATTGCTCCAGTTTTTATACTAATGCCATTGTGTAATATCTGTGCTTTTACAACATATGATTACTGAGATCTAGGACTGATGGCATAACATTAGTCTGTTTTACATTACTTTTCTAAAATAAGTACATTTTATTCAAAATAAAATGAATCAGTAAAATATTAAGGGATTTTACATGACATTTTAAAATTATTTAAAATCTAGATTCACTGCATGGAAAGTCATGTATGTCATTAGCTAAAAAATATGAAGTGATCTTGAAAAGTCAGATAATTAAGTCTTGGTATTAAAAATTTGACTTATCACATTTTCCAGACTGTAAATTCTTGAGTTGTATTGGCATCACTTTGAAATTATTCAGCATAATGCTAACTTCCTTTTCTGTTGAACATTTTTACATCTATAATAAAAAAAACAGAAGGCATTAACACCATAATTAATTGGAGGTAGTCATATGGGCGACTACTTGGAAGCATTAAAGCTTGGTCAGGTGTATCTCTTATCCTCCTCTTTTAAGATTAGATAAAGTACCCTTAATACAATACATTAATTATGACAACCTAACAGTAAAAGGAGAATGACTTTGGAAATTGAATAGTAGAAACAAAGATACCATAAAGTTCCAAAGCACTGAACATAAAATATATGTCCGTTTGCAGTAACCTTATGAAAAATAATAAAAAACAATAAATTATTTGTATGTAAACATTTGTAGCAGTTACTTTTTAAAGACAAAAGAAAACATAAATGTACAAAGCCAAGAACCTCTATACTTTTAAAACATTTCCAATGTTTATAAATGAACAGTCTATATTTATTTTTTTCTTCAGATTTGTCTATTCTCATATATGTACATGTTATTGCTCTGAAGAAAAATACATCATTCTATAAAGTTCTGGTTCTGCCACTTCTTTGGTTCTTTTAGCAATTATAAATACTGTTGCATGTTCACACTTAAATATTCTTATTTTTTTCTAAAGAAAAATAAATTTTAAAATTGCATTATACTCTAGAAATCTCTAAAACAGAAAATTTAGGAGTTATATATATTTTTTCATATATTACAAATAATGTATAAAAAATTGGCTCATGTGCTTACATATTTTTGAGAAACTGAATATAGGATTATAGAATTCTCTATATATTCTAGATATTAGTTTTCTGTCTGAGGATTGTCTAGTAAAATTTCTTCCATTGGTTGTGAAACAGAAGACACCATTCTATTATATATTAAGGACAGTGGCCCCCGAATGGAGCTGCTAAGCCCAAAAGGGAGTCTGCTCAGATCTTACTGAAACATCCTCGGGTTGTCCTGCTGCCATCCAGGAACTCTCCAGAGCATGCTCAGAACATGATCAGGCAGGCCATTAGCTCAAGGCCACCTGGGCCCAGCACAGACATGAACACTGCTCAGATTGGACCCTATGGTATGTAATCTTCTATTCGGTAGGGACCATATGGCTTGTACAAGGGCCTGCGTTCTCTTCTAATTAAAAAAAAAAACTCTGGACAAAGACCCTTAATGGGCCTCTTGCTCATGATCCCTTCCCTGCTACTGGGAACTCTACTTTCTTGCCTTTAGATCTTTTTAAATAAATTAGCTTGTACTCTGCCTCAACCTGCAATTTTATTCTTCATCACTGAGGGACATGATCCCAGCATTCTGGAAGCATCTTTTTCCTTTGCTGTGCAGAAGGTTTTTGTTTGTTTGTTTGTTTTGTTTTTAGACTTGATGTAATCCCATGTGTTGAGTCTTGGAATTATGACTTGTGTACCTGAGGATCTGTTCTAGAAGTCCTTGTGTATGCCTACACCTTCAAGAGTTTTAGTATTTTTTTTTTCTTTCAGCAGATCGAGCTTTTTTTTTTTTGTCTAGGTCTCTGATCCATTTTTATTTGATTTTAGTACAGGTGAGGGATATGGACCTGGATCCATTCTTCTGCACATGGATAACTAGTTTTTCCAATAGTTTTTGTATAAGAGGCTTATCTTTGCACCAACTTGTCAATAATCAGATGGCTGAGGGTGCTTGAGATTGGTTTTGCATCCTCTGTTCTATTCCATTGGTCAATATGTCTGTTTTTGTGCCAGTACCATGCTGTTTTTACCATTGTAGCTTTGTAATATAAATTGAAGTCTGAGATTGTTAATGCTTCCTGCTTTGCTCTTGTTGTCAGGACTGCTTTAAATAGTCTTAGTGTCTTCTCCTTCCATAAAAAATTTAGAAAAAAATTTTCTAGTTCTGTATAAACTATTGGTGGTTATTTTGATTGGAATTGCATTAAAATTATATGTGAGTTTTGGACATATCTCCATTTGACAATATTCATTCTCACCATCCAAGAATAGCTATGTTTTTATATTTTCTTTTTTTAGAAGCAAAACATTTATTGGTACATTTTAGATATACACAATGATAACATTCATCATAGGGAATTTGTACCTGTACATGATATATCTTGATTCTTCTTTTTTTCCCCTATTCTTCCCTCTCTTTGACCCTCTTCTCCTCCTTATATACAAAAGCTTTGTTTCCATTTTTTCATTCTATTTTCTTTTTTCTTGTCCTTTCTTTCCTTTTCCCCTCTCCCCTCTTTTGTTCCCCTTCTCATTTGAACATTTTTGTCCCATTCCCAATGGATAAAGAAGATTTTTTATATACAGTGGAGTTCAACTCTGCCATAAAGAAGGATGAGCTTAAGACATTTGTAGATAAATGGATGCACTTTGTGACCGTACTCTTAAGGGAAATAAATCAAACACAAATGTTTAAATACCACATTGTTTCTCTGTTGTGAGAAAACAAACATAGAAACAAGGACTAAAATGTATAATAGATAATGAGAAATGAGTCTTTACATTTTCTAATGTCCTCTTTAATCTTTTTCAGAGCACTATGATATGCCTTATAGAGGTGTCTTAGTTACTTTTCTCACTGAAAAAAAAATACCCAACACCCTAAGTTAAAGAGAAAAAGGTTTACTTAGCTCACATAGGGGCTTCAAATTGGAGAAATTGTTCATGGAAGCCACAAGGTAGCAAAAACAAGGGGACTTGACAGCATCTTTCTGCTCCTTTTATATTACCCAGACTACCAGGATTATGGCAGTGCCAAACCAATCAGAGGACTGATACAGTACTCACCCATACTTAATCCCAGCATCACACACTCTAGATTCAGCCACCTGTGAAAATGCCTATGCCTGCATGAGGCTTCAGTCACAAACCATAACAAGAGGCCTGTCACTTACTTGTTTAGAATCATTCCTTGTTATTTAATTTTTTTCAGCAATTTTGAATGGGATTTTTTTTTCAATTTTCTTCTCAGTGGGTTCATTCTTGGTATGGAAGAATGCTACTGATTTTTGTGTGTTTATTTTGTATGCTGCCAGTTTGTTGAGTTTATTAGTTGTAATAGTTATATGATGGAGTTTTTCAGTCTTCTCTGTAAGGGATCATGCCATCTGCAAACAAGGATATTTCAATTTCTTCCTTTTCTATTTTAATTCTTTTTATTTCCATCACTTGTCTGTTTAAATTTCTGAGTACTGTACTGAAGACAACTGGACTCTTTTGTCTTCATCCTGATTATAGTGGGGATGCTTTCAGTTTTTCCCAATTTAGTATGATGTTGGCAATGATTTGTGAAAAAAGGCTCTTAACAGTTTAAGGTATGGTCCTTATATTACCTTTTTATTTGAGTAATTATTTTAAACTACAATTACATTGTTAGTCTTTTTCTGCATCTATCAAAATAATCTTCATTTCTGATGTGACTTAGGTGTTATGGTGGGAAAATAGTTGAAAACAGGTAGATGATAGATAGATACTACAGATTTTATAAGAATCATTTTCACCTAATGTCTGTAACATATTTATTCATACAGCTTACAGTGGTTTGACAATTTTTGTTTTGAAGTTTGATATTTTCATTGTGTATTCGATATTGCTTTTGCTTTTAAAAATAAATGTTGTGTTAATTTCCTCTTTTCTGTTTCTAAAACCATACTCTCATATTGATGTGGGAAAACCACTTTCTATCAACATGGTGCTCAGGTGAAGCTGACTGTAGGGTCCTGCTTCCTGGACCCAGAGGTGCATCTGCTAATGGGACTAAGCCCCTCAATACTCTCTGTTCCCCTTGCCATGCTATTGATTCTATGATGGGCTCAAGCCATAAGTCAAGGAAGTGAGTTCAATTTGGGTTTTGTCCTTGGGCTATTAAGAAAATGGGTGCACTATTTCCAATTAGAAACAAATCTAGACAGGAAATTGCTTACAGTCTTCTCAAAACCACAGGGGAGAAAACACTAAAGGTTGCAGCATCACACACTGAAGAAATTCAAGCAAAAAGCAGGGGAAATAAGTAGCTATGGTGTATAAACAAAAGACAACATCATGGCTTAGCTGAATAAATATTTTGCTATTTGGAGAGCAAAAACTAAAGTTATTTCTTTGAATTACTGCATTTGGAGTAGGATTGTAATCTTGCTTTCTGATATATAACAGAATACACATATTTGGGTACTTAATGTAACTCTCTTAAGCTACCTCAGCAGTTTCATTGATAACTTCACTTTAAGAGGAAGAATTTGCCCTTGAATTGAAGTAAGCACTTCAAGTTTTCCCAAAGTACTGAATTTTATCATGACTACATTTATGAATGATAGTCAATAAAATTATCATTCACTGGGAAAAGTTAAAGCATACTTCTCATATCAAATAGCAAAACATTTTTATAGGAGGCTATGCAAAAATACTGAATTCTGCATCTGTATTGTGGTATTACATGGATATAAATCTTACTGCCCTAAAACAGATGCACCTTCTATCAGAATGGATTCACATGTTAGTGTTGCAGCATCAAAGACTTACAAATTAAGAGCAGCATCATTTATGGAAATGTCTTTTACATAAACTGTTTTAAATATTCTTGTTGAGTCAGGCCTTTGTGTTTGGTACTGGTTACAATCTTGTATACCTACAACCTCCTGATGGCTTAGTCTTCCAACGCATCAATAACACTCAACGTAATTTTAGAAATTACCATTTCTCAAATTAAAAAGTTGCATTAAGTGAAGTAGTATTGATTTCTTGCTGCATCATCTTTAAATTTTTATATTAAACATTTTACATTTAAATTATATTATGGTTGGGACTCAAAATGTCCCTTCATAGGCTCATTTGTGTTGAAGCCTTGGTTGCCAGTTGATGGATTTTGAAGAAGTCTTCATTGCTTTTTTCCTAGCAGAACATTCCATACTTTGTTAACATATCTTCATTAGAGATTTTTGTTTTATAATATATACAAACAATTGGAAGTAATATGCCCAATGTGTATTTGTTCACTGACTTGAATCATATTATCAGGATTAAAGTCAGCCATTATAATATAAATCAAATCTACAAGATATCTTAATGAAAGAAAATTGTCCATCTCAAAAGGTACAGATCAAGAGCAAGAGTCAGATCTACAAAAGGACTAACAAGGCTGCTTCTCAAAACGTTGTGTAGATCATGCCCATGAAGTCACAGACATGAATTACAAGACAGCAAGAATGTATGCAGGCTATTTCCTTGTCTATGTCAAATACACCACTATATTTCTGACTCAAGGCCAGCAGATGAAGGTCCAGTCATGTTGATTAATTTAAAAGCCATTTTTGTGGAGTGATGACAATAGTAGAAACAATGGAAATATTGCCTATCTGTTATCAGGTGGCCCTGGCATTCAGTCATACTTCCGGTATCACACAACCACAACAGAAAAGATTCAGTATTTTCTTGCCATCCAAATGCTAAGGAAGTAAAGTTGCATTGGCATAAACTAATCTAATAGGTAGCCACACTAGTTAAGTTCTCCCTCTTCACTAAGAGAGGAAGGGAGTGAAGAAATTTATTTGCTAAAAAGTGTTAGTGTTCACAAATGTTCACTGGTTTTGTTCCCTTCTCATTTTGGTAATTGTTTAATTAAATTAAATTAAATTGACATGACATTAAGAATAGATTAGACTTATTTTAGAAAACCTCTATGTCAAATGATAATTATTCTCATAAATTATTTTAATTTTAATTCAATCTTCACTAAGGGCATTAATGGCTAACTTTAGAAAGTTTGGTGATCAAAAAAGATCTTAGGGTGTGTTGTGGTGTGACACACATGAGATCACAGTGCTCTGGGAGGCTGAGATGTGATTGTAAATTCCAGGCAAACCCAGGCAGTTTAAAGTCTTAGAGAGACCCTGTCACAATTTTTTTAAAAGGCTAGTGATACAGCTCAGTGTAAATTCCCTAGGTTCAATCCACTACTGCTACCGTCTCCTATTTTAAAAACTCTCATCAATGCAACTTAATACGTGATTTATAAGAACTACCACATTTTTATTTTAATAAGTCTTTTATCTAAGTACATGGTAAAGGAAAATAGAATTTATTTCAACTCAAACCTAATCAAGTAAAGGGCAAAATTTCTTTTAAAATATATTTTTAAATCATTCAATACACTTTTTAATGTTAATCTCATTCAGGTAAGATGTGTTTGACCTTTACATTTCATCAACAAGCCCTCTAGCAGTGAGTCCTCCTTCTTATTATGAAAAATTTGGCCAGTCATCATATTAAACACTGTTATAGCCTAACTAAATAATAATTTTCCTCTAATAACATATTACTATTTTCTTTATTCAGCAATGGAGTTAAATAAAAAAGATCCAACACCACTCCAATTTATTATTATTAAATGTGTATATTTTATTTTACTATTTAAAATTTGTTTATGTTTATGTTTGGTTAAATAAATTGGCATCTTAATGTACTAGATATACATATACGTGTTTCTTGGGTGGTTTAAAAATTAAGTGATGTCTTTAATGAGGAAAGATCATGTACTCAATATTGGGAACTCCTCTAATTAGAGAATAATATAAATGTAGACTGTACAATTAAAGATAAGGAGAAAATAATGCATGCCAAAATGGGTGGAGTAATGTTAATAGGAAAAACTAGAGACAAAAGCTTAGCAATTTATAAATTATAAAATAATAAATATTTAAGCAATAAAAACTATAAGAACAGGGCCGAGGATTTAGCTCAGTGGTTTCGCCTCCTGCTGCACAAACGCAAAGACCGGAGTTCGATCCCCGGTACCAAAAAACAAAACAAAACAAAACAAAAAAACTATAAGAACATACAAAGTTTTAATTTTTGTAAGTATTATATTTTGAAAAAAGATTTTAGCCATATGATGAAACTATATTCTGCTGAAAGAGAGCTAGAAAGAACACCAGAGAGAGACATAATAGCCATAACAGCAAAAGAATGGGATTGCCTTTCCACAATAATAATTAAATGCTAATCTCAGTATGGAACTGACACTTTTCTTTGACTTTGGGCAAAATGTTAGTGTCTGTGTTGAGATTTGCACATGTAAAATGCAGATAATAATAACACCTCAGAGGGGTGCTGCGAGGCTTAATTCATTTCTCCAGAGTGCTATGGACAGGAGAAAATGTATGCAGTCTGGATGTTTAATCACGATTACTCCTCCAGGAATTTTCTATTGAGTTTGCCTAGAGAGAGGCTTGATGGAAGACTTTCAAGTATAGAGCCCCAGAAGGAGCTAGCAATACCTTGTATTGAACAGGGAAATGGATGAATTAAAAACTAGAGTTTAGGAGGAAACCTTAAACAAATAAAAAATTGGCTGTCTGGGAAAAGCACAGAGAGACAAATGAATTAGCATTGTAATTTACAGTTCAAAAATGTACAAAAGTGAGCTAAATGGAAAGAAGTAGGAGGCAGGAAAAGAGGTAAAGAGAAGAGAGGAAAGAATATTTTTTTTCAATTAAAGAAAGAAAGTGAAGTAAGGGGGTAAAATAGCAGGCAGATGGATATGGTATGAGTTAAAGACATTTTAAAATACTAGTAAATCAGAAAGAATCCAGTAAGAAAGTTATGAATTTTTAGTATTTGGAGAACATCGTATTTGTTAAGAATCAAAATGAAAGATTTCTGTAGCACAACTAAAATAAATATTCAGTAGTCAATATTTTTATTTTTCACTAAGAAATGATATTGGTTCTTCTAATTAGGGCTGAATTTACAAGTCTTTTGTGAGTACACATTAAAAATATTTCAATGGAAAGAACATAGAAGGGCAGGCATGGTGGTGCACTCTTGTAATCCCAGCACTCCTGGAGTGTCAGGCCGGAAGATCTCAAGTTCTGGTGCCATCTGGACAATTTAGTGACTTAGCACTTTGTTGAGACCCTGTCTCAACAAAAAAAGGACTGAAGATGTAACTCAGTGTGAGGCTAGGTTTAATCCCCAGTAATATCAAAAACAAAAACAAAAAAATCCATAAAGTTGCTTATTAGACAGGAAAGGTTCAATAATTTTTTGAAATTGCTATTTTTCAAATTGTCATGTTGTATGAGCTAATGTTGTACTTATTTCTTCCCATACATTTTTTTCTTTTTGTAGTAAATATTTTACACCTATATTGTTATGGTTGGGAAAATGTTCCCCAAGCAATGCATTATGCCAGTCTTCATTGTTAGGCGGTGGGCTTTGGGGAAGTGATTGGATCATTTGTGTTGCATTCAACAAGTAGATTAATTCATTCATAAAGTCATAATTTGATGGCATTATTGTGGAGTGATGGAAACTGGAGGGCATGGAGCATCTGGGGAGTAAATGGGGTATTGGGGGCATTCCTTTGGGGATAATATCCCTTTTCTAGCTCCTTCCTCTGAGACTCTTCCTCTCTCTCTCTCTCTCTCTCTCTCTCTCTGCTTCCTACCTATGAAGAAACGAGAAGATTTGCTATGTGATCATGATGTTCTAGCTCACTTCAGGCCCACAGAAATGGAAGCAGCTGGACTAAAATCTCTGAAACTGGGACCCAAAATACATCTTCCTGCCATTTAAGTTATTTTCTCAGGTATTTTGTCACTGCAATGGATGGCTAAAACAAATTATTAATATTGAATGCCTGAAACTTAAAGAACAATCTTGAATTATGGTTTGAATTATCCTAAAATTTTCAGACTCACTTTGGAACTTGAAACATATTGTTCTCACAGAACAAATATTATTATTGAATGTTGTCTATTCCAGAGGATATAGCTATTTTAAAATATTTGTAGCAAAAATTTAATCAGATATTGTTTGAGCAACTACTTCATACCAGCCCATATTGAGATACTATAATAGGAATAAAAAATAGTAGTTGACTAAACATAGTTTACCATCTAGTAGAGATAATTGAATCGCATAAATATGTAAATAAATTACAACCAATACATAGCATAAAATGATAAATAACAAGTAATTTGAAATTTCTGAGGATATAGCTGGAATGATAATTAATACAAAAAATGTCCAAAACAATATTTTCTTCCAGCATACTCATTTCTCTGTACTCTGAAATTTCATGAGCAAAAGACTACACAGGAAAAGGTCTCTGAATGTATAAAGAAGGAGGAAGAGCTCATTGGACAGTCTTGCCGTTATTTGTGTCTTGTTTTGAAAATGCTTTTTGTGGTGGCAGAGAAGCTACATGAATTAAAAAATTACCCAAAGGATTGTTCTCTAGGGAGAAAAAAGCAACCAACTCTGAGGAAATGAGTGAAATAATTTCTATCTAAAGTTTCTAATTATTCTACTACCAACAGGGTGCCTCACACATATTGTTAAATATGGGCTGAAATCAATCAAATAACAGCTACTCAATGACTGCTGTAAATGAAATGAAATACAAGAAAAATTCTAGATAAATTAACATGGGTTAGCCAAAATTGGACACAAGTTTGCTTTCACTTACATCCAAATATTCCACAAGCAATTTGAATGGTATATTAAATCTCCATGAGAGATCTTATTCTTGGTAATGGTGAGAAAAGATTTTGGATAAGAGATTCCTACATAAATAAGAATTGAAATTATCCCACATTCATAACTAAGACACCCATTTATCTTTGTTTTATTTGATTAGCATTTATTAGTTTTTGTCCTGGCATTGTATTCTGAACTGAAAATGCAAAGATAACCATAAAAGTCTAACCGGCAAGACAACTATAGTCCAAATGAATGAAAGGACATGGAAACCAATATTTGCTAAAAATATAGCTTGCTAGAAAAATGCTCACAGCTTGAATGTGAAGTCTGGATCTTTTGGATCAATGTTATTTTAGGAAAATACATGTTCCAGGAACAGCCACTCTAACTAGTATTGATCACTGTCGCAATTTTACCTTACAAGGAAATCTGTGAAGAACAACATAATGCTTTGTACTATTTTATTGATTAATAATCTGTCTTTCACTCTTTGGACAGGAATCAGTTGTAGGTGAAGATGTATGAGTTTAATGTAAAATGTCATCCATTTATTTGTATCAACAAAATCTAACATTTTCATTATATATCCTAAGAATTAGCTTAGACAGAAAGCAGAATCCATGTCAGTTTCAAGTATCATGTAAAAAGAATTATGTTCAAGTCCTATTCTTGTAATCTACCTTTTAGTAGCCTAATTCATGTTGAGATGCCCATCAATTAATACATTATTTGGCATCTCTCTAAACAATATGCATAAATTGAATTAATAAATGGTGTCATCTTGCTGCTTTTAGATGAATTAAGTACTAACCTCTTCCTCATTGGTGTACTTCTACTAGGCTCTCAACATATTTCCCTCACATCCCTACAAAACGCTTTTTTATACTGTTAATAGAGATGACTTTCTAGGTTGAAATCAGATCATAACTTTTCTTCAAAAATACCTTGATTAGTTCCCGTTAACATTCAATTAAAAATCCCTTCCCATGTAGTCTTTTTACATGGGAAACAATGTCTTTTTAAATCAGGATGTTAATAAGCTCCTGAATACATGAGTGAATGGAGCTGATGTTGTCAGGAAATAAGGGGAGCTCATTCCTAGTCCATGATAACATTTATTTTGTGTCAGACAGAACTTTGTCATCTAATAGCTCACAGACATCATCATGCCAGCTTTGCAAAATTCTATTACTATGCCATTTTAATTGTTGTTTTCTCTTTGAATTTTTGTAAAATATTTTAATACTGTCAACATTTACCTCTTGTACTCACTTTTAGAAGTTGAGACAACTTTCACTGAAACTAAAATCTGGGAGAGAGATAAGATTGGAGGTAAAGCAGAAATAATTAGTTGGATGAACGGTTAGCAGGCTTCTACATTGAACACAATTTGTTTGAGATGATAGATTTTTGTTTTGTTTTGTTTTGTTTTGGTGCAGGGGAGGGTATCAAACTCAGGACCTTGGGCTTGTGAGGCAGGCAGTGGAACCACTGAGCTAAATCCCCAACCCTGCTCAACACAATTTGTTTGAAGAGGAGTGGATAAATGTAGATAAAACAAAACAATGTGTATAAAGGAGCATATTATCTCTGAAAACTTCTGAGAATAGAATACCAAATTCAGGGATAGGTAGAAAATCAGTCATTTCAATTAGCATCATGTTAGAATATACTCCTGCTCTGGATGATGTTTGGAATGAAGGAAATTTTCATCTCTTTAAAGCTTTCATGTTTTATGGAAAATCCTAAGACTTTTCACAGAGGTAAGATTTTGATTACTTGTCCATATTTGACATTTTTTAGTATAGTAACTAAAGGTAGATTTTCCTGAAAGGCAGGTTAGAGCTTCCTGGCACAGGAATTTTAAAGGGAAAAGTACTCTAATGTGTGGTTGTAAGTCCTGGTTTATACTAGTGTATATACTGTTATGCCTATTGTGCCACTGCAGTTATCCCATATCATTCTCAGAAATGTCCTGGTTTGAACAATAAATCAAATCATCACCTTAACAATGAGAAAAATAGAAAAAAGTGATGGGATGAGATTAAAATAAAGCTGCCAGATGTGCTAAAAACAAATTCAGAGATCAGACCATCTGTCTTTGATTCTTAAGGACTAATACCTACAATTCTAAAGGAAGTTGTACCTGCACCTCTCAGTTATACAATTCAGGAATGTGGTAACAATGAAGAAAAGCCCTTCTTGACCTTTTAAAGCAATGACTTCAGGAATCTATTACTAAGTTTACATTTCCATCTATGAAGATTTCTATTGCAAATTAAAACACTTAACATCTGAAGTAGATCATTTATTAATGTAAATCATTGTCTAAGCTCATCTTCTGTTCATAAAATTATGATTACATTTTGATGATAATTTGATTGATAGCATGATGAAAAATAGTCTCAATCTTAATAAACATGTAAGCGTGCAGTGACAGGACCTGACCTTGGTTAATAGATCGTGGGATACATAAGGGACACATATGCATTTGTATATGGCATCTTGATGCTTTTGTTAAAGCAGAAAATCAACTAATATTTAAAATGACTAATAATCCATTTTATGAAGCTTACACCTCAAAGAATGATTAATTCTTTCATAGTGGTATGACAAAAAGATGCAGGTGTTTCATCCTATTATTCAAGGAGTTCCTTGGTGTGTAGGTGTTTGGTAACAACCTCCACAAACAACAACAACAACAAAAAATCACAATATTAAATTACTCACCGATGAATGGACTATTCGTGTAATTATTATTATATAAGTAGTCCAATTCACTTAACATTAACCAATAGTTCCTTTAGTGCAAATTGTTTTGCAAAGGAAATTTTATGATTCTTGCAAAAGAACGAATACATGGTAGGCAATTCAGCAGAGAGATGCTTAAATTTTGAAGATTTGAGAGGCCCTTGGGAAAAGTGGGGAAATCCTTTGCATATGTTTTTGCAAAAATGGCTCTTGAATATGATCACGTTTTGCAAGTCAAATGTGAGATAAAGGCTGTTGTATTCCACTTACCATAATCTTTAAAAAAAATAACAAAAAACCTCAGAAGCACAAATCAGTGCTTGGCTCATTACTTTTGGGTATTTTTAAAACTGTGTGTATCTTTACCATTACAATTAATACCTAAATTTTGTCTAAAATGGATATCAACAAATTTATTTTAATAATTTTACTTACTTTCAAGATAAAATAGTGTAATTCTTTTTGGATACCACTTATTGAATAATTTTGGACAGTTTTAAGTGGATTCAATCAAACAGATTTTTTCCAATGCCAATTATCCTCAAATATGAAGAGTTCTCCATAATTGCAGAGCTTACCACCTAAATACATAGTACATAAGTGAATATATATCTAAAAATAGTTTTATGTCACAAGCTTGCAGTAGTTCAGGAAAAGGGTTACAAAAGGTCAGCTAAACATATTCAAGTGAAATAAAAAAGTATATGATAAAAATATTCAATGTAAGGGTGAAAGGTTGGCATAAGTAAGAAAATCTTTTTTTTAACCCTCAAGGAAATATGGAATTTAAAATTATAAAACACCCTACTCATTGTATACTTCATTGATCTTTCATACATAATTTTCTGCTCAGTTTCCTATTCTATAATGCTTGATTTTCTGTATTAATTTCCATGGAAACTGCATTTGACTTAAAGTCTGACCTTTTCTCTGTCCCATTGTAGTCACCGATGATTATCAGTCAATGTTGTTATTTAGATCTAGCACGTCTACCAAAAGGTTCATGTGTTCAGAGGGCAGGATTTTGAAAAGTGATTGGATCATGGGGGTCTGATACAGTGCCATGCAGGTCAGAAAATGGAAGTGCTGTTAGGAGGGGGGTCTGGTCAGGAAAAGCAGGTCACAGGGGGTGACCTGGAAGGGTGTGGATATTTCCATGGCTCCTCTCCTCTTTTTCTGCTTGCTGGCTGCCATGGATTGCCATGAGTTGAACACCTTTTCCTCTGCTTTGCCTTTTACAGTCCAATATCTGCCTTGGAGTCAGGCAACTGTGGACTAAAACATGACCCAAATAAACTTCACGTCCTTTTAAGTTGTGAATGTCAGGTATTGTGTCCAGCAATAAGAAAATGAATAAGACAGCCAAACACCGAAGTAAGACCCTGAACCTAAAACACACTGTGGATCATCCTGCATTTCTTTAATTCACACATCTTGTGGAATTCACTGTGCAGGAAGAAAGTATGTTACTCAATGGGAAACATTTCAATATGGCATTTTAAGATGATTGCTACTGAAATCTATATGAACTCAAAATAACTCTTAGCCTCTCTCAATATCATTTGCAGTATATAAAGTATGAAGACTAAAACTGCTTATTGTGTCCTAGCTCAAGAGTTCTATATACACCACTAAGGTTATACTATATTTATAGTCACAAAATAAAAGACAACATTAAAAAGAATCCTTTTGGGAGCAACACTATAGGTAGGAAGATACTGTATATACTTTTTTCTTTCATAATAATTATTAATATTTGTTTAGAAAGTCTGAAGAATAAATACTAAACCATCTAATTTTCAAATGTATTTTATACTCTCTCCCATATTTATAATATCTGCCACAATCTGGTCCTGCATAATTCCACTAATCTCTCACCTAATTACATACTGTCAAGGAATGAACACAAGAACTTAATTAAAGGGAATGCAAATCAAATTTCTCTCAGAATTCTTACTAATGCTGGTGTTAATGGTCTCAAAGAATTTTTTGGAAGTGATAACGGAAATTTTACAATGGACATTTCCAAAGTATCTGTGCACAAATAATTGAATTTTTAAAATTATAATCTCAGTTCATTTGCTCCTGCCATGTTATTATCACAAAAAAGTTAAGAGACAGAGTATTTGCTGCTTCCATATGGGCTGCCAAGTCAGTCTGTCCTATTGCCATTTCTCTCTATTGGGCTAAAAAAGGAGGTTTGTGCCATAACTAAGAAATTATTGCTAATGCCAGTGTCATGAAGTTTTACTCTGTTTTCTTCCAGGAATTTTACATATTCCAGGCTTACACTGAGATCATTTACCTAGTTTGATTTGTTTTGTGTGAATTAAGATGTGAGTTCAGTTTCACCCTTCTGCATGTAGATATCCAGCACTGCCAGCATCATTTGCTGAAGAGACTGTTCTTTTCTTCATTGTGTATTCTTGGCACTTCCTTGATGATTAGTTCACCACCGAAGTGTGGATTTATTTGGAGTCTGTCTATTAATGTTGCCTTGGTCTACATGTCTCTATTTCTGCCAATGCCATGCTGTTTTAACAATCAACAAAGGGCAAAAATAGACAACATGCACTGCATCAAATTAAAAACCTTCTGATCTGCAAAGGAAATGATCAACAGAGTGAATGGAATGAGAGAAAATATTTGCAAACCATAAATCTCACAAGTGATTGACATCCAAAATACTCAATGAATTCCTAAAATTCAATAGCAAATTAAACAAGAAAAGAACCAACATGAAAACAGAAACAAACCAAAAATATGAACAAAGGATTTGAATACACTTTGTTCCAAAAGAGACATATAAATAGATTTTTGAAAAGATATTCAACATCACTAATCATGGAGTAAACAAAAATCAGATCCACAATGACAATTTCTGACATACCTGTTGGGTGTTAGGATGGTGACTATAAAAATAAAAACAGATGACCAAAAAGATAACAAGTGTTGGTGTAGATGTAATAAGAAGGAGTTCTTGTGTACTGTTGGTGGTTTTTAAACCACTATGTACAGCCACTATGAAAAAATCATAAGATCCTTGAACAAATTACCATCTGATTCACCAACTCTACCTCTGGACATTTCTCCAAAAGAATTGAAAGCAGAAAATTGACATTGCAATGCACCCTTCAAAACATGAATATCTATTTTTCTTCCTCAGAAAAGGAGGAAAGCCTTCTGGATGGCAGATTCCTGCTGCTGAGTTTCAGGGTCCAGGATACAATGAATTACCACTTCCTATTTCACTTCTTTCGCTTCCACACTTACTCTTACTGCAAACACAAAAACAGGTGAAGAATTGATCAGGACCTAGATCTATGGTGATATTGCACAACTATCCATAGTAGCCAGAATGTAGAAAGAAATTAAATCTCCATCAACAAATGAAAAGATAAAGGCAATATGGTATTCACATACAATGAAATAATATTCAGAAGGAAATTCTGCCATGTGTGACAACAAGGATGAACATTGAGAATTTGATAGTAGGTGAAATAAGCCAGTCTCGGAACAAGAAATATACTATGTAATTTCATTTATACACGGTATCTAAAATAGTCAAATTCATAGAGCAAGAAAATAGGATTATGGTTTCCAGGGCTTGAGGGCAGCAGGAAATGAAGAGCTGCTATTCACTGGGTGTAGATGGCATTTGTACAAAATGAATACATAAATTCTAGAGACTTACCCTATGACACTGTGCTTATTCGTAATATGTCATTGGCCGTAGTACATTTAGGCTGCTACAACAAAACCTATAAACTTGGTTGCTAATAAGCCACAGAAACTTTGTTGTCATAATCCTTGGGGTTAGGAAGTTTAGGAGCAAGGTGGATTTCAAGGGCCACAGCCAGTGTCTTTCGGCTGTCTTCACAAGGTAGAGCAGGCTCACGAGTTCCTGTCAGCCTCTGTTTTACATGTCTATTTTTGATCGACACAGACAGTTGTACATATGTATGAGTTATAGCATGACATTTAAACACATGTACCCAATGTGTAATGATTGCATCAGGGTTTCTAGCAACCACCTCAGACACTTATCATGTCCTTGTGTTGCAAACATTCAAAATTCTCTCTACAAGCTACTGTGAAATAGTTGATTAATTATGGTCAACCGTAGCTGTCCTGTCCTGCTGGAGAACACTTGACATTATCTTTCCCATATAGCTACACCCTATGGGCATCAGCCAGCAGGTCTTCATCTTGCCTTCCCACAAACCTTCCTAGGCTCTAGCAGCCACTGATCTGACTTTTTAGATATCAAGTTTTTAGCTTCCCTGCATAATTGAGAAAGAGTCGGGTTTATCTTTCTGTTCCTTAGCCCTCTCTTATCAGGGCGTGGATCCCACACATAACTCATGTCTTGTGGCTTAATCATTTTTCCAAAGCCTGGCCTAGTAATGGAATCAGCCTAAGAGTAAGGATTTCAACATATGAATCTTGAGGGGATACAAATTTTTATAACATAGCACATGTACATTGAAAATTTTGTTAAAGGGTAGGTCTCATGTGGTATGCTCTGATCACAACATAAAACAAAACAAAACAAAACAAAAATGGTATTTAAGCAGTGTAGGGAATAAAGAGACCTAACTGTGGATCCTAAGGTGTATTAGCTGAAGGAGTAAACAAGACTGCCAATGAAAGAAGCCAGTGAAAAATGTTAAACACACGTGTGAAATAGGAGAAATCTGGCGAATGTCAGTCTCAGAGTACGTAAAAAACAGTGGGATCAACAAGGTGATGAAAACAAGAATAATTCTTTCCAGAGATGGGAAGGGAAATCTGTTCAGATAACACATGTCCTTGTACCTGAAGTAACACCCTCTGCTCTCAGCTCCCACTACAAACACACACAGAACTGGATGCAGAATTGGTTGAGAAGGGGCCCAGCATTCCCTTAAAATTTTTTTTCAGCTATAAAATATCAGGTTATTAATGTGCTACTTTTGCGGTTCCTTCTACACAGGCTCCTGCCTAAGCCATTAGATCACAGAGTCATAGATGACATTTCCAATGAGTGCCTCCTTCTCCATCTTTGGCAGAGTCTAAAAATCCTTGACACACTGTTCTTGATGCAACTAGAAAAGATCTACTTAGCGCATTCATGCTTAAATTATTAGAGTTTCCTCCTGGTACCCAATAGAGAGCTGTAAGGCTGTCTTCTTTCCATGACAGTACCATCTGTACAATGTGTGGCGATACTGTTTGGGTATCGTACTTTAAGAAATAGATTTTCTTCTAGGTCTATGATTTGGCTGTCTTATACTCTAGTGACTGTATAGGTGAGAAAAGTTATTTCCAAACTGGATACAAGCACAGTCCTTTGATTACACTAGGCTGAGTTCATGGAACTGAAATTGTGTACTAGCCTTGAGGATTAAAAAACAATTATTCTATTGCTGAAATGGATCATAAAGGAATACTGACTGCCATTTTATTAGCATTTATCCTTCTTAAACATAACTGATTCACCCGCATGGGAATGATGGTTAACCATTCCGAAGGCCGACACACTTTTCCTGCAGAGAATGTGAAAGACCAGGCCTGCTCACTGAGTGTGTGGGCTGTAAGTCAGCCAAACAGGGCTTTCTCCCAGGGAACACTTTTGTAGTTTGATTTATATTTGTGGTGTTGAAGACTGAACCCAGGGCCTTGTGCATGCAAGGCAAGCAGTCTACCACTGAGCTATATCTTCAGTCAGTTATTAATTAATTAATTAATTTATTGGTACCAGGGATCAAACTCGGGTCCTTGTGCCTGCACAGCAGGTGATGAAACCACTGAGCTAAATCCACGGCCCCATTTATTTTGTTTTGAGACACAAAGTTGCTAAGTCACTGAGCTTGGCCTCAAATTTGTCATTCTCTTGCCTCAGCGTCCTATGTAGTGGGAATTACATGAATTGCATTAAATTCTTACTATTTTTGAACACGTGATCCAGTACTTTCAATTTTCAGTAGGCTCTATGAGTTAAGGAGCTGATGATGGTAGACTGGAGGTATACTTAGTACATATTCTTTTACATGTGTGTGTGTGTATATGTGTGTGTGTGTGTGTGTGTGTGTGCAGGCACATGCGAATGCATTTGTAAGTGTGTACTGAATTATACTTGGTCAAAAGAATAAAAAGTATATTGAAAATAATGGTAAAGGAAAATCATAAACAAAAGCCATTAAACTTATGGTAAAATAGTTTCAAATAATCTCTTCATTTTGTATAGTATTTAGCAAAGGAATTAAAGCTTAAATTCTCACAAAAGTATCTTTACTGAACAATGAACAATAATTTCAACAGGGGAGAGCTGAAGAGTTGGATTTCTCCAGCAATTACTAGTTTTAATTAATGGAACAATCACATTAGTCTTAAGGAGAATCATTCCTTTTCATTTCTAAATAAAGCTACGTATTGAGTCAGATTTTAACAAGAAAAAATGCAATAACAAATCAGTCATTGGGATAATCTTTTATGATTATATACATTTATGTAAAAACTTTAAATCACTCTTTGAAATGATATTACTGTAATTTTAATATATTGTAAGTGTTTTCTTTTCAATTTTACAAAAGAGAATTGTGAAGATTCTAGTGAAGTGAAACCTCACTTAACATTTAGAATGTAAATTAGACTTTTAAAAATCTGTTTCTTTAAAGGGGAAAATAGTCTTTACCACATTTTTTTCTTTCAAAATGCCTATATCATATAAATAAAATCACAGTGATACACACTTGGCTCAATTTTGCATACCGCATGCAATATGCCAAGTGAAGTAATTGTCTGTTCCTTGTGCCAGCGTAGGTTATTTGAAAAAATAATGGAACTTGATAAGACAAAAAGATATATGAGAAAGCAAATTTGATATAACTGCTAGGTGAAATAATTTCCTAAAGAGAATCTTAAATCTATGAAATGGTCTGCCAAGAAATGCTATTGTATACACTGTGCTAAACTTAATCTTATAAAAAGATTGTTGTATATAGAGATAGAAGGAGAAAACTACAAAGAAGTAAGCATTTAAAAATTTGTCTCCAATGTACTTGTGGAAATGTTAAAGTGTTAACACACTCTAACAATGTGTTCACACCACAGAGTCCTCTGTCTCTGTTGGGTAAAGATCACTTTTGAAGGAATATCATGGGGAGCTTCCAGGCGTGTTCAACCTGCAGTCTGTCCCTTTTTTGCCCTTGTTTTTTATTTTCAGGTATAATAAAAAGTTCAAAGTTTTATTACTTACATGCATGAATTGTATCATACATTTTATATGTGGCCCATGACAATTCCTCTTCATTCAAAAGGATGAGTTCAAAACAAAAAACAAACACCCCCAAACCCAAAACAAATGGTGGGTCATAGATTGTACATACACTAAATCTTAGAATTTCTAGATTAAAAGGAACTCTATAAATATCATTAAACTCTCCAAAAATAATACCTTACACTCAGTGCATAGTTTGCATGTTACAGATTAATACATAGATATTATCATGGTACAATTTGAGCTAAATGAATAAACCAGTTTCTCATTTTTAAACTTTATTTCTTTGAGTTAAAAACATAACAGTATAGTTTCCCATTATTAAAAAGAATAAGTATCTTTCAGCAAGCACATTCTGTAATTTAAAATGCTTGTCTATTTTTGATTAACTAATTATAATTATTTATAAAAGTAGCATTAAATCATGATTTCAAATAGGCCATAAAGGGAAGAAAAGTACTGTATTTTTATAGGAAATAGTTTTTCTAATACTCTTTCTTGGTTAGTTGGTGGATTGTTTATTTATTTTTAAATTACCAAATGAAAAGAAGGATGATCTTGGGTCAAAGAATTGGGTTATTTAAAGGGCTAAGAATTTAGCTAAATTAAAAAAATAGAGCTTTATCAAGTATATCACAAACAAGGACAGAGACAAGCATGGGTATAGGGTATTGCAGGAAAGCTGTATAGACTAGTCTACCTGGAAATGATGGCTCAGTAGCTCACACCCAGGGCTCTGGCTTTGTCCTGGGCATGCTGTGAATGACTTGGCTGTAGCTGTGAATTAGACACAGAGCTCTGGAGTCAGTGTGTTTTGGGGGACCTGCATGGGAAGTGCAAATAGTCTGAGCAACAGGGAGCACAGGTGTTTACAAGTAAGCCTGGTCAACTGCTGCAAAACACCAGGAGCCAAGCCTTCACCGGTGAGTCATGGATTGATTTCATTTGAGAGCATGCTTAGGAAAGAAGGCAGGAAAAATTCTGATCGTGTGGACCAAATACAGTTGAGTATTTTTGGCAAGTGTCCAGGTAGTAAGAGTGAACTGAAATTGTGAGAAGACTAGGTCACAGTGTCCCAGCTCATTTAAATGTGAGTAGGTGCTAGGTTTTCTTACTTTTGAATGATGTGCTCCACACTGCATCAACATATCTTTCTTTAAAAGGAAAATAGTTTCTACTATTTACTATATCTCGCAAATTATAAAATGACATATTTTATACCTTTTTTTTCAGTAAAAGCTACAGCTTGTATAATATTGCTTTGAGGTTTATTTTTAAAAATACTGTCCACATTTATTTACAATTGTTATAATTTCTCCACAACTGCAATGCATACTCAGGAATGCTTGGTGAATAAAGTAAATAACCAATATTTGATTTCATAGTAGCAAAGTTTCCTTAAATATTAAATTTGACAATTAACAATATTATAACATCCATTTGGATATTTAAATAACTAATATCAATTCTAAATTTACATCTGAGTTTTTTTTAACATCAATTCTGAATTTACTGTTTTTGTTTTTGTGAGTTTTTTAAAAGTTTTAAAATATTTTCACACATAACGGATGAGGATCATGATCCTTAGCAAATACACTTATAATGATTATCAAACAAAACACTCCTAGATAATGTAGGGTATTTATTTTATGACAGATATTTTAAATGCCTTTATAAGACTTTTAAGAACATGTTTATTTCCAAAATCATAAAAGGAAAATGATGAGAGAATAAGAACTACAGAGAAGTTTTGCTGATTTAAAATTAAATAAATGATTATTTTGCTTTTCCTGGGAAAAATACATCAATGAGTGGTGATATGGTTAAATAGTACTCAACGTTTATTCCCACAAATTTGTATTTCAGCTTTTCAGTTCAGCAGAATCAGAAGCTAAGCATAGTGTTTTCAAATTCCACTGCAAACATATTTTTATATGGTAATGAAATGATACCAAATAGATGCATCCCAAAGATTCTGGAGGAACTGAGATAATTTACTAACAATTGACCCTTTTCTGTGGGAAAGTAAGGCTCTAAAGCTGTGACAGCCCCTCTGTCTCCAGCATGATCGCAGCAATCACTTTTCTGCTCCATCTAGGTTGGACAAGCAGCTGCCACAGAAGTTCGCTGCTCAGACTGGGTGTCCCCGACCTGAGAGGGGTGAATCCTGGCCGATGGAGCTAGTGGCTCCCATGCGATGTTCTGGGATTCATCTCTAAAAGCACACCTACCAGCCTAGTCTGCCAGCCTCTCTACAGATGTGGAAAGTGCCTGATTCACTGTATTAAAATCATTTCTCTAGCAGAGCACAGTGGTGCATGCCTGTAGTCACGGCTAGCGGGGAGACGGAGGCAGGAACACGGGTCCAGGAATTCCAGACCTGTATGGACAACGCACAGAGAGAGGAGAGATCCGGCTCTTAATGAAAAAAACATCTTTTCTGCTTTAAAATACATAGTGGAGCTCTTGGATTGAATCTGTCTAAAACAATTAGCACTTCTTTATGTACTTTTTTTTTTTTTTTTTGATACCAGGGATCGAACTCGGGTCCTTGCACTTGCGTGCAGCAGGCAGGCGGCGAAACCACTGAGCTAAATACCCGGCCCCTTTATGTACTTTTTATAAAAAACTGAATAGGAGAATCATGTGTTATTTTTAATTACCTCTATTATATTTGTATATTTCACATTCTGCTGCTGTAGAGCTTTTTGGGAGCAGGTCTGTGAAAAAAAGCTACCTAAAAATAACCCCAATGTCCTTGGCATTTATTCTGTTCATTCAGAAATGAACAGAAGAGTTTATGATATGCTTTTCTACAACTGAAATGGAAAAGGGAAAGGCGTGGAGAGACGCTGAATCTTCGCAGCACCCGACATTGCTCCCACTGTGAGCTCGCTCCGGTCTCTCTTCTGCTCTCTATCCTTTTTGCCAACACAGTTCCAGTTTGTTGTTACAGGTGATTTCAATATTTGTATGAACATTCTACACAGGATCCTTTCTCTCCAACTCCTCACACCAATCTGTCTTCTACTCCACCTCGGTCATTCATTTGTGTGATGAGATCAAGGACTGTAATTACCAATAAATGTAGTACCTCTAAAATTTCAATTTTATAATTGTCTCTGAAAATCATTTCCCATCTTTTTACCTTATATCCTCTATTTCTTCTCAAAAATGCTAATTTCCCTCATTTCCCATCCATCATTATGACTATTTATTTTTATTTTTTGCATTTCATGCATACTTCTTCAACCTCTTTTTCTGTTTCTTGCTCCATTGTTCTTTTCTGGAAAAACTTGTTCCTCGTTAAATTCAAATTTCAAAATTCTTCAAGCATAAACCTCGGATAAACATAGCTGTGCACACACTGCAAGCTGTGCTAAAGTAAACAAAAGACCCTTTAGCACTGCCAGGCAACTGTATAGTTTCAATTTCTTATCTTTCTAAATGAATATTTTCTTTCAAGTTCCTTTCTCCTTTTTTTTCCTTTGAGGTTTGAAGACTGAACCCAGGACTTTGCACATGCTGGGTTAGTGTTCAATCACTGAGCTACATCACCAGCACACTCTCGTCAGATTTTCTATCCATTCTGTCCTTCTCACTCTTAGGCAATGCCCTTTCATTTTCCACTGAGCAATTAGTGATAACCAAAAGGCATGGACACAGTGGGACAGCATCTGTTCCTATTGTACGAAGTCGCTTAAGATAGGAGCTAGGAAATAATGACCCATAAACTGAATCTGACCTGTAGTTTGTTTTCGTAAGAAAAGGTTTTATTATGCACAGCACTGCCTGTTCGTTCATGTATTGTTTTGGCTTAAAATGCCTAACATATTATTGGACTATTTACCAGAATTAACCTCTAGTTCAGAATTTAGATGAGTGATTTTATTCTCTTTTTCGCTGATACCGCTTAGAACTGCCAAAATCCGGTGAAATACACACACACAGACACACATACACACACACACACACACACACACACACAGAGACAAACATATTTATTTGGATACATTGTTTTAAATTTTTTGCAGTCAGTGCTACTTCACTTCTAGGACTCTGCCCTTAATATGACAGTGGTAGGAGGTAGTACTCATATTTTCCTATCACCAAATCTCTCTATTTATTTGTTTGTCCACATTGATTCTATCTACCTTTCTTTTGAGGTAGCTGAGTTGACTCTGGTACCAGGGATCCAACTCAGGACCTTGCACTTGCCAGGCAGGTGAGGAGCCACTGGGCTGCATCTGGGACCCAACCCTGTTTTTTCTGAGACCTATCACCCAATTTGCATTTAGAAGCTCACTTCCTGTCTTCTCAAGGACACATAGGAATTTTACTCTTCCTCTATGCATCATCAAATTTCATGATAGATTAGACTTGGAATATGAAAAACATGAATGAACAATCATTTCAGGAAGTTTAGGTTGAACAAGAGAGGAAGTGAAGTAAGTTTGGAGTAGAAAAAAATGATTCTTAAATTTGCATCAGGATAAGGACTCACTGATTAGATACCCAAACAGAGATTCCCAGAGGATTTGGATGCATAAATCTGTAGTTTATGGGAATTTCTGAGTGTGAGGATACGTATTTGGGTTTTAAAAACTAATACAAAAGTATTTAATAGCACCAGATACATAATGCAGAAAAACTCTGGAGCCTTATAAAATTTACCAAGTGGAAAGAAGTTTTAGTAAAGTAAAACTAAAAAGGGAGTGTCACTAAGAGTGCAAGAACATTAGACTTCCTAGAAATTTAAAAGCAAATTAAAAAAATATAAGTACTTCAAGAAAGAAAGAACAACTGATTATGTCAAATGCTGCTGAGAGGACAAGGAAGACAAAGACTAATAAATTATAGATGGAACTATCATTATGATGACTTTGAAGGAAGCAGTTTCTTTCTGAGGAAAAAAACTGTATGTAGAATAAGATAAATCCCTCTCTTGTGCTCCAAGGAAATCTTCTGTAAAGGGGAGCTGCAAAATAGAGCACGATATTAATTTCTAAGATGAAAAAAAGCAACTTATTCTGGAGGACAGAAGCACAGCAAAGGACATCTTCTGAACTCTAGGGAACAAAGTTGTCTCTGCTGGAAGAATGGCATTAAGATATATTCTGCTACCAGAGATCAGGTTGACTTATATAAGAAACATGCATGATTCTCACAGCATGCGAAATAAATACGGGCTGCCCTCTGAGAATGCTCAAAGCTGAAAGCTTTTCAGTTCCTTCACACAACCCGAGGAAGGATGGGACAACGCAGAGCGACAGTCTCTGACAATGACAAATTGAAATCCCAGCCACTGAACAGGTGAAGATGTGACATCAATGTAATCTGTCTTTTGGAAGAATACACAATGTAGCATTTCCTGTACACAAGTTTACGTATAAAATTTATATTGGGTAAATAAAACATCAGCTTTTACCATCCTTAATAAATGCCGAAAGGTTTTTTGAAAGTATCTCTTTGAAGGAACATCATTAAATCACCCTGTCTAGGATTCCTATGTATTTTTGTCCATCCTGGAAACTACAGCTCCACTGGGGAAAAGCACTTGAGTGGTTGCCGTGGTAATGAAAAAGAACAGGAAAAAGGTAACTTTGGGAACGTGGAACAATAGTCCCTGATTAATATGAAAGAAAAAGAGAGACCAAAGATTTGTCAAAGTTTACATTTTGATTAAATGGAAGAATAAACAAAATAAATACCAAGATGGGAGACAACTGACCTTATGCCATTAATCATCCATGTATCAAATGAGTCACTTGGCTCAGCTCTAAATTTCTACAGTCTTCCGGATTTAATTTCAGAACAATAATTATCCATTTGAGAGGAGGTGTAAATTATTTTGTAGAAAAATTTTGAGTCACGTACAGCAGAGCAATTATCTTGGAATGTAAAATAAGAATGTAATTGTTTCAACTTTTAGAAACAACTTTAGGAACAGTCATCTCATTAATAACTAGATTTACAATAAATGAAAAGGATAGACAGTCATTGGAATATTTTTATCCTCAGGCTAGGGATGTAGTTCAGTGGTAGAGCACTAGAATTTGTAAGGCCTGGCCTTCAGTTTCAGCAGAAAAGAAAATCTTGTCAATATTTCATTTCATATTTTGTAGATGGACACACTTTAAAATTTTCCTTTTTTAAGTCCTTTGCCTAGAGATTTACTCAGCTGTCAAACTACTTTCCAGAATTCTTGTTTTAGCAATTTAGTCTCCATTCTCTACCCATGAAATAATCTATCATAAATAATTCCATGTCTTAATTTTTAATATATATGTATTTTCCATAATGCAATTAAAAACAGTAGACTCAGGATAGCTATGTTATTGATTATGTATCACTCAATAATATATAACAAATGTTACTTTATTTCAATTTTTCTCAGCAATCCAGTTATGCATCTATATCTAATCCATCTTTATACCCACATATGTTGTATCTATACATGCATATATGTTCTATCTTTATACTAACTCTGTGAGATCCTATATTTAGCTTGTTTTATATCTGGAATAACTGAGGTTTATACTGATTTCTCATAATATCACATAGGTAGTAGAAGTAAATCAAGAATTGGAATACAAGCAGTCTATGCACTTAAGCAAGGCTGCTGCTCTTTGGCTACAATGCCTCTTTTAATGACTTTGTTACAAACAAGACTCAATTTTTTGTCTCCTTATAGTTACATTTTATAAATAAACAGGAAGAAAACAACAAAATGTATTCAATTTTCTTTGTTAATATCAACCATTGCAATTAAAATAACACATATTAGCTTTACAGAGAAATGAAGAAAGAATGCTGCCCCTTTGGGGGAAAATATTTCAAACTGTTTACCATTTTAAGGAAAATAATTGCATATTCAGTAGGCTGAGTGCTATTAAGTGAGAGATTGAATATTCCTTTGCAATCTAAATTCTAAATATGGCCAGAGGCACTATGAATAGTTCAAAGAATAAAGTCTCTAGCCTGAGGAATCTTAATGTATCTTTTGTAATGCAGTAGGGACAAATCACACATCAACAGTAATATTTTGACTGGATGTAACCTCCCTGAGTCTTAATGATGGAGACTGAAGAACAATGGAAGTATCAGGATATTCTAGATTTTTCTGTTGAAAAAATTCTATTCTCTTACATAGAGATATATGTAAGGTCACTACATAAAAAGAAAAAATTAGAGATAAAAAGTAATTGGTTTTGTAATCAAATGATATTTTAATACAATATTATTGGAGATTTATTAAATACATAAAAGTATTCCACATATAGGTATTTACATTCTAACTAAAAAGACTAATAGAAATAGAATGCAGAGTAAGTTTATTTTTATTGATATTAAAATAGTTGGATTATCTCTACTTGATTAAGTAGAGAAATTTAAATATTTCCTTCTCCACCATTAGGCCGATGAATAGATTCTTAGACTACATTTGTGATTTTATTCCACTTAGTGTTGAATGCTAATTGTCCCAGACATCATGATCGAACTCAACGTTTTATTTTATTTATTTTATTTTAACACATAGTCTTATTATGAAGCCCAAGCAAGCCTCAAGCTGATGATTCTCCTGCCTCAGTCTCCTGAGTGTTTGGATTACAGGTGTGTGCCACCACATGCAGCTTTGATTATTAGTTTTAGTGGACAAAACTTGAATTAAATGGCAGAACTGGGGAAGATCACAACTTTGTACTCTTTTCCCTAAAAGAAATGGGGAAAAGCTTTGAAAATAATTGGTAGTTTGTTTTAAGGAGAAGTCTTATTTTGACGATAGTCCCTAAGAAAATCGTGAATTAGATGAATAGTTTAAAACATCAATGAAATATAGTAGGCTTGATACTGAAGTCAAATAGTACATTCTGAATGGGCTTCTGACTAGGCATGCTTAGCTTTTACTCAGCAAAAGCTTAGAACAGAGTTTTTTATTATGTTTTATTTGCTAAGGTCTTTATTAAATTGTATATTATGATGTTTTATCAATTACACATTTTAAACAAAACTTCTTTGTCCCTCTGTTTTGCAGATGAAAATAACATAAATGTGTTTCAATAAATAAGAACTAGAACAGTGTTAAATGTGCATTGAAAGTTATGCCATATAGAATGAAGGGAATATATTTTTCCTAAATCAATCACAGTACGATGAATAAATACTAATTATATCATTAGACTAATAAAATGGAATAGAAAAATTAGATGGTTACAGTAAAGTTATATATCATAAACACTGTATTTCAAGGGGTTTTTGGCAGAAAATTATCATGAATAAAAATGAGAAGATGAATAAAAATGAGCAGTAGAAAATGAAGTTGTTCATCGTCCACTATTTTTTATTCCTACAATGGGGTCCTGGAGATTTATGCAAGAGTATTAAAAAATTTAAAAACAATGACAACAAATCTTTTAAAACTTAGAATTAGCCCTTCAGACACAAGGAATTCTGTAGATCTGATTTCATTCAACAAGTGAATATTTTGATGCAGCACTGAAGCTAGAATGATAGAATACTGATAATTTGCAGTTGCTAACTCTACAGGAAATATTAAGCTGCTTTTTATATGAACTTTCATGCTCTCTTTATGTGATCCAAACACAAGGATACATGAGTCTATTCACATGCCTATATAGGAAGTGTTCTTACCAAAACAAGATTCAAATTATGAGGACATGAGCATGTGTAGATAACGTGGTCAGTCTCTCAACAAAACAAAACAAAACAAAATCCAATCACAGACTATACTGGCACAAGGACAAATTTGTGTTATGTTAAAAAGGAAATCCGTAGTTGACGAATAAATTTTCAGGAATCATAACAAAAAGATAATTGTCTTCTGAATATGTAAACCTTTAAAATATAATTTCATTGAATTTATAATTCTATAAATCTGTTTCTGTAATCTGCAATTATATATTTTTATATATTTTTATCAAATAGATTAATATATGTAACCCCTTTGGTGCTAGAGATATACCCGGAATTGAAAAGTCTATAATCTCTGCCTTTACACACATGAGGGGAGAAAGATTACTTGCAAAAAAATGAGACAGAATATTTCTGTAACAGGCCCCGTGGAGTCAAGAAATGCAGAAAGCCGAGAGTGTGCTTTCTACAGGACAGTCAGCGGAGTTCAAACAGTATGAGTGCAGGAAACATGAGCAGTAAGTGCCCACCCTGAAGGCAGGCAGCTGCGTGACACTTCAGCAGAACAGCAGACGTCTAGTGTGACCGCACCAGATGGACTCAGGGGTAGTGGAGTAGGAATGGAGCAGGAAATGAGATCAGAAAGGCAGTGTCAGGTTTCAGGTCAACAGCGAAATAATTATATTTCTTCGATTGCAAAAATGACTTAAAAACATGTATTGACATTAAGACAATAAAAGCAGTAGCTTTATATAAAAAAGGACATAGGTCTGGCAGTGAAGCTCAGTGGTACGATGCTTGCCTAATAAAAGAGAAAGCAATTATTCTGAGGATTACTGAATATACTCTTTGTGAAAACATACACAGATTCATGTATGTAACCCCTCTCTCCCCTTTCTGAAGACTCAAGCTCTTTAAAGTTGCTGACAATTCAGATGTGGGTCCATCACTTAAGCCTCATAATCTGTGCACGAGATATTAAAATGTTCACATGGAAATTTTCATTTCCTTTCCAGCTAGCAAATATTAGTTTGATTTATATTTTTAAGTTATGAAAATATCTATTTAAAGGACTATTTTCTTTCAACAGAGTAGATTATTTTTTTCCTTTTTTTGGTCACGATGGAAGCACTTGTTACCTATGAGCCATAGTGATGTGTACCTATATTCTAGATGACTTACATCTTCTTTGTCTTACGGATTTTAAGTCACAAGTTAGGAATTTCATATCCTGAAATATCTGAACTAATAAGAAAACGTTTCTACATACCCCTATTATTCCATTTGCTATGGCTTAGACCTTGATGGTCCCCCAAAGGCTCCTACATTCGGAGGTGGAGCTTCAGGAAAGTGGCTGCACCGTGGGGACATTCTACTCATCAGTGGCTTAATCCACTGAAGGTCTCAGAGCTGTGTGCTCTTAGGGACTTGGGGCTGGCTGGGGCTGTGGACTTAGAAGGCTTGGTCTCTCTCCCTAGCTCCTCCCTTCTCCTTCTGCTTCCTGGCTGCCATGATGGGAGCAGCTTTTCTCTGCCCAGGGCCTTGCACTATGCCCTTCCTGCCTGGAGCCATCTAACTATTGTTTGAATCCTCTAAAAGCCATGAGCCAAAAATAAACCTGTTCTCCTTTAAGCTGTGGATGTCAGGTATTGTGTCCAGTGAAAAAGTGACTAAGACACTATTTATTCAGCTACCAGATCTGTTTTAAAGCTATTTTCGACTAGAGCACCTAATTCTGATTTCTCCAAAACAAGGCTATCATTCTGCCTATTCTCTTTTCTCTCTTTCACATGCCATGTTTTTTCACTTTCTATATACATGTTCATCTTGTTCCAGATATGCTCTTGTTTCTGATCTCAAAACAAACCAAAACAAACCAAAACAAATACACCTTCCCTTAATTTTGTGTCTTCTACCAGCTATTTACTATTTATTTTCTCTAACTCCATTTTGCAGCAGATTTTCCTAAATGAATGCTTTATATCCCATGTCTCCAACTCCTTGTCTCTCATTCCCTTTTAAAACCATTCTCGCAGAGCCCCCCCCCCCATGGAAATTGCCATTGTAATGAACACCAATGTCTCCTCTTACAAAATCCAATAGTAAATTATTTTTCCTTATCTAATTACCTTAATAAGATATTTAAATGTGTTGACTTCCTCTCCTCTTTGATATACATTATTCATTTGGCTTCAGAGACATTATTCTCCATTTTTTTCCTACCTCACTGGTCTCTTTTTCTAAGCCTCTTTCCTAACTTTATGAACCCAATGATTAGCGTGTCAACTCTTGGCCCTCTTTTTATTTCTTATTGATAGTAACTTCATCACTAATCTCAATAAACTGATGTTTTAAATATAATCCAAATGGTGAATTTTCTTTCAAATTTATATCTTTATCCCAAATATCTCTCCTAACTCTAAACCCATGTATATACTTGATTTAGTTAATGGCTTAATAATAGAAAACATTGAAGGGTAGCTGGTAGAAAAATCGAATGTCAATCAGGGACACACACCAGAGAAAGAGTTACAGTACAATATAATTTTGCAAAGAGGGGCATCCACTGCGGTGGTTAAGTATAACTGTGTAAACTTGATTGGTTTAGCAGCTGCCCAGGAGATTAGTAAAGCACACTTTTAAGTGTGTCTGTTATAGAGGTGTGAGGCATTTGACCTTCTCTGGCACTGGTCTGCTCTGCCTCCTGGTTGCCATGAATTGAGTGTCTTTGCTCAGCCATACACTTCCTCCATGAAATTTCTGCCTTGGAGCCAGCCAACTATGGGAGTGAATCCCCTGAAACCATGAGCCAAATTAGCCACTCTTCCTTTTAGTTGTGGCTGTTGGATATTGTGTCTCAGTGACAGGAAAACTGATTAACACACATACAGTTTCAAATGTGTTGGCACTCTAAACTGAAATCTTAAATACACATTCAAAATTATGGAGCTAATATTAGAAAATCTGAATAATAAAAGCATTAAGGGAACACAAGAAGAGCTGGGGAATGTAGGTAAGTGTAAGGCCCAAGTTCAAACTCCAGCACTGGACAGAGAAATGGGGGGATGGGTCTAATGTTCTTTGTATTTTTTTAGAAGTCAATATAAACTGTCTCATCAAATGTTAAAAATAGAGCTCTAGATTTATTATCTAGCATTGTTAAAGAAACAATCCTAAAAAGACTGAAAATTAAAACAGTTTACAAATATTCCCTGTGGTGTAGGAAGGAGAGATCATTTCTTTTTTTTTTTTTAAGTTCATCAGCACTTACCTTGTTTATTTTTTCTTGACTTAATAAAATTAAGTTTTCAAATAAATGTTGAAGTATGGTCTTTAATTTTAAAACCTAAAAATGTTGGTATACTTTCTTAGGTTGGAAAATAGCATGTTGAAGATAGATAGATAAGAACTAATGCAAACACAATAATTCCATAGTTTTATTGCCAATATCAAAAGATATCATTTGACTTTGATAAATCAAAAATAAGCTGAGATGTAGGTATATAAGTTATGGTGCTGTTATAATAATAAAAATAAACAGTGATGAAATTATTCATGAAGAATTAGAGATAAATAGGGACAGTATTTTGTCTTATTTTATTGTTACAGTATATATACTGCTCTTATAATTAAAATAACTCATTCTAACAAAGAAGTACTAAAGAAAAAATTAAGTATTTTATAGGAGATGTACATTTTCCTTCCTCTTTCTAGAAAAAATGAGCATAATTATCCACTATAGCTACGGTTGATAGTTAGCAATGCTGTTACATTAAATTGTGAAGAAAATACATCACAGTAAGCATGTGGTAAAAGTGATGGACAAAATCAGCTTAAGAGCGTCTAAACACTAACAGGCCTCCTCTAATGTCTATCATGTTTCAAAGGATTGCATAAGTGACTGTTTCATGGAAAGAACATCAAGGAAATATTAGAGGAGATGTACAGAGAGTGTAAGGAGAACTAGCAAGTTGCCATTAGAAGTTTAGGAAATGCTTATCAAGCTCCACACAGCATCAACTTTGTGTAGTTCCAACAAAAAGTTGATTCACCAACTGTAGGAGGAGTTTTTAAGGGACATGGAGTCTCAAGTGTTTCATTCTTCATCACAAGTTTCACTGTGCTTTCAAATCTTTTAGTTTTTAATTGACAGAATTGCTTGTCTTTGAGTTCTTCATGAAGAAAGTAAGGGGATACTGTACAAATTGCCAAAATATATCTTGAAGTACTAAAGGAGTCTGAGAAAGAAGAATGGGCCTGAGTGGCTGGAAAGAAAGCCTGAATAGGAGAAAAAATTGATGAAAGTGCACTTGCAGGGACAGGCACTTGACAAAAGCTGTTAGAAAGGAGGCCAGACTCATGCACTAGGAATACACATCCTGATATTTTACAGGTATGATAAGAATTAAGGATCTTTTGTTTAAGGTCATACACAGTGCAAGGAGGTTGAGGGACTTACCAACTCTTCAAGAGGAATGTAATTATTATTTACTGCAAATATGTACTAATAAAAAACAAAAACTGAAAAAAAATAAACCAGCTGGGTTTACCTCAGTGAGAAGGCCTGAGAGGAGAAAAAGGGAGAAAATATGAACAGAGCAATAACTCAAGATGTAATCAACTCGGTTTCTCTCTCCCATGGTAAAAACTATTACGTTAGTGGAGAAAAGGTCATTCAGCATCTGTCATAATAAATGTCTCAGTTTTCATCCAAAAAATGGGAGGCTGAGGTTTCAGGTATTTGAAGAATGTGAAGAAGTGAAGCAAAACCTTCATTTGGAGTAGATTATCAAAGATTTCATTTTTCTAAAAGCACAGATTTTAAATAGTTAGGAAAGAATAAAGTAATTGTAATTATTTCTTTATCAGAGAGGCTTCTAATAGGAAAACAGGAAACTTGTGCATCTCTAGGCAAGAAAGATTAATAGAGAAATGAGATGTTTACAATGGTAGGTAAGAAAGGTCTGGGAAAGTTATAGTACTCAAGAAATCAAGAAGTCCAATAAAGGAGAATCACTGCTGATAATTCCAGCTCTGTGTTACTTTAAATAGGTGATTTACAGGGAGAAAATATTGAAATTGGTGAAACCTCAGTATTTGATATTTGATGAAGCCTCTAAACTCATCTGTCCTGTGGAGAAACAGCAACTTTTATTTTTTCCTTCTTTCTCTTTAAAAATCTCATGTGACTGCTTCCAATTTTGAGAAGCTGATATGGAACTCTGCTGGCAGAAACGTCTACTTTTGTACAGATGGGGACATTTTACCCTCTCCCCAAGCAAAGACATGCATAGCTCCCATCACCTAAATGGATCACAAGCCCTCCTGACACCTTAAAATGTAAACAGCATATGACACGCTAGGTGTGGGTGTGATGCTGCACAACCTGTAATCTCAGCTACTCCAGGTTGAGGGAGGAGGATTACAAGTTCAAGGCCAGCCTGGGCAAACTGGCTAGACTCTGTCCTAGAAGAAAATTTTAAAGCAAGGGCTGGGGATGTAACTTAGTGGGGATACAATTTAGTCCAGCATGTGTGAGACCTTGCGGTCAATCCCCAGTGTGGCAAATGCACGACCACCATTCCATATAAGGAAGAAGAAGAGAAAAGAACAGTAGAAATTGTTCTATGTATGTAAATATATCCATAACAATGCAAGAAACAAATACAAGAAATTATTCCATTTTCTTTTTTCCTGCAACTCTTAGAAGACAGAGATTTTTTTGAAGGACAATCTTAACCTCAAGGAAAATGGTAGACTCTTTGGCATTTTAAGATTTTAGGAATTACAACCTCTAAACTACCTGATCCTAAAGTCTTGGAGATTAGAAACAGCTATTTTGTGGATGACTTTAGGAGTTATAGTGAATGATGGTATTTCCACTTTCAACACTTTGTTTCTAAGTGTTTTGACAGTGCGAAAAATGTTGGTCACTTGTGCCAAGTTTATACTTAATGCATATTTTGGAAGAGTCCATCTAATTTAAAAGAAGCTGGATCCCAGCTTATTCTTGGACTTGCTTCAGAGCTTCCTCTTTCTGTAGTATGCAAACAATAACTAACAAAAGTGAAAACTATCTTCAGATGTATTTTAACAATTAATGGAGAAAAAATAAGAATTGAGATATATTATATAAAAGTACAAATCTCCAATGATGAATATCATTATACTGAATTCCTAAAATGTACCAATAAGATTAATTTAAAAAAAACAATTAGCTTGTGTAAAAAAATAAATGTGAAATAGAATTTCACTGAAGATGTATAGGAACAGGAAGTTACTTCTCTTTTCTCTCAAGTGACTTGATACAGGGCTTTTTCACTAAATCTCTTTTAATTTTCCTTTATGGAAGAACAGTTTCCAGAAATATGAAGTGTAAGAAAAATTCCCATGAATATAATTTATTTTACCATCTGCCTTTCTTAGAAAACTATCGGTTAATAACGTTGAGCCGGGTGTTTAGCTCAGTGGTTCTGTCACCTGCCTCTCAAGTGCAAGGTCCTGAGTTCGATCCCCAGTACCAAAAAAGAAAAAAGAAAAAAAAGTAATTGCCAGGCATCATATTCTGAGCTGTATGTATGCTACACTAGAATGCGGAATTCAGTTTTCTATGACTTCAGGAAAGCGCGCATCCAGCTTTTCCTTTGTACTTTTTTCGGAGTTACATTTTGAAGCATCATACATTTTGACCTCTTACATACAAAGTACTTATAACACTTTATTTCAATTTAAAAGATTACCAGTATTTTAGACCATTAACACAATAGATAATGAGACACAGATCTTTTGTGCCTTTTTAATTAGAATTACCCAGTAGATTTTTAATTATTTTCCATTAGAATTTGAGAAATAATGAAGGAGAAGGACTTGTTACTCTAAAGGGATATGATAATTAAGGAACAACTATATGTTTCTATACTTATATATAAATCTGATGCACTGTCTCATTTTGTTCTTTTTAGTGAGTAAATATATAAATAGAAGCTACTACAGTAAATATGGGTAATTAGTTATCATAAAAATTTCATGGAACATGTCCACCTATAAGAAGAGATTTTCTAAATCTGCTTATCTCTTAATTTCTGGGAGAAAGTTTACCCATTCATCTCAGTTCTCCAGTGGATTCAAAAAGAAGAGGTGTTGATTTTGTTTGTTCAAGTTTTGTCCTTCTTATGTGCTTAAAAGAGGTGATTTCCAGGCTTCTTACATGACAGGCCAGAAATCAGTGGTTTCTAAGTAACGAATTTTCAGTATTGACTCTTTGCATCTAAGAGATTATATAATCATTGTAAAGCGATCCCCCAAATTGTAAATGTTTGTAGAATAAAATTTGATTTTATTTCAACACATTCCTAACATGAACTGTGTCATGAAATGTTCTTAAGGACTGGCAGAACAGTTTAACAATAAGTCTTTTTGTCTAATCTTGACTCGAGTCTGTATTAAATAGGCTCAGTTTCTTATATTTTAAGTGTATAACTTCCCAACCAGAAAAACTGACAAGGTAAGCATTGTGAAAAAACATGCTTTGAAGTTACAACATCCAAGTTCAAATTTTTGCTATTCAGTTTTTTAGCAATAATAGTATTTATCAAATTACTTAAATTATGTAAGCATCATTCCCTCGTATTTTAAACTGGGAAAAATAATAATTTGTACCATAGGCTATGATAAACTTTAAAAGAGATAAAGCAGATGAAGCTTTTAGCATGGTAACTCACACATGTAAGTGCATAATAAATATCAGATTTTAATAAGGATTGTATTCATTTTAGGAATACATTTATGATATGATTATAAGATTTATAAATAAATATAAAATGTATCTTATCTGTTTACATGTTAAGCTAGGTTTATATACATGAATTAAAATATTATATGAAAAAATAATCTCCAAATGTGATTTAATTAATAACTCTGGACTCTTTCACAAAAGTAATGCAGATTTTTGCAAAGGTAATATGATTCTTGACTTATATTTTTGCATTACTACATTACAAAAACTTTGGTATAATTAAGGCTAGTTAATGATTAAAAATCCTAAATATACAACTGAAGAAATTAATCAAAATTCTATTTTGTTCTTTCAGGAGGGAGGACAGGATCAGTGAAGCAAACAGCTGTGAGATAAAGAAGCCTTTGTCCATTGCGTTATGTGGCCAGATGTCAGTATCTTTGATTATCCATCCTAGGAGAAACTCTCTGTACTGCAGAAGGCTCAGTGATACCATCACATTTAATTTCAACATGTATGACCTGAGTTTTCTAGTAGAACCCAAATACAGGTATTACATTGACAAAGAAGTCCAATAGTGAATTCATGAAATTTACATTGCATTGAATAATATGGGATGATCTTTCAAACACTGGTTCCTACTATATGATTATATAGTTGTTGGTGATATTTAAAGAGTATTCAAGTGTAACTATGGAAAGGCAATGGCTTATGGTGATATTGTGAAAGAATACCCATTCTATATTTGATTAGTGTATAGAGTAGTATATGCTTTTCAATCTGCAATTAACTGATTTTATTTTCAAATTATTTTTGTAAAATGTGTTATTTGCTCAGCTTCTTAATGATCCTTCTGCAATTCACTGTAATTTTCTTTGTCAGAATATAATTTTGACTGAAAGAAGTCTTATTTTCAAGCAAGATTGTATCTTGTAGTTATAATTACGATTCTCAGAATAATAGTTATTATTTATTTAGTACATTGTATGCGTCAGGCACTTTTCTATTCACTTAAATGTGGTCTTCTCAATAACCCTGTGAAATATGGTTTCTAACCACTTATTAAAGATAAGGAAACTGAGGCAAAGTATGTAATTTCTCATAGTTGATGGATTAGAAATCGAAATGAAAATCAGGCCACTGACTCAAATGCTACACTCCTAACTTCCATATTCACTGTTTTCCCACAAATCATGGAGATCCAAGCCTAGAAAACACGATTCTTTTTGGGACAATTTATAATAAATTTCATGAAAAACTTTTCAGAAGACAACACTGTCACAAGTGACAACCAATACCACATGCACACTCTCTGTCAAAACTTTCAGGAGTAGAAGCATTTTTGTCTAGCAAAACTAGAGGAACTAATAAGCCTGCCTTTCAGTCTGCAGTAGAAATCAGTGCTGAGGATTAGTGCCAGGGAGGGGGTACAATTTCTTACTTCCTGAGTAAGGATGGCCAACATGACTCACAGGCACTCGATTTCAGTTATGTGTTGAGAAGCATGAATATTTCCATGAAAAAAATGAAATGTTACCTTTTATTTTGTCTTTGTTTATACTTAGGCCCATAACTAAATGTTAAATTATTACTTACTGCATAACTTCTGCTAAAAGTCATTACAATAAAATATAGATAATACATTCACATGAAAATTTTAAATTTTTTTCCTAGTGGAAATTGAAGCCCTTAAATTAACAGTGCCAATCACATTGTTTGAGAGCCAAACAAGATACTGTATAAATAAATATATTCTTATTGTCATATTTCTCCTAGTGGTTTTGCATTTTGTAGGACTGATTAAAAGGTCATTCATATATATATATATTTTGTATCAGGTATCGAATTCAGGACCTTGCACTTGCAAGGTAGGCACTGGAACCACTGAGCTAAATCCCCAGCACATATCTTTTTTTAATATGCAGATGCAATCTGTTTAAATGTACTATGGGACACCTTCAAAGGACCCTTTTTGTTGTTGGTGGTGGTGGTGTTGTTGTTTTTATAATGTATTAGCTTGCAAAGCCACCTCAAGATTAACTAACTGGTGGGATCATGCCCTAGTTTCATTTATTTCTCATGAAACATGCTGCTGAGCAAAACTGCCTCAGTCACTCCCGAGTAAAGAACAGCTAATGGAATTCTTAACAAATTGATTCTAGTTTGACTGGATGTGAATACTGTTATTGATTTCACTATTACATTTACTTTGTAAATTATATATACAAGTATATATGCTTATAAAAGAATACAACATGTATTTTTACATTAGTTAGCTAATTTGTTTTGTACTCCCCTTTTCTTTGACTATATGAACTAGGCATCCCACAATATTTAGATTTAAAAGTAAACTATCAAAATCTACACCAGAGATAAAATCGCCTGTGAACAATTTTCATTATGCTTGTTATCTCTTTTATACTCCCAGCCAAAAATATAAGTTAAAATAATCATACTGTATTTACCATAATTCTGGCTCTAGCTCTTATAATTTTCTATCAAAATAATTTAAAAAGTTGCTAATCATACTTACAAAAAAGACTTAATGTTTTCTTTTTGCTTACTTCATCTGTTTGAAACAATTATATATATACATATATACACATGTATGTAAAAATATGTATACACATATATTTTTTTATTATCCACCTCTACTAGTGAAACATTTTAATGCATGCAATTGTATTTACTTACTTGTCAGGTGTGTACACATATTAAGACATAATGTTCTATATATGTGTATATATATATATATATATATATATATATATGCATGTGTGTGGAAGTTGTAATCAATGACATCGGCTTTATTATATTGCTAGTAGATGTCCACTTGATTTCGGCCAAGTATTTTGCACGTGAAAGTTATAATTTACAAGGTGAATTATATAAACAATAGTATATTTGTAATTTTCACCTTTAACATGATGAATTATGTTTGTAAACATATTATCAACCTCAACCTACTGGTTTACCTTCTGTCAACAGCAGAGGTCATTTAATACAGCTGCTTTGCATACGTCACCACCAGATGGCATTCTTGTGTCTTTGATCATGCTCACTAATTTCTGAACTACTTTTATTAAGTGACCTCTTTGTTAGAAATAATTTATCTGCATCATCTTTTGAAATTATGAGTTATTAAAGAGGAGGAAGATACCTTGCTTAAGGAGAAGGTTATAATGATTAAAGTAAAAAATAAAAAAGACAAAACTATGACATGACATGAAAGATAAAGGCATGATCTAACTTATGATATGAAATCTAAGAACACTAATTTCACAAAAGTAGAGACTAGAACAATAATAACTGACTAGAGAGGTTAGGGATATATTGGCCAAAGAATACAAAAATTTAGTTATACAGGATGAATAAATTCCAGAGAGTTAGTGTGCAACATGGTGACTATAACAGCAATATATTAGATTCTTGAAAAATTCTGAGGTTAGACATTAAGCATACTCACCAAAAAAATGATGTCTATGGATATATGCATATATATATGATAAATTTAGTCATTCCACCATGTACATATATTTTCTAAAACATCATGTTGTACATGATTCATACTTACAATTTAATCAGTCAACTTTTTGGCAGGTGCTTAAAAAAAGAATTGGAAATTAAAATGATAAAATGAAAATAAAAGAAAAAAGATATAGTATCATTAAGAGATGAGTTGAGAGATGAGTTTAGCAATGAAAATATACTCTTTTAAGATCATGATACACAGTGTATTTACCATTGTTATTCTCTATTTTTGTTATGAAAAATTATTTTTTCATAGAAAGGGTTTTCTATTTTAAAATATCTACTTGTATTACATAAAATAAAAAATAAATAAAATAAAATATAAATTATGTAAAAAAGTAAACGGCTGATTTCTCCTCTGTCTGAGAACATGGGGGCATTTCCACACATAGCTCATAAAAACATGAATGAGAGGAATGATAGATAATCCTGAAGTTTATAATTTAGGTGGCAAGGAAGATGGAGAGTTACTATCTATCAGAGACAACCAAAAGACAAAAAATAAGATTTTAATACAATATAAGAATTTTCTTTTGGACATGTTGAGTTTAAAGGTTTGGGTTCAACCTAATGAAAATATTAACAATTTAGTGTAAAGTTAAAGAAAAAAGTGACAAATCAGCTAGAAAAAATGTCTGTAAACTATGGTTAGAAAAAATTAAGAGTAAACATTTCTTAGTTTTTAACCACCCAACATATTTTATCAATACCATAAAGATTATTTTACCTAAGTTATCTGTTACAACCATTCAGATACAGATGTCAATGTAATGTGTCCTGGATGAAAAATAAGGATGTTTACTTCTGTTATTAGTCCTAAGAAATGGTGTATATGTTGATTAGATTGTGTTAAAGGGAAATGGAAGCCAGGAGTGGCGACTTTTCATGCCTGTAATCCCAGCATTCTGGGAGATAGAGGCACAAAAATGATAAGCACAAGGCCTTGGGCAATTTTGCAATTTCGGGAGATTGTCTCATAAAAGCAAGGGGTGTGCTATTATAATGCTTTTTACACTATTAAGATCTTCTAAATGAAGAAGTATATAATTTTTAGTATAGAGAAAAATCATCTATTTCACACGGGAACTCTATTACATTCAAAATATTACAGAAATATATTATGGGCTCTGGACTAATGCTCTGAAGCTTTAGTGCTTTTCTTATTCTCCCAGTAACACAAAAAATCATTTTTTTTTCCTTTGGCAGCATCCCATATCTAGAAATATCCATTCAAACCCTTGCCTTCTAATTTACAGGTAACTGAAAAAAATGAATTCTTCTAACAATTTAAACTTTTTCTAATTTCAAAATGAATTTATGAATGATTTAACACAATTTCTGACTTTTTCTACATGGTTTTTAAAAAGAAGTACTTCAAAAAGGAGTAATACAAGTGACATTTCAGCAAGTTTTATGCTACTGAAATGAACTAAGAAATGGAAAATTTAATGGGAAAATTTTATTTTCCAAATCAATCTATGGCTTCCTTTACTACCTTTGCTTACTAGCAAAGATTTAAGGGATTTATTTAATTAATAGTGACAGCATTTTCATTTGGAAGCAAATTTTTTAAATTTTTAATTTCCTGTTTCTTATTTTATTAAAATTAACATACAAGTATTCAGACTTTTAATAGAAATATAAAAATTAGACCAAGGCAGAGAAAGTGAAGTATTATTGGCACTAATTTTCTGGATCAAGAAAAATAACTTATTTCTAAAATTGATGAGTTTATAATTTGATTAAAAGTAATTGAGCCCAGTTGGACTATATTTTAAGTATATCTTTAAAAGTTCAATTTACCATATTTAGCAGCTCAAAAATTTTGTGTTATTTCTTCTACAAAGCAACACTAAGTAGCTGCAATGGAATGATTCATGGATAATTTTCATATTATTGTTCGAAAAGTAAATCAGAAAAATGTAATAAAAATGGTAACCCTGGTTCTTTCAGCCTTAACTTCTGACTCTGTGTCATAATCTAGTATTATAAACATTTTATCAATGTAGGTGGTAGTTAACTTTAATATCAAATTGAGTAGATATTTTCAATTATGTTGATGCACAACAGCAATTTTTCTAGAATAGATCAATTGTTGAAGTTTTTGACAATGTTAAATAAGAACAGCAAGAAATGGGTTCCTACTGATAAGCAGTGAAAAATGCATATTGTGGAATAGAATAAAATTAATTATCTTTTTAATAATAATGAAGGGGAAATTAGTACTGTTAAAACTTCTGAGCAGGTTTTAATACTCTGTAGTGTTAATGTTAGGATTAAATTTGAAATTTTATGTGCCTTTGCAAATGAGGTTAGAGGAGAACTGTGCAGAGAGAGATTCTTGGAAGCCTAGTAGTGTTGACAAGGTTGAGTAGATACTAGAGGAAGATGAGGAATACCAGGGGAGAGGACACAACTCCAGGACATGTTCATGTGATGACCAAGGACGGGAGCTAGAAAGCAGCATGTCTTGTTCAAGAAATAACATACTGTTGGTGCATATAATCAATAATGGGTAATGGCAAAAATGAGGAAAACTGGTTATAAGATCTGGTCATAGGAAAGCTCACAAGGTCTTAGCAAAAATATTCGCTTTTGCACAAGTGATATACAGGAGTCACTAAAGGTAAGAGGAGAAGCAATAGGGTCAGTATTGTACCTTAGATTTTATTGTGAGCAATGGAAAAGTTGGCTTTGAGAAAAATTGAGAAATCAGATAGAAAGATGTTTTAATTGTCAGGCAAGAAATGTTGAGGTCCCAAGGCTTTGGCTGAAAAATAGTAATAGAAGGATGGATGTGGATTTCAGAAATACGACCTGGTGGCAAGAAGAATTAGTGGGAGTTGATGTGGAGATTGAAAAAAAAGTGAAGAGTTTTAGAACAATGCCAAAGTAAGTAAGATAATTAGGTGGCTGGATGCATAAGACTGATCCAACTAAATCCAGAGATTTTCTTGGGCAGCGAAACAATGAGCCACTGTAATCCAGTGTGCAGTAGGTGTTTAGATGGGGCTTCCTAGAGGAGCATAGAGCTGTAGTTCCTTAATCTAAATTCTTCTGCACATGTCTAGTTGTCTCTTGATTATATTCATTTTTTTTCCTCACTAAGCATTCTTAAAGGCTTACAATGGCTAAGAATTTATTTGCTGATTTTTCTTTTTCCCTGTCCCCACTCCTAATTTTCTATTTCACTTCTCACTGGATGACCTTTTTTAGTTTATTCCAAATTGTTTCTTTGTGTCTGGACCATCACTCTTTTGTTCTTTTTATGCTTCTAAGCTACCCCTCCTAATGTTACTCTGGACTTCTTACTGAGTTTCCTATGATAGAAAACATTTCTACAGAATCAATGATTGTGTTGGAGCAAAGTTCTCATTTGTTTTGTATCCTTCAAGAATTAGACACAAATTTCTCCTGTGAGAAAAAAAAAATCACAGACATCAAATAAAATAATTTTATAAAAATTTAACCTATTGACTTGAATATAATCCATGTTGCCCCACACTGGGAAATTTACAGCAATTAAATTACCCAGAAGAAGAGCTACTATTGCAATACTTTTGGGTTAGAAGTTTTAAAGTCAGATGAAACATAACACAGCGTAGAACAGGGACCTCTCTATATATCCAGGATCAGAAATCAACTTGTCTTTTATATTATCTTACGTGTTCCTTTCATTTTATATCTCCTAGGAGCTTGAATTTGTTAGGTTATATAACATTTGATAACAGATACGTATATTTATAAAGTAGCAACAAGTTGCTGTTATAAATACAGTTCTTTCATGAGTTCATACTTGAGAGATTTTACTAATGAGCACTACAATGCCTATTTTTAAAAAAATCAGCAGCTTTACTAGTGATGGAACTACCACACAGTGGACAATACATAGTAAAATCAAAACCCTGAGAAAGCATTTCTGCTGCTCTTCATGGCCCCAGGAGTAGAAAGGTTCCTTTGATAGTTGGCCACTTTGCTATTGGCAAATAGCGGGGGGGGGGACAATTTAATGTAAAAGAATAAGCAGCACCAGGAAGATAGAACTTATGTTCTAACTTTGGAGATCTATCTTTCTAATGGCACAGGAAACTACAGTCGTTAAGAACTCTGGAATTAGAACTGGGGGGGGGTGTTTAAATCGCAGCTCAACCACTTAGTAGATTTGCAACCTCTAAAAGCCTCTAAAACAACTGCAAAATGTAAATAATGCCTTAGCTTTCAAGCCTTTTGTGAAGAATAAAGAAGTCAGGTATAGAAGTCAACTAGGGCCTGAATGTACAATAAATGGTACAATGATCATTAGCAATTCTCTTTTCTATAGTAAATTTGGGATTTAATGAAGTAAAAGCAGAGTAAAGAGGTAAAAATTTGAAGTAAAAACATTGGAAAATGCATATATTATAAAACTATACACGAAGACAATGGAAAAGAACAGAAGTAAATTAAGCTTGGAAAGATTTACTGCAAAAGACAGCAATATCTCAGAAATGATATTATAATAACTTAACATTGGGCAACTTGCAGAGAATGGTTCATTTGAGCAGCAGGAATTCATGAGAGCAGTATGGAGCAGCATAAGCTAGTATGTTAATCAAGTGAGACAGAACAAAGATATGGAATGACACAGCCACCTTGTCAGGGTAGAAAATACCCAGCACTTCTTTAGAGAGAAACAGACTGGCAGTTAGGATGCGGACACTGAAAACATAGGACTTGAATCCAAATCTTGGATTATTTATGTTCTAGTAACACGGACATGTACAAGTTTTTTAGCCTCTCTGTTCTAGGTTTCTAACTAGTTAGTAACAATACCTATCCAAGTAGGACTGTTTGGAGTTTAAATGATTCAATAAAAGTAAAGCACTGGATTCATGCTTAATACTTATCATTTGCATTATAAGTATCAATATTATTATTTTACATAATGCTCAGTTACATAGTTTCCTTGAAGATGTATAAATCATTTACATATGTTTATCCATTTAAAAATTTATTTCATTAATCTCAATTTATATTTTTTTCATTTTCTTTTTTTTATTCATTAAGTTTATTGCTACATTTTAGGTATACAATATGATGACATTCATCATTGGGAATTTGTACCTTTATATGATATATTTTGGTTCTTATTTTTTTCCCATTCCCCTGCCTTCCTTCCCTTCAACCCTTCCACCCCTCTCTATTTACAAAAACTTTGTTTCCCTTTTTTCCTTTTCTCATACTTATTCCTTTCCCTTTTTTCTTTCCCCTAACCCCTCTTCCCTTTCCCCTTTGTACCTTTTCTTCCAATTTCACATTATCATGCAATTTGATCCTTATTTACATTTTCAGTTTCTCACTCCAGAGAAACTATTTGGTATTTACACGTGTGTCCTATTTATTTCACTTAAGAGTATGGCTTCAATGTGCATCCATTTAGCTATATCTCTTACCATGCACTAAACCAAAATCTAAATGGATTAAAGATCTAAATATTAAAATAGAAATGCTGAACCAGCTGGAACAGAGGCTAGGTAGAACTCTTGAAGACATTGGCATTGGAAAAGATTTCATGAACAAAACCTCAGTTGCATGTGAACTAGCACAAAGAACCAACAAGTGGGATCTCTTCTTATTAAAAAGAATCTTAATGTAAATTTATCCTGTATAATGTCCACTGAACACAGTTACTTATTTAGAGAGTCCTCTTCCTCCACAAGATTGATATTTCCTTGAGCTCAGTGAGGAAGCATTTATATTTTTGAATCCTTGGTAAAAACAATTCTTAAGTTTCTCCTGGGTAATTTAAGAATGTTAATCTCTGAGCGCACTTTATTTTATTATTTTAATTCTGAGAGTAGGCCTAGAACCTAGGGCCTTGAGCATAACTCTGCCATCGAACTACATTCCCAGCACCCCCCTCCCCTTTTCAGACAGGATTTCATTAGGTTTCCCAGTCTGGCCTTAAAATTGGGATCCTCCTGTCTCAGTGTCCAGTGTAGCTGGGATTACAGGAGGGCTCCACTATGCCTGGCTCCGGACACTCTTTATGTGAGTAAAATCAGACTCTCTGCAAAAGAGGACATATTTTGAAGTATCCCAGGTGAGTTTGATGTGTGGCCTTGAGTGAGAACCTAGTGTTTTACAAGAGATTTGACATTTACCTGTTGATGGCTTTTTTCTTTCAGCCAAAATTTAAGTGATTAAAAATCTGTATGTATGTGTATAAAGCAAATACATACACACAAATACTAAAAATATAAACATAATAACTGCAGAATTCAACACCCAGAAGACATTAGCAAAGGTTTGATAAGTATATTAATCTGGATCAATGGAAACAAGAAAATGGTACTACAAACAGAATGGAATGGTCCCTCGGGGTTATCAAATAGCAGGAAGCTGTTGCCACTTTTATACCTTCCTCTTTTCTGTGTCACCTCACAATGTTCTCTCTTCCACTACTTTGATGAAACTAAAAGTAAAGCTCACCATATGACTAGTAATCTACAAATAAGAACCTTTTCCAGAATGTAAGTCAACTATGTCCCTAAATATACATGATCATCCACCTGACTTCTTCCATAGTGAAACCGTTCCAGTGAAGGGCATGCTGAGCTCGTTTCCATTCTGACACAAACTCATTGACTCCTGGGGCAGTGCAGTGCTCACACATCTTATGGGCAGTACTCAGAGTGAGGGTGTGCTGGGTCATCCGATCATCACGCCGAATACCCTCCATACGAAGAACAAACCAAAAACCTCATTACTTCTTTTTGTCCCATGGTTCCCTATCAGCTATTATCCTTTTGTAGAGTGGTCTGTATTTACTGTCTGCAAATTTTACTTCACCGACCATGGACAAAGCCATTCTGATGAGGTTTTTTCTAAGGTCACCTATTCTGCCAAATCAATTGTCAATTTTAAATCTTCTTTCTTGATTTCTCAGTAGCATTTGACACAGATCAACTGTGGCCACCTCTATTCTAAGCTATTGATCCTTATATTGAACTGCCTAGTACATATGCCTACTTGCATATAAGAAAACATCTCAAATTTAACATTTGTTAAATAAAATTTCAGGTTTTTGTTCTTGAACATACTCTCCCTACAGCCTTACCTCTTCATCACTTTGCTGCATATCATAACAATCTCTGCTAGACTCTTGGACTAGAACATTTACTACTTTTCTTTGTTTCTGTGCCTGCCTTCATATGGTATATTCTCAACACATCAGCGACAGTGACTTTTCAAAATGCAAAGCATATGATCATTCTTTTGATCAAACGTTTCCAGTGACCTTATTTCTGAGTAAAATCCAAGACCATCTAAGACTTATGTGATCCAAGGGAACTCCCTTAATCTGTGCTACTCTCTCTGTGAGCTCTTCTACCATTGTCCCTTTTAGACACTGTTATGGTCACCAAGACACTTCATGGTTCTGTACAAACATTTTGACATCAGCTTCATTTCAGGGAAGCTTAAAAGGTAACTACATTTCATGTTAAAATCTTAAGCTGTGCTATTTTAATATGATGAACATTATAGAAACACTAGGAAAGATCTGGAAAACATATTTGTGGGTTCTGTCATGCATTTCATGTTTGTAATCTTTACTAGACATAACTGGCTAAGAATAGTTTGAATGAATTGTGTCTCTGAAATTTTACTTTTTTATTAAATTTCATTGAATCAGCTTTTCTTAAAGGATCCTCATTTGACTTCTTTGTAGTAATTAAAACAACTTTATGGGGAACTTGAATTAGAATCATAAAAATTGCATGATATTTTTTCACAATGTATAGAAAAATAAGTTGATAAAATTGTAAAATGTTTATGTATGCATTCACATATCTACATATATGTCAGCATAGTTTTTATTTATATCTAATTGGCATTTCTTAAATTTCTACAGATGATCACCTGCCTACTATAAGGAGATATTCAATACACACAATACATAACATTATAAACGCAATGCTCTTCTGTGTAACTGAATACTACAACGAATCAAAATTAAATTGGATTTCTATAAAAGCAAGTTCTATGTTAAAGATAAATAGTGAAGAAGACAGTGTTATTAATAATAGCATAAAAGCAAAATTATAGTTTTCAAATTACTGTAGATATTATTAACATACAAAGCAATCAGTCTTTATATTTTTGACACATTTCAGGTACATTAAAAATTAAAAACAAAATACCGTCAGCTCTTTTAAGTAAATTATTGCTACAGCTTTAATGATGGGCTCTCTGAAATTCAGGCTGAAATTTAACTGTCAATGTTCCAATATCGAGAGGGGGAGCCTTTAAGAGATGATTATATCATGCGAGCCCCCACACTTTATAAAGGGACTCATGTGAGTAGGCTCATTAAACACTTTCATCATCTGCCAAATGGGGACACAACCTTTCTCCCTTCAAAAGAACAAAAGATTAAAGATGCCATATTGTAAACGGAGACCAGGCCCTTATCAGGTCCCAAATCTGTTGGTACCTTGATTTTAAGACTTTCCAGACCCCAGAAGAAATAACTTTCTGTTCTTTTGAAGTTGCCCAGCCTCAGATATTCTGATACAATAGTACAAAACAGAGTAAGACAAATATACTGCAAGTTCATTGAGGGTTGACATGTTCATTCATTATAAAAATGTGCCAAAATATTCATCTAATCTCTTCCAAATTATCCATTACTATTTTATTGCTCAATTATGGTCTGAATAATCCATCATTTTAACATTCACAACAAAAGCTAAAATTACTCATCTGCATTTAATATTTAGAAGAAGCATGGCATAATGAGAAAAGAATAGGATTCATAGTAAGGAAACTGAGAGTTTAGTCATGTCCTGGTTGTAAGTTATTTACTCTGATCTGTTCTCTGACTTTCTGTTTTTTTCTTTTTTCTTTGTGAATGCGGAGTTTCAATCTGATGAATTCTAGTTTTTCTGTCAGTTCTAAATTTCAAGATTATTTAATTACATCTTGAAAGAAAAGGTGGCTGCCTGATATTTCCTCTAAAAATCAACATCAACCGTCAAGAATGGAAATAAAATCAGGCATAACCTCTGCTATCACCATTAACAGGTAAAAGAACACTGCAACTATTACTTATTTGTAAACAGAAAAAAAATTTCCACGGTGCCTACAAGTATGACTGTGAATATACACTTTAGGAGGACGAGATTAAGAAAGTGTTTGAAAAATCAAGTTAGAAGGTACAAAGAAGATGCAGAAAAATTATCTTCATAAACAGTCAAACATTAAATGCCAAACTATCAAATACAGTTTAAGACAAGATGTTTCTCAGCACTAACTACATGGAGGAGTTTCAAAGTCTGTAGTACTGGATGTAGCAGCCTCAGATAAGGCAGACGCACATATATAGATAGACTGTTATGGCTTGTATCTAGATGTCCTTCAAAGCCTTGTGTGGTCATAAGTGGGGCTTTTTCAGAGATGGCTGGATCTACAGCGTGACTAAGGGACTAAGGGTGTGTGATTAGTAAATTAGTCCACTGATTCATTTGGCACAGTTCTGGGTAGGATCAAGAGTGCCTCACCCTGGGTGTGAATGCTACCCATTTTAAGGACAGATAGATTGGATAAAAATATAAGGGACAGAAAAAGGGATAGTGCGTGGTTGCTTGTCACTTGTTGCTTGTTGCTGCTTGCTGCCTTATGCCTGCCCTGCTTTGCCATGAATTGTTTTTCCTCTGCAATGCCCCACTGCCATGTCACTCTGCCTTGGAGCCAGCCAACTATGAACTGAAATCTCTACAGACTGTGAGCTAAATAAGCCTTTACTCTTTTAACTTTAGGTGTTGGGTACTTTGTCTAGCAATGAGAAAAAAGTATCTAAGACACAGACAAAGGATAGTGATCATGAAAATGAGTATGAAGTGAAAATGAAAAAAGAAACAGCAGGAAAATATACTATACCGAATAAATGTGAAACAAGACATGCCTCTCATAAATACTATATACAACTGTATGGAAAGTATTGAACTATCAACACTGTCTGTGAAATGAAAAGAAATAGAAAAAAGTACATTTATAGAACAGTATAGAAATAAGAATTAGGAATCAAAATATTTTTGATAGTAAAAAATTATTCTCTGAAAACTACAGAGATGACTATACTTGCAATGCAACACACCAACATAAATTAACTGTAATTACACAAGTAACTGATAATATAAAACCTTCTTGAAACAGAAATATAAATATCAGAACTATAAATGAGCAGAAAACAAGTTTTAATTAAATAATATCTTAATTCATGAAAGCAATAGAAAATTATATTAGGAATAAAAGTAAATTACCAGGTGTCGAAGGAAGATTTAGTGAAATTTTAATAAAATTAATTTAATAAAACCAGAAAATACTCTGAGATAAAGACGATGAGACAAAGAATCAATAAAAATGTAGGGAGAAGGTAGTTGAAATGAAAGAGAGAAAAATAATACAAGTTTATGTGTCAGCTCTGAAGAAAAAATAAAAATGGTAGAACAGAACTGCTTCCAAGTATAATCTACAGATCTTTTCATATAAAAGAGGTATCAAGGATAAATTTTAAAGAGACTTCTGGATGCTAGAAAAAACTGACCCAGTACAGTCACCTCTGAGACAAATTTTAACAAATCTTTTAGCTAAGGAAAAACAATTTTGCAGTGCCTCCAGGTTGTAAGTAAAAATAAACTAGAAAAGCATGAGAATAAGAGTAGTATCAGGCTTTTCTAAAAAAAAAAACATGCAAAGTAAGACCACTGTCTTAAGGAAATAATGAATACACATAAGACACTATGTCCAACTATGCTGTCCTTTGAGTAAAAATGTCAGAGAAAGAAATCTTGACTGTACACAACTATTGTTTACATGAACTCTTCGAAGGTAACTACTAGAGCTTTGTGTAACCAAGATATAACTGGGAAGAATGCGCTAAATGGATTAAAAATGAGAAATTTGTATTCTAATTTTAGTATTAAGGTAATACAATAGTTGGTCATGGATGAAAGAAAACGTACAAAACGTAATATTTTCTGCCATAGCAGAGATAACACATCAAAGGGGAGGTGATATTTTGTTTAAGGATTCAGGAAAGCATGACATAGTTTTTTGTTGCTACATTTGGACATGAAATATTGTGAGGACATAGCAGTGACTTTCAACTTGGTGCTCTCTTTATCCTCTGGTTGCAAATTCCTTTCTAATCAAAAGAAAATACAAATCATGGGATATGAATAACCATATTTTTGTCTTCTCCTTCTGCGCACCTATGTCCTGTATCAAACTCATCCTTACACATTACCTTGGGATGCCTGACACCAGATCTGTTCCTGCTAATGACTGTTCTTTCCAATGATCTTTACATCTATGCTCTTGATCTATGCCCTATAATTTTCTCAGGAACATTTCATTGCATTACTCAGTTTCCAAATATCAAATATCTACTAAAATTTATATTATAAATTTGTAGCACATCTCTGAATTTTGGAGCTTATTCATACCATGCACTGATGTACATTAGAATCACCACACTTTAAATGAAAGTTCCTATTTGTCCCTCAAGCTTTTTAATGAGGATCAGCCATACTAAAGTCTCAGGTGTCTCAAAAAAGAGCCCAGACACCTTGGCTGAGTTTTAGCTGCATATTCATAGCTCCAATTTGATGTTCCAGGGTGAAATAATATGACATGATTGTAACTAAACTTTATTCCTCTATTTCCAATGTGATCTTCCTTCCCTAACTGTATTTCTCCTGATATCACAGCTGTTCACCTAGTTTTTCAAGCAGAAATCTCTGTGTTATTTTTGATTATTCCCTTTTTCTTAAATGCTACTTTCAGAGCATTCGTCTGGACATTGGGAATGACCAATTTTGTCTGTTAAAGGTCAGAATCTATTGTCTTCTGACAACTTCAGCTGCTAATTTTCTTGACTTAGTACTTCTTTATTGAAATTGTCTCGTGATTGACCTTTCCACCATTTCACCTTCAATACAACTGCCAGAATGGTCTCATGCATTTATAAATCATAGAACTCCACTCATTGCTTAAATGCTTTTGTAGCCTCCATATGGTCTAAAGCCACGTTTTCATTCTGGTGCTGGTTCTCCTCTCTCTTACGATGATGCTTCAAAAATAATGAAAACTGGTACTTTCCCTCTAGGTCAAGTATTTCAGGGTTTTACTTAGGCTTTTAACACTGTCCCTTTTATCCACCCCTTACATCTCCACCTTTGCTGACCTGATATCATCTCTTATGTGAAGCATTCCTTGATACTTTGCCCTTTTATCAATCCATTACTTTTCATCTTTGCTACCATTATAATTAGTACAAATTTTTCCTGTTACATTCATGGCAATACATTTTTATTTATTTATATTTATGGCTAACTCCTGTATGACAAAGTAGGTATTGCCTTATAAGAAGAGCTCATGCCTGCAGAGCTTGTCATGAATACATGAATGAAACACTTGAATTGTAATTTAAAGTATCACTTACTTATTTATCATTTTGAACTTCTGACTGTCATATTCTAAAAGAATAATTTTTCAGTTAGTGTTTTACTAAGTTGAAACTAGTATTCCTTTATATTTAAATTTTATTATGATAGTTTGGTGAGGAAACATATGTTTGAATTTTATGTGTAAATTAAACTTATATGTTTAACTTACATGTGTAAAATTTTCCCCCTAGAATTATTAAGAAGCTGTCAACATATATGTATTATTTTCCATTTATGACTGATCCTCAAAGTTGTATGATTATTTAAATACGACACTTGATAAAGTGAAAATGAAAATGAGTTCTTACTGTCATAAATGAATGTTCATTCACTTTGCAAAACTAGTTTCTCTGTGAGGAAATCTATATATAGACACATACACAATACACACATATACACACACACACACACACACATACACACACACACACACACACACACACACCCTACATACCCACATATAACTTGGATTGAACCCAGGGCCTTCACACTAAGGTACATTGGTCTATATCCTCAGCCTTTATCCCATTAAAGTTGCTAAGTTGTGCAGGGTGGGCTTAAATTTGTGTCCTCCTGCCTCCGCTTCCCAGAGTGTGGAGATGACAGGCGTGTGCCACTGGCTTGGCTGGAGTGATGCACTTTGCTGTCCTAAGCATGCACGGCACATGGCATCTACTTCCAGCCATGGCCTGTGCATTGTTACAGTAAGTGCGCAGCACGTAACAAAGGAGAGTTCTGGCCAAGGGGCCATTTACTTAGTTTCTCCTTTACTGAGTCACAGTTATCAGGTTTTACTGACACCATAATTCTTATACCAGATAACCAACAAAATTACTTTTCTTTAGGAAAATAAATCACCATCCTATAAATATAACTTTCAACTTGACTAAAGCTTAGGTGGCAAGACTTTGAACCATCAGGGAGGCATAGTTTATTTGCTTTCACTTACTTTTGGGATGCTGCCCTTCTAATTCTACCTTCTATGCTAGGGTAAGGCTTTGAGTCTTATTGAAGAGGCATATTTTTTGGGTGTCTTACAGCTTTCCATTTTGTTGGACCTTGATCTATTAATTTTTTCTTAAGGTAATGAGAAAATTGCTTGAATGCACAAAGTGAACAGAAAGTTTAAGGTAGGGTTGGTTTGACCAAAATCCCGTTATATAATCTTGAATGTTAATGAATATAAATTAATTTTTAAATTATGCTTTAGTCCTAAAGCAATGAATATTATATTTTCATGTCCCTCTCTCTTTTCATTTCCCTCAGAAGTTCCTATCTGTTAATTCTACATCTTGACTATTTGAGAAATATATCCTCAGGTAAGAGTTTTTCAGTTGATTCATTGGTACAAAGACAAATAATAAAAATGTAATTTAATTTCTTTCAAATCTCGTATGTTTTTATGGACCTTTCAAACTATTTCATAAAAGTCCCTAAACAAAAGAGTAACTTTTTATCTGACAATGTAGCATGTGAAGAGCTTTTGCAAATTTGTTGATATATTATTTTTCCAACTCTGTTCTCTTTAAAGCTCAAATCATCAGATTTTTAGCTTATGCTTTATTGCTGACCAAAATTTGGAATAGTTGTGTCCCAAAATTAAAGAAGCAAAGATCACGATCACATAATATCTTTTAAAATATACGTTAATAATTCAGCAAAATTCTAGGCTTTGTCATGCTCTTTCTCTAAATAGAGCAAGAGGTTTCCCTTACCATATAATTTCACGATACACAAACCATGAACAGAAAACATTATTCCTAAGGTAAACAGTTCTTGGGTGCCAATGTCATATTCCATTTTATATGCGTTTTTTCATTGTATATATTGTTTGAATCTTTATATTTGTAAGAGTCACCTTCATTCTATGATGCTCATTTATATAACAACTTTATATACTGAAAGATGCTTAATATGTATTAGTTGTTAATGACATTATTTATGAGCCATAAAAATAAACATCTTTAGACAATATGATTCTTTAAGAGATTGTTATGGCTTGTTTTTAGATGTCCCCCAAAGCTTCATGCAGTCTTAGGTAGGGGCTTTTTGGAAGGTGGCTGGATCTAGAGTGTATGATGCTGGAATTGATTCCCGATGCCATGCTAGGCCTAAGGGCACTAGGTTGAAGGGTAAGTGCTACCCGCCCTAAAAAGCCTGGATAAGATAAAAGGGGTAGGAAGATGCTCTTGTTGCTTTTGCTGTCTTCCACCGCTGTGAACTTTTGCCCCTCTGCAATGCCACCCTGCCTTGGAGCCGGCTGACTCTGGACTGAAACCTTGACAAACTGTGAGCTAAATAACCCTTTCCTCCTGTAACTTTGGGTGTTGGGTATTCTCTCTCAATAATGAGAGAAAAGTAACTAACACAAAGATATAAGCCAAGCTATTTATAAATAGAAAATTTGGTTTAAATTTCTATTCCCTTCAAAGAAACAAAAGAAAACAAGTTTTCTTCTATTTAAGGAATTGCTTTGGAAATGCCACAGTTTAGTGACTGCTATATTTGGTTTTATAACCGAATTAAAAAAGAGAGAGCCTAGTCCATCTCCTTTTCGCTGCCTGGGAATGTATAGTACCAAGCAAAAAAATGAAAACTTCATTGTTTTGAGCGCTTTTTGAAAGTCAGTTTGAGTCACAGTTTTTGGGTTTTTTTCTCTGAAATAAACTTAATGTAGTCTGAAATGTTGTGAAAGCTGAAGTCAATACGACTGACAGTTAAGGGTTCTGGCCAGAATGTGTAACCTACTGATGCCTTCAGAATTAAAAAAAAATCTTTATCTTAATTGCATGCCAGTCCATCTTCACTGTTAACTTGGCAGGATCAGGAAGCCAAAGGAGTGGTTCCGGGTCACGGAGGCCTCACTCAGCAGTGGACTCAGCCACTGATGCTCAGTATGGCTCAGTGTGTTCTTGGCAGGTGAGGCACAGCTGGAGATGGCTCAGCAGGTGTTGCTCTCACCCTCTCACCGGCGCCGTTGCCCTGCGCTGTGCTTTCTGCCTGTGTTGTAGTGAGCAGAGCTGTTCCTCACAGCACCCTTCTTCCACGCTGTTCCTGCCGTGGAGCCAGCGCGCCGTGGCCTGTAACTGCGGAGCTGAGAGCCAAATCACTTTTCCTTCAAGGTGTGAGTGTTGGATATTTCGTCCCAGCAATGGGCAAGTTGAGCAATACACAGCCTAGTCAGAAAAAAAAGTACTAAACATATCCGAGGGCGCACCCACGTCAGCTTTCAAATGATTTTTACCTTAATACAAAATGCAAACATTTTTACAGAGATTTCTGGGCCTTTTTGTGAGAAGTGTTGACTACTATTAAAATTATTTTCTAAATTAATAAACTTTACTTTTCAGAGAAGTTTTGGATTCTTAGCACAACTGAACAGGAATTCTAGGGTTCTTACACAATTCCTGTGTTGCCGTGTACATAACCTTCTCATTGTTAAAATCTCTTACTACAGTGCATTTGTTATAATCAATGATCCCTTGATAATGCATCATTATCATTCAAAATCCATAGTTTAGATTAAGGTCACTCTTGCATACTCTTTCGGGGGGTTGAGAGGTGCACAAGAACTCATCAAAAATAAGGTTAAAATGAATTAAAAATTGTAATTACAGTAAAAGACTCATTGCTATTAATTTTCCTCAAAATACTTCCTCTCACTTTGGACACATTTTATCATTGCTTTGGTACTTCCTGAAGCAGTTCTGGAAGTCTTCTTTCTTGTGCCTTTATTTGGTATGGTCAAAAATACAATGAATTTTGCTACTAAGTGCCATCCAACAGAAAGTAGGCTCTTAAAAACATGCAGTGTGTCCTCATGTACCTTATTCATGGATCTGGCACCATGTCACTTCTAGCTTTTTCTCCAAAGTCAAAATGATCCTGAAAGATCCATGTTTTGAATCCATTCAGGACACAAAGGCAGCCACAATAGAACAACTGGAGACACTAATGAAAGAGGACCTCTACTACTGCAACAGCAAGTGGTAAGAATGATGGGATAAGTGTGTTTGAAGTGAGGGGAAGCATTTTGAGGGTGATTAATGGCAATGTGTCTTTTATTGTAACAGTTTTTTAAATTAAAAAATTCAATGTATTTTTGGATCATTCCTCATGCAATGACACCTATCTATCAATGTTGTATCATGCAGAATAATTTTACATCCCTAAAAATACTGTGCTTTTTCTATTTGTAATTTCCAACCCTTGAAAGGTACTGATGACTTTACTGTGTCAGTAGTTTTGCCTTTTTCAGAATATCATAGAGGAGAAATCATATATAAGCATAGTATGTAACCATCTTAGATTGGCTTCTTTTACTCGTTAAAATTAATTAAAATCCCTTATGTCTTTTAATGGTGTAATACCTTTTATCTTTAATATTTAATGTATCATAGCTTAATGATTTTCTTAACAAAAGACATCTTGGTTGCTTCTAGGTTTTAACAATTAAAAATAAAGCTACTGTAAATATCTATATGCAAGGTTTGTGTGGACATAAGTGGTCAGTCTATGTTGACATATGTATTCCATTTCTTTTGTATGAAAACCCAGGAGTTCCCTAAGATGAATGTGATCACTATGTATATCTAAAATGTGCCAATAAAATTATCTAAAAAACAAGAAAGTTCAACCAGGACAAGGAGATGTTTTAATTGCAAAAGAAAAAAAAACAACAAGGAATGTAACTGTCTTCCAAAGTGCCTGTATCATTTTCACTTCTATAACCAATAAATCAAAGTTCCTTTGGTTCATATCCCTGCTGGCATTTGGTGTTGTCAGTATTTTGGCCATTCCTATCAGCGAATAGTAGCAACTCATTATTTTAATTTGAAATTCCGTAAAGACATATGATGAACACCTTTTCATTTGTTCATTTTCCATCTGTACATCTCTTCCTGTGAGATGTCTGTTTAAATTGCCAATTTTTTCTTCAGGTTGTTCATTTAACTATGCTAAGTCTGAAGTGTTTGTATGCTTTGGGTAACCATCATGTATAAAATCTTTTACATGTATTTTCTCTGAGCTTGTAGTTGTCTTTGCATCCTCTTAATATTATCTTTTGCAGAGTAAGGGCAATAATTTTCAATACCAATTAAATGGAATTTATCAATTTTTTCTTTCAAGGATCATGTAATTGATGTTGTATCTCACCTATCAAAGGTCATTTAGATCTCCTCTAATATTTCTCTAAGAGGTTTATAATTATGTTTTATATTTAGGTGCATAATCCATTTGGATTTAACTGTGAAAGCTGCAAAGTCTGCCTCTAGAATAATTTTTTGTTTTATTTCTGTATGTCTACTTGTCTCCTTATTGTTAAAAAAAGACTATCGGACTATCTTCCTCATTTTCCACATGGGGGATCTTTGACTTTGAATCAGTCTCATCCCACCCTTGCATTCCTTGCCAGGGTGAGGACAAGAACCCAAGGAATGGGGGTTCCTCACGACACTTGTGCAGGAAACCTTGTGCAAGCAGTGAAGCTGTATTCAATGCCATGTTTGACTCAAGTCTGTGATCTTAATACCTGAATGATAGCACTTTGTTATGAAATCAGGGAAATGCTGTAGTGCTCAACATTTGGAGAAAATGTTTTTTCTTTCAGTATAAAGCTGCTCCATTTAAATAGATACATGAATCTTTCTTATCTTATTGATGAAACATTATAGAAAATGAAAATACTATGAAAGTTAAACATTTAAAATCTCCAAACATGTATAATATGTACAATGAAGAAGGATAACAAATAATAATTTTGAAAGAGTTCCTTGCCAATATACATTCTTCGGGTTTTAAATATTATGAATATTTCTATCTATCCATCCACCAATCCATCCATGTTTTCTTCTTGTATCTCTTCTATCTATGGTCACTAACTTGTCTTCTTCTTCCTTCTTAGAGAAAACTCCCTACTCCAGCTCCTGCTCCACTCATTCCTTTGTGTTTTACAAGTTATTTCTCCAATGAAGTTCTATGTTATCTTACTTAAATCACTGTAACAGCCTATTTAATTTTGTTCCAAATAGACTTTTCTTTCTTGAGGCCAGAAGATACACAGATATGTGTGTATGTGTGCATGTGTGTACTTGATATGGATTTTATTGATAGCTTAATTGAATCTTTTCAATAGAAAATCGTTTACGGTAAACTAAATTATTGTTTAAAAATGATCCACTCTTTGCCCCCACTTTGAGGGGAAGAATCCACTTTCCTGCCACTTAATCCAGGGCTTGACACTGTCACTTGTTTTGTCCAATAGAGTTTAGCAGAAAGGCTGAAGTAAAAAGTTGTGCAGTAAAATTTAAATTGTACACACTTTGGCAGTTGTTAAGGAAAGGCCCTGAATCCAGGCATATAATCAAAATTCAATGAATAATTTTCAATTGACATAACTTTTAATATTCTACTCCACGTGTTCAAATTCTGGGGATGTAGAAATGAAGGGCCTAGTTCTTACAGCAGGTTGGGATAAACAAATTTAAATTGTTTATTTTAGAAGCAGTAGTTTTGTGAAGGAACTTGATGTATTCAATGGAAAATAACCATCTAAGCTAATAAAGATGAAGAAGAAAAATAATAAATCTTACTCAAACATTACTTTTGATGAGTCACGCTTAAAAGACCTCTTTATTCTGTGAGGCAGATTGAAATGTTGTCACGAAAATCCCACACAAAATCTTACCATGACTTTTTAACTGATTCTAGGCATAAAAAGCACTTTATACAGACTACAGAATTTCAAAAAAGAAAATGAATATGAAATGAAGAGAAATCTCAAAAGTCACAGAATGGGAAAACTCATAGGTACTTTCCAGCTCAGGGCTAACAGACTGTCACCAGAAAATATGGTATTGAATCTTGAAAAAATTCTGGAAGAGAGAATTATAATCTCAGAATTCAAAAAACATCTCACTAAAGATATCTCAGTTAGGTACAATGAGTGAAACCTACTTTAATATTTCTTCACAGTACAATGAATATGTCAATATTTTATTTATCAAATATAATAAAAATTGAATGCTAGAACTCAAAAGAAAGGGTCAAAGAAAAAGCAGAAACAATTTAGGCCAAGGTCCTTGTTTTGAAAGATGTGGAAACTCTCCTTACAACAAATATTAAATCAGTGATGCACAGGGAAAACCCTAAAGGAAAACAGTTATTTACATAAATGAATTTAGGTTCCAAAATAATTGTACAAACAGCAAAATAAATCTATGTAACTTTCTAATATTATGTTAATATATAACACATAATTTGTTTCCTAAGTTTCTAGAATTTCAGTTTTACTTTCTATATAATTAAACATTGTTTTGTATATTGTATTTATTATTTGCACGCTATACAAATAAATATGTCTTTACACAAATATCATCAATTACTTTTAAAAAAATATTGATGCATCACTTAAGCATATTTGGTAAAATACTTTGATGTCCTCAGATTGAATTTCATTTGAGTAAAATGACAGGATATGGGAAAATAGGAAATATTTATAAAAAATAAATTGATATAACTATGCCTTACATTATTTTATTTCACTAATTTGATTTTATAGCACTAAGAAACTAAAGAATGCATAAAAAGGTTTAGGAATAATAAATTTCTAACAAAGTCTTAGAAGATATTTATGTATTATTTATTCATGGTTTCTCTTTTAGTGCATATTTATTAAAATTAAAAATTTAACAATTAACTTTTAATAACACAGTAATTCTTACACAAATGCCATTATGGCTTTATATCAATCTTGTAGAGTTCTTTCACAGATTTTAGAGATAGGTGTATTTAAAGAGCTATTCACTTGGGTCTGTTTAGAAGTATGAATTTAAAAGACAAATAAACATACAAATAAAAAACTCTTTTTTCAGATATATTCATTTCTCCACTGCACAAGTATATGATGAAGACTTACCTTTTAACTCACTCTAATATGAAATATAGTAGGGCTCAATTTGCGGATTTACAAGTGGTAAGACTTCTTGGGGTAAAAAAGATTAAGAGGTATAAAAGATAATATACATTGAGTAAAAACGTGAAACAATAAAGGGAGTCAAAGAAGGATATTTCCAGGGCCGGGGATTTAGCTCAGTGGTTTCATCGCCTGCCTAGCAAGCTCAAGGACCGGAGTTCGGTCCCTGGTAACAAAAAAAAAAAAACTGGGGATGTAGCTCAGTGCAGAGGCCCTGGACTCAATCCCCACTACCACACACCAAACAACAAAAACCTACAAAAAAAGAAGGATGTTTCCAGTTCCAATAAGAATCCATTCCTCTGAAGAGCAAGGCAGGTATTTCTGAGACCTGCACCACCAGGATAAAGAGATGAGTGGTTGCCTGTAATGAATTTTTATTTTGTATGACCTTGCATAAACCTAAGAATGTTTTAATGGAAAATAGAATATGAATGCATTTTCAGCCCTTTATTTGCTGCTTGTGTACAATTTTCAGTTTCATAAGTTCTATTATAACTTTGGCACAATTTGTTTATAATAGATTTAACCTAGTTAGAAAAATAAAAACTTAAATTTTGCAGAGCATAAGCACTTCAGCATTTAAAAATAATTTCTGAGAGTGTATGTTCTTTTTTACTTAGATAATTTTGAATGCAGTATTGTTCTTCCCTCGTTGTAACACACTGTCAAAACATTCTTCTCCTAATCTGTTTCTTAATTTCCTCAAAATAATATTGCTAAAATAATACCATTTACAATAGTGTTCAGATCCAAGCACTAATGAAGTCTACTAACATGAAAAGTTGTTTACAGTTTCACTTAGGTGTGATAAACAATAAATTGATCATATTTAAATGTACAGTTTCATAAATCTTAACGTACATCTACATGGGTGAAATCAGCACCATAGTCAAGATAATGAACATATCACCCACAAAAAAGGTTTTTCCAGTTTTTTGATAATTAATTTTCTTTTAATTAATCCCAGTGCCCAGAAAATAAACTGTTTTCAGGCACTATAAATTACAGCTACTGCTTTCTGGACTGTTACATAAATAAGTGCATGCAGCACATTCTCTTTTGGAAGGCTGATTTATTTCAGTCAGGTTACTGATTTTGATTTTCATTCATCTCACATGAGTTAACAGTTCTCTGTTTATTGATGAGTACTATTGAATTGTGTATATATAACTTATTCTGTTTAGATACAATATTCACATATGGATGGACATTTGGGAGCCTCCAATTTGGGGAGATTTTTAAAAAATCTGTTATACATATTCATTATAAATCTTGGTATAGACATTTGACTTCACTTATCTTGAGAAAATGTCTAAGAGGAAAATGACTGGTTGGTATGGTAGCCATATGAATAAGAAACTCGTAAAGTGTTTAAAAAATGGTTACCCCACTGTATCTTCCTTTTGATGATGTGAGTTCCAGTTGTTTTGGTTTCATAATAAACCAGTACTTTTAAATCTCCACTTGTTCAGTGGGTGTGTAGTGTTTTTAAGTACTTATTTGTTATATTACTAAATACTTAAAATTCATTACATATTTTGGCTATCAGTCTATTTATATAGTTTTTCAAACATTTTCTCCTGATCTTTTCATTATCTTAACAGTGCCTTTTGATGATTATATACTTTTAATCTCAATGCAGTACAATTTATTGTTTTTTCTACAGTGTTTTAGTCGACTCTAGTGCTACTGCAAAATGCCATGGACTACCTTGCTTAATTAACAGAAATTTATTTCACAGGGTCTAGAGTCTGGGTCTTCTGAGACCAGCATGTCCATGCAGTGAGTTTCTGGCAAAGGTTCTTTTGTCATTTTGCTGTCTTCACGTGGCAGAAGGAAAGAGAAAGCACAGAATCTCTTATGTCTCTTCTTATAAGGCATAGAGCTCCTCATGAAGCCCAATTCTTGTGACTTCCTCTAAACTTAACTGTCTCCCTAGAGTCCTGTCTCCATGCTCCATTATCCTGGGGAAAAAGGCTTCAACATACGATTTTGGAAGGACATGTACCTAAAATGCTATTTTGTCTTAAAATTTTTTTCCTAAATGAGGTAAGTGGACTATTCCCCTATAATTTATTCAATTTTTTAATAGTTTTAGCTCTTATATTGAAGTCTATAATACATTTCAAGTTGAGTTTTGTATATTGTTTGACATAAGGGAGGGAGAAACTTTTTTAACCTGTAATTCTAATTGTCTAGTTGTCTGTTTGTTTCACATCTATTAATAATGGGAGCTGGAAACGTAGCTCACTAGTAGAGCCCTATGTTTGATACCAAGTACTAGCTTCAATGCTGGATTTGATGCCTGGTAATAAATAAATGAATAAATAAATAAATAACACACAAAGATATCTTTATCTGTTGAATTCCTTCAACCTTTTGACAACAATCAATTATCTATATATAAGTGAACCTACTTCTAGAGTACAACAGAAATCTTATGGAGAAACTTTTTTTCTGTCAGTACACAATTTTTCCTGGGCTCATTCTTACTGTATTTCTAGGCTAACACATTTTAAAAATAAAGAGATAGGCCAGGATTTAGCTCAGTGTTTCAGTGTTGCCACCACATGCCTCACAAGGGCAAGGTCCCCAGTTCAATCCCTGGTACCAAAGGAATAAAAGAAGAAAGAAAGAAATACATCTGAAAGCACTCAATTATAATATAGATATTCCTCTACTAGTAGAAAGAACGAGTTAATGAATATGTTATTCAGTGCTCACTTAATCAACAGACTTATCTGGGGACAGACACTAAACTCATCATGTTTTAAATAGGAAATTTACAGCTTCACACAAATCAAGGTCCAGTGTTCTCTTCAAAAAATGCTAAATTTAGGGATTTCAATTATGTACACAAAACTACATTTTTTCTTTCTGATTGTTGGTTCTGCTTTGTCTCTGTTGTCAAGTTATTGACATAAGATGACAAAAATTGACCCAAAGAGGCACCACGTGGAGTGACCCTTATAGTTCACAACCTCAGAAAAGAGATTTCCTTTCACCTAGAATTTATATCTTTTGCCCCAGATCCTGGACTGAAAACTGCATCAAAGGAAGTTTTGATTAGTTCAGCCCAAACCTATAGAGCCATAGAAAATGGGAAGAGATAAGGCTCACTGAAGTCTAGAGTAGTTAAATCACTAGAACAAAGAGAAAGGATGCTTGTAGGCAGGCAAAAAAGAATAGGTAAGCAGAGAGAGAATATTTACTACTTCAAGTTAACAAACATTTATAAATAAACTGTCAGGGTAGCATATTTATTATTATTTTAAAAGAAGTTTTTAAAAGAAAATATATCTTTCCACATATTTAAAAGTCATTGTCTTAAATTTTCCTAAAAAAAATATAATGATCTGAAGAGACTTAGAGCCAGAGGAGAAAATTAAAAATTGTTATTTACCTTTAAATAAAATCATTGAAGTGGTTTTACAGCTCAGGTCTTTTTTACTCCAAAAAGTATGTGTTATTCAAGCTATTCTAGAGCAGTAAAAGATATCTTGACTTGAGCTGTGATGGTATCAAAACGATCCATAACCAAATTTGATAAAACTACCACAAAAGATAATACAATCCAAATTCACAAATATATTTATATTCAAATATTTTACTAAGAATATTAGTAAACAACACTGTATTAAAAGATTTGTCATCATATTTAGGAAAGTGTTATTGGAGGAATGGAAATATGGCCTAATTTTAGAAAACCTATTAATAACAAAAGTAGTATTAATGACTGATATAATTAAATATATGCTATGGATGCTGAAAGTTACTTTATCTGGAAGTTAAAGTGTTTGAACTCCCTAGAATTGGTAAACTTTGTTTTCCACATAACCTTGGGCAATAAATTAAATGTTCAAATAATAAAGAAATTTCTACCAAAAGAACATTAAGAAAGAAATCTGAGGTCTCATCACTGTTATTTGATCGAATTCTGGGAGTCACGGTGAGCTACAATAGACCCATGGCATGATACCGAGTGATACTGTGACTTTGACAATGCAGGCAAACACACTCAAGAAGGTAGAGCGAATAAAAAGAAGTTGCTGAGCCCACATGACAATGCTAAACAGGCATTCAAACTCAGAATGTACTGTTCTTGTGACATGTCACTTGATAACAATCAACCTATACTTCTTCAGGCAATTACTGGTTGGTTTGTGCGTAATTCTTGTTAAATTTATACCTAATCATCCTAACACTGAATAATAAAATAATTAAAATGAATAGAAATATTAAATAATACAACTGACTACTGCCTACATATGAAAATTGACATTTTATAATGATGATGATATAAATAGAAAAGAAAAATAAATATGTAATAAAATGCCAAATTAAAGCAAATATTTAAGAAAAAAGTTATGAAAAATAAAGAACTATTTTTCAAAAACAAAATTTAAATTTAGGAACAGGAAAAGATTTGATTAGAAGACATAACAGCAGACTATTAACATAAACCAAATCAATATGTAAATTTAATACAATTCGAATGAAAATTTGTAATACTGTTTTCATGTTGTTCAACAAAATTATTTTAAAACACAGGTGGAAGATACATGTACACGTACTGTCACAAAAATCCTTAAATGGAGCTTTAGCTACAAGATTATTTTGAACAGAAAAATCTCAAAATTAGTGAAATTAGAACAGCATGCATGGTTTTAGCAAAGAAAAAAATAGTTACAAATATTCAAGTGAACAAGAAACTTATGTGATAAAAGTAACATTTGAAATCTCTTGGGAAATCATATGGATCATAATTACATTGGCAAAATAATCTTTACATCGACAAGAAAACACCCAATCAAAATATGAAAATAAATTCTAAATAGATTAAAGTGAGAAACGTGAGGGGAAATATGAAATATATTGTAACTGACAAAATTCTTACAGAATGCACGACACATACATAAATCCAGATGCCATTGAGAATTGGCAGTTTACAAAAAAAATTAAATAAAACTTTGTGTGGAAAAATGGCATTCCATAGCATAGTATATATAGCAGAAAATAAAGTGATGTATAGTATGAATCAATTTTTAATATTCATGTGTCAAAAAGTGCCTAAACTTTGATAAGAATAAAAACATTACACAAAAGAAGGTTGGGAAGGATAGGCTAAGTTAGGTGGTGTGTCAGTCACATGACAGGCTGTTTCACGATAGCAAATTGATCCAGAAACTGCATATTCTCAACAGAGTGAGTTGTGTCTGGGTGACGTTGCACAGATGATATAGTCAGGGAACATGCATATGTTAAGGGATGCTCTTTTCCAAGTTTTCGGGCCCTCAGGCGTAAAGGGAAAGCATCATCAATTGGCAACAACAACACCTGGACAACATGGCTTCATTTTGAAAGAGAAAAACACCAGAAATTAATGTACTGCTTTGGGAGTGGCTCTGGTCACTTTCATGGACATTTTGTGGTCACATGGCCACATTTCAACAGTACAGGATCTATAATTCTCTGTTATCTGGAATTAGAGGAAAACCAGATCAATAGTAACCACAAATGACTTCCACAGAAAATTCAGCAAAAATATCAAGGACAGTACAAACATAGGGGCTACAGTCATTGAAAATAGACCAATAGTACTGTAGCTATTAGATAAAATAATGTAGAATTTAATATTCATCAGATTGGAAATCATCTATATGACTGGTAACTTCTGTTCAGTGGTAAGAAACAGTTACTCTCTGCACTTCAGGGAAGAATTCAAACAAAATTTAAGAAATAATTATTCAGAATATATTACCTATTTATCCCTACTATTTTCAGAATCTGATTTTCCATATAAAATGGGGGAAAATCATTGTATAAGAATGTTTATTTCAATATTTAATATTGTAATAAAAGCAATGAATTGAATGATTATTTACTTACGTTGATTATGGCATGTCTATCCTGTGAACTATTGTATGCTAATTTAGAAAAGCAACAATGATCCACATTATTGACTGGAAAGACAGTCATGATATATTTATAAAAATACAGCTGTAGTGGAATATGCATGCTTATTTTTTTTTTTTTGTACCAGGGTTCGAACTTGGGACCTTGAGCTTGTGAGGCAGGCGCCGGAACCACTGAGCTAAATCTCTGGCCCTTGTAGTGGAATATGTAGAAAATTATCTTGTATAAAAATAATACAGCAGACAGAAGGATGGAAAGGACAGAGAAGAAAAAAGATTGAGGAAGAGAGAAAACAGGGAAAAAAGGAAAGGAGGGAAGAAATCTGTGTACTGCTATAAACATAATGTAAAATCTACATACCTGATAGTTTGTAAGTCATTTTTACATTTCAAGTAATTCTATAAAATATTATCAGAAATTGTTTGTAAAATATTCCAATAAACCTCCAAAAACACTCTTTGATGTACAGAAAATCTCTTATCAGTTAATGAACGTTTTAAAGGATTTTAATTTTATTTAAACCCAATTTTCAGTCTAATACTTGTGTATAATTAATTTTGAATTTTTTATTAGCGCTTTTTTATCTCTAGCATATGCCCTATTTACTAGAAGACTTAAATTTGGCAAACAGTGGAATTGCTATTCCTCAGCTCTACAATGAAGCACAAGGACTCTGAGTTCACAACACAGCATTAAAATTAATGACTCTAAATATTTAAGGAAAATAATCATGTTTCATGAAAATGTTCCATTTTAAAATTGTAGGTCATTCCATAAAACCAGATGGCATCATCAAATTTTAAAGTTTGGACATGTATTTTAGTTGACAGCTATTTCAAATTTTAAATATATAAATAAATTGAGAATTCTACTAAGATCCATGGAAAAAAATAAAATATTTTAAAGGCTGCAGTTTAAAAATACAGAATTTAGAGTTTTACCACATCCTGTCCATGTGATCTTAAATTTCCTAATCTGATGTGCTTCAATTTCATCTGATCAGTAGTGATAATATTATTTCCTACCTCACAGAGTCATTGCAGTAATTCAATGAGACTCTACATGTGCTTACAAGAGCACATGGAGCTAGTTATCACTCAATAGGTGTTAGATATTAAAATTATTGTTATGGGTACATGCTGTCATATGTGCAAAAGTACAGCAGAAAGTTAACTAAACAATTGTAACATCTAATTTCTAAAAGGAGGAGCTGATATAACCTTACAACACTATAAAGGCTGGAGATGTGTTTTTATATATTTCTGCCATGAGTTTTCAATTAAATAATATTGAGTAACTATAGAAATAAAAATTACAGACACAGATCCCTGTTATGGATCAGGCTTTGTCATATTATGTTTCCGTGTATTCATTTATGTGTCTGTGGATGCATGTGCCTCTGTTGATGAGACAATGGGAGCTGAATAATTTAATTAGTCCTTCAGTGCTTTATGGTCTTCACATGGATTTATCACCAGTTTCTTCTTAAAATCCCTTGAAGTCACCTAGGACCTAGGATGTATTACTGCATATTGAAAAAAAGTGGAGTCAGCAGAGTTGTATCTATGCTTTGCTGAAAGTTACTGATCTACTACTCACATTAATAAATCAGCTAGGACTTTTATTCATTCTTTTCCATATTCCACACATTTATTGTATGATTAGTATACATTAAGCATTGCACTAGGAATGTTAGGCATTCTGAGAAGGCGACCATAAACAAAGCTGACTAAACAATCTATCATCATAGGGCTTACATCCTAGCTTTCTCATCTCCAAAAGTGAATAATAATCCTTACCTCTTGCAGTTCTAATGAGATTTAATGAGTAAATGTAGGCACAAAGATTGGAATATATGAGGCTGTAAGTAATTGTTAATTATCCCTTTAATGTTCTGTAGTCTTTCTAAGATGAAAATGAAAATATATCCAAAAAGTGATGCAGTGTTAATGAATACTAATGTGTCCACTGAGAAGAACTCTCTTCCTTTTCACTTCACTTCTGAATAATACGCATTTCAAGGGATGGCAATAAGAAACAAGGAAACAAAACTAATGTCTTCAGGGGAAATGAGCAGTAAGGTTATTCTCCTTTTCAACAGGAACATCTATTGTCGTATCTTGGACCAAAAGTTTAGCAAACACATAAGTCTCCTGAGAATCAGGATAGTTATGTCTTTTTATACTCAAGGTGGGTGTTATTGATTTTAACAAGTTAAAAATAGTAACTTCTGCAGTATCTGGTTGCGTTTTATTCATTTCTTCTATAGTACATAGTAATCAGTACTCTGCCATGCACATGATAAATCCTAATTGAATAAAATCATATTTAAAATACGAGGCTATTTTCTTGATTTGAAACATTTGGCTGTCTTCGCACATTTCAAGGCAGATACTGTTCAAGATAGGCAGGGGAAAAAAAAGCATGGATAGTTTCAAAGAGTAAACCTGAAGTTCTACTATTAATAGCAACCAGGCAATTATATATTATTTTACATTCACAATTGAATGTTTGCCTCTCAGTGAGTAGTATTGTCCTAAAATAATAATTTTCAACTTATGTTTATATTCCTAGGGTTTTTGGTACTTTTAAAGGGAATGAGAAGTAGTCTTCCTAACTGAAAATCTAGTCTTCTTCCCAACTCCCATTCTCTCTGTTTCTAACCATTTCTTCCTATTTTAGTTTTGTAAGCAATTTCATGTACAGTATTTGATATCTTATTTTCTTTAAAGACAAGTTTCAAAAGCTCCATCTTAGGTAATTAGAAAAACATTAATCAAAAACACATAATAAGAAACAAAGTCTACATTATATAGTTTAGTCATTCCATTTAAAATTTTAAAAAATTTTAGAGACAAACTATACAATAAAATACATATTTTCTCAGAGTAAAAAAAAAACAACCCATATATATATATATATATATATATATATGGTAAACAAAAGTCCTGACAACATATATATTATCTTATATTACCTTGTTTACATAGAACAAATAATTTGTTCTGCTTAGCAGAATAAATAATTATGATGACACAGCACAGGGTGCTGCTCCAGAAATACAATGACAAGACATACTTGAGTGCAGAGTTTATGAAACAGAAGTGGTCAACTCTGATGGGTAAAGAGTTAAGGAAGATATTACAGAAGGGACATTTTAATTTTGTCTTTGAAGATGAATTAAAATTGGAATAGTGATCCAGGAAGAATTCACTTAATATTCCAAGAAGAAAAAGTGTGTAACAACTTGCTGAGTTTAGAGAATTACGGATAACTTGAATTAGAGTTTGGACAAAAACTAAAATAAAGATAGAGAAAGATAGACAACAAATCTATGGGGTTTTTGGACTTCGCCTTGAGGCAATAGAAAATTAAGCATTTTAAGGAAGAGTATAATATGAACACATGTGTGATACTGAATGATCACCATTAGTAATGTCTATTTTACAATGGAACACACAAGATGAAAGGGAAAGAGAAAAACAAGGGAATTATTCATTTAGAATCTCATAGGTTGGTTTCAAATATCTCATCTTGTGATACTTATGTATGAATAGTTGAATGTAATTTATTTTTTATTACTATTTTATGATCATCTTGGGAAAGAGACCAAAAGATAATCCACATGTTCTACCGTTATTCGACAGTTCATGTAGTACATGGCACATTGTAGATCCATGAAATTTTTTAATTACTTTTGCTGATAACTAAGCAGAAAGACAATAAAATAATGGTAAATTGTCCTACTTTACAATGTACTTCCAGTTCTGGTACTGCAACAGAACAGAGAGCTGTGTAAATATCAAGACAGCTCCCCTGCTGTTATATCCTGACCATGAGTCTTATTAACTGTACATTTTTGTTGAAGCAACATCAACAACAATTAATATAGTTTCTAAGATTTAAATGACTATAGATTTTCTGACAGGTAACACATACAAAATGAAAAGAAAAAAGAATGTAATGATGCCAGATTCATTAGTCCTTTTGCTGGGGAAAATAAAAGCAAAAAGAAAATTATCCAGTAGTTTGAACATAAATTCACCTTTCTTGCATGTGGTAATCTAGTTTTATTTACTGGGAGTAGATGTGGATTTTAAACGTAGGAACAATATATTAACAAATACAATTAGATTAATCAGATTAATCTTTTTAAAAAACTGACAGTTATAAAGATTATCTGAACTATTCAAATTAATATAGTACCAAATTTAGTCACAAGTTAAAAAATACAGAACAAATGTGCCCGGTCTCCCTGACAACATCATGAATTCATTTCAATGTGTCCAGATGCAAAAGCATGGCAGTGGTTGAAAAAGGAAACTCAGATTAAAAATTATTATTATGCAAGGACGAGTTTTTCACAGGCATTGTTTAACTGATAAGATAGAGAACAATGAATTTTGTCATGATGGAAATAATAAATTCAAGCCACTCAACATTTTGATGGCCTGTTTTACATTTTCTTTTCTTAAAGCAAAAGTTTTAATTGAATTTATTAACAGTTATATAATTGCAAATCTGCATTTCTAATAGGTATATTGTTTATATATACTGACTTTAATCAGGGTTTGATATGTGTCAAAGATATGCAGCATTTCACAATATATCTCATAAATTAAGCTAAAATAAAACTAGACCTAGAATAAAACATTTTATTTTTCACATGTAATTAATCATTAATCTGTACCTGAACCAACATTGGGATGAGTAGTAGGAATTTTATAATTTTGTGTTCTATGATTTACAAAGGCATTAATAGACAACAGGAGACTGTGTATTTGATCTGATAGCAGCGATGATGTATTAGATAAAAATTGGTACTGTGGAATATTTGGTTATTTAATTTCATTACTGTTACATTTAAGTATTTAATACTTTGGAGACTTTGGCCAGCTGCATTATTTAAGGAACACAAAATTGCATGATATATGCTGGGGAAGACTAGCAGCACAGAGCCAAAAGAGCACAAGGACAGCCTAACAGACGGGAAAGGGATGAGGGATACAAAATAGACATATTTTAAAGGAAAAACTCTTTATGTAAAAATAAATTGGATCATTATCTATAGTAAAAAAAAATGAAATGATTTTTATTATAATATATTCTCACTTGTGCTCTAAAAAATGTTTTTGACTTTGTATATGCAATTAAACTTGAATTTAAAAGTATTCTCTGGTGGTATTAAGATAACGTTCCTCGCGGCAGCAAGTCATCATTACCTTTGTAGTTAACCTTGAAGCCAACAGATCCAACACTTTCATCTGTCTGAAGGTGCAGCCACATTTGGCTACTCATGCTCACTATCAAGTCCGGTACAAAGCTGCCAGTTAGCCTACAAAGAGAGGGACAAACAAGGAAGAGGTGGGTTATTAACACACTCTCTGTGTGCAAATTACCAGGCGGATGTGTTTCTCAGTACTCTCTTTGCTAGAAAAAAAATACACTGTCAGAAAAACTTACAGGTCTGTGTTGATGTAAGAAACAAATTGCATAATTTAGTGATCAAGGTCTATCATTTTAAAAATATCATTTTATATGTTTAACTAGGTTGGATCTTTCATATCCCTGAGGCAAGATTTAGACCAACAGAGAGCCCTACACTTCCTTTGAACTAAAAAGGAAAGGTTATGTCTAAGAATCTTCAAGTATTTTTTAGCACCGACAATTTATCTCAATTTTTCCTTTAAAATGTAGTAGAACTTTGTTAGAAATATTATGAAAAATATTCAACTAGTATGACAGAAACAAATGAAATCACAAATAATATAATGCAACCTTTTATAAGACAGATGGTGAAAATATGAACCTTAATACCCACCGCCTAATTGAGAGACCACTTGTGTCATATTTATTTATTGTTCACAGTTTTATTTAAAATAGTTTGCTGCATGGTTTTTATGTCACATAACTGAATTTATGCACTAATAATCTCTCATTCAGTAATGTACAATTTTATAACATAAGAAGGGAAATTACTTCATGCCTCCTCTGTCATTAATAATGTTGTAGTCACATATTTGAAATGAAGCCAGGGTTCACAGAAAGGATGAAGGAAAATGAGTAAATAAGACCTATGGAAGAAAAGTCTGTCAAGAATGCAAAGAAGGGAGAAAACTGATTCACTGTGGAGTAAATGTCCATATTAATAGAGGGTTCTCATTTCAGGCTAAAAAGGTAGTCTTCTAAAAGAGAAATTACTGAGCATTTGCCTACTTTATTGCTAAGACCACAGATATACTTGGAACACTATATCAGCAGAGAAAGCATAAAGTTCAGTTTCATACTAAAAAGGGCACCCTAAGAAAGTATTTAAAAACTGTCTCCTGGATATATTATACTTAAAGCAGGAGAGGTTCACACTGATGACTGCATCCTGGAAGTGACCATGGCCCCCAAATGCCTTACTTTCTAGTCAGCCACCAGACCTATAAAGATGACATCACAAAACTGCATCAGCCATGTGACTATGGACTATGTCAACAAATGTCTAGTGGATTCATTTATTCAAATTTGTCCCAATGAAACTTAGTAAAATATGAATTAACTATGATACTATACAAGATATTGAGGAACATTGTTAAGATATCAAGATACTATAAGATATTATGAAACTTTATATTAATTTTCTTCCTATAAAAATTATCATAAAACACACATACCCATATACATTGTCTATCAGTATGTGCAAGGTGCAATTGAAACATACAGTGAAGATTAAATTTAAAAATATTAATTACAGTAAAATACATATTGCCATTTAATCACCCTCAAAATTCTCTCCCTTGCTTCAAACATATATCATCATTCTTGCCACTTTCTGAAGCAGTTCTGGGAGTCTTCTTTGCTAGCATCTTTATTTATGCTGCATAGCCATTATTATAGCTAGATGAGCTAGATAGAAATATTATAGGCTGTCAGATAGGGCTAGGTTCTTGAGAGTCAGGACAAAGGTGAAACATACCACAGCTACACCGGAGACACAATGGCTGAAAACCAGGCCTCAAGATAAAGACAAGATGACCAGACCTTCATACTTCCTTAAAGAATAAACAATGGCCCTAATGAAGTCTAGACAGACATCAACCAACCTGTTGGGTGACCAGAGACCTCTGGATCCACTATTTCCTAGGAGAATCTTTGATCTTTCCATCCATGGGTGTTACATGACTTGTTTCCCAATTGGTCCGTCATTACCTAAGTGACTATACTTGTGACCTTATTGGATGTTCATGGCTGTGGCCCACATTGTACACAAATGGGTCTCACCCTATAAAACTCCTCTGTAAAAGTGGGGGTCCCTGGGCTACCCACTCGGGTTCCCTGCTTGCTCTTCAGGAGCTTTTTTATCAATAAATATCTTCCTACTCTCAACCTCCATTGCTCCTAGGACTCATTCTTTGATTGCTAGAGAACAAGAACTTGGTGTATCATACAGTTAATAGGTTGGGAGATATAATATTTCATATTTAATCTCCAGTACTATTTCCTGTAATACTGCCTTCATGCCCTGAATCAATTGAACTCCTTTATCTTTCGTGATCATTTTGACTTTGGGCAAAAGTCAGATGTTGCAAGGTGTCAGAACTATTAAATAAAATGGGTGGGAACCCAACACAATTTTTTATGAGTGTGGATGGCACTTGGCAGCAACGTTCATCAAATTTTTTATCACAACTTGTAAAGATAGTCATTGTAGGAGAGTTTAAGAACTGCTTCAGTAAGTAGCAAGAATGATGAGATAAGTATGTTCCAAGCAAAGAGGAGTATTTTGAAGAAGATTAATGGCAAGGGGTCTTTTAAGATAATAAATTTTTAAAAATTTAAATATTCAGTATATTTTTTGATCACATGGCATATATTATACACTGTCATTTGAAACTTCCTTCTATTAAACTTTGTGCATTTTGAATGTAGGACTGGAATTTTTGTGAGTTACAGGTAATAGTCTTACAAACTACAGTAGAGAGACAGTGCAACTTCTTGAGGAACAATGAAAATTAAAGCTCGGTGGCCATGTCAGAAAGTAAAGTAAGCTCCTTATGAAATGGGCATGAGAGCTTCAGACTACAAAATGTGCATCAGCTAAACTATACTAAGCATGCTAACAGTATGTGTGAAGTGAATACTGGAAATTGTTTCCTGGGAAATTTTAATTATTACCTTTTATGAATCATCTTATATTCCATTTACTTCTGAATGGTTTTAACGGGCTGAAACCCATAGAATGTTATTTTATCAATTCATAAAAGACAACTAATACAAGCAAGCTAAATTATTTCCTTGAGGAGATTCTGTCTCCCATTTCTGTGGGAGTTTAAGGCCAGGAAAATGGCTCCATGATACAACTTTCTGCCTCTCAAATACAGTGAAATTTTAATTTTCCTTTTGGTAAGGAAACCTAACATGTATGTAATGGATTTTTGTATGCCTGGCTATATAAAAGGATAAGATTTCTTTATTTTTTTAAATCTCATCAGATTGTCTAAGATGCCCATCACTATCTGATTTAATCCTTACTCAACACAAAAAATGTTTCATTCTTCTGTATATTTCATGGAAAGGGTTCACTGCATTGGCAGATAATTGTATTTTTAAATCAATTTGTCTGCACTGGATATCTCATTTAAAACACTGCTCTTTGCTTGAGACCTTCAGGGCTGGGTCCTCCTGTTTTCCTCTCAAAGGCCTTGATTTAGATTTAAATGTACAATCTTCCTGCTGTAGTCAACTGTTAATTCAATCCCCATTTATGACAATAAAGAGAATTTTTGGGGCCACGTAGAAGGCTTAGTTCATTCTCATAACTCTCTCAATTGAGGCTTCAACTAGCTTTAATATGTTTTATTATATGTTTTGGAACTTACTATTTTCAGATAAAAAATATCATAGTATGTGATTATTTACAGGTTGAGGACTCTCACTGTGCATTCTTAATGCATTCTAATCTTCCTAATTTGCCCTTGCACACTTGAATAAAAGCAAAAAAGCTCTAAATATATGCATTCAGAAAATTTCCTCAAAAAACTGATATAGAATCTCAAGTAAAATACAAGATCTTGTAAATTTGTTTAAAAGGCTCAATGTCTTATTTTTATACACACATGTAACTTTAGCCTTTTATAGAAATATATGTTATATTCCCTCTTCTGATATCATGCTATCAAAAGTGATGTGTAAATTCATTTTGGAGTATGTAAAATTCACTAAAGATGATAATTGTTGGGAAAATATTTTACCAACAACAACACTAACCTTGAACATTAGTATTCAGTATCATTTGAGAAAGTGGATAACTGTAAGAGTAATATATAGTTTTAAGATCAAAACATTTAGAGTACTAGAGAATGATAATGCTATACAAATGGTAACATTTTTGGCTAAATGTAATTGTGACTTTAACTTTATTCATGGACATGGGCTTCAGAATGTTTTATTTATTGACTAATGCAAAGGAATAATGCATATGAGAGTTTTTACCATGATTCTTGTGAACTTTACAAATAGATTATTTGTCATGAAGATTTGTTTTTTGAAAATTGAATCTAGTAACCATGATTTCACAATATATATCCTTGTATTTACTTATGGATACTTCATTTTATATACTCGGCACTTCAAAATCCTTGTTTATAAAACTTAGTATTTATGGGATAAAAGTCAGCTTATTTAGATACTCTTTGTATATTTAGTCCTACATTCTTCTTTCATAACCATTTTTAAAATGGATATCACAATACAAAAATTATTGACAGAAAAAACAATGAAAGAGTTTTAAACTTTGTTTCTTAATTCAGTGCATATATAAATGAATACACAACATATATAAAGCAACTGAAGTAAATTGCCTTCTCTCAGAGAAAACATCAGTGTTTTCAAAATAGACAAACAACAGTAGTCATGTTGAAAGACTCATAAAGGATAACTATTCCTATATTTTGTAACTTATCGTGAGAAATCAAAATGTCACAGAAATTATTTTCATGTTGCAGTTTAAAGTAATCCCGGGGTCCAAGAGCACATATTTCTAATTGTGCAATGGGAGGTCAGTAGGATGACTCCTTGTGAAGTCTTGTCCATGTTATAACTGATGTTTTCAGTTTCATTGTTCTCCTGGGGTTGGAATCAGTGAGTGTCAAAATCCTCCGTAGACCTACAAAGTTCTGAGGCTCTTGATATGTCTGTGCTAATGTTTGTAAAGATTCCCTTTCTGGTCACCTATCTCAGGGAGTGTTCCTTGGAGAAGAATAGCTTCTCCTCTCCCATTACAATTCATGGTAACACCTCCTAGTTTTAACTCAAGGTTCAGAATAAATATTTTAGTAAATCCAAGATGGTAACTGTAGCCATTAATCCCAAAATTTTATCTTATCATTAACTCCAGTATATATTCTTCTTTCAAAGCTCATGGTGGCTTGGGTAGTTAGTGTAGTAAAGAATAAAGATGGGAAGGTATAATTCATTGGAGGTAGATTTTGCTCAAGGAAAATATCATGTATATTAGTATAATACTATAAGAAATGTAGCCTAAATTTTAAAAGAAAATTGTTCAGTAGTTTAAAATAAAGATGTCTTTGACAAAAAGCTTGTCAAAATATATTGATCAATTATCTTATAGCAATTATACTGAGAGTAAATAATAATTTATTCATAAGTCTAATGAAAACAAAACTATTCTTTTCAGAAAGCTAGTTAGACAGTTATTAAAAGTAAAATATTTATACTAAAAGTTATATTAATAGAATTATGTGTCTGTGTGTTTAAAAATGGGATCATCAGGGAAGAATTCTGTAAGTTTTTACCGGTATGTGTCTGAGAATGAGATTTTACCTTGTATCAATTGAAAACTGTACCAGAAGAAATCATATAGAAACATTTTGGGATAACTAAAACAACATTCCCTCCACCCCATTTTCAAGATGTTTGCTAAAATAAAATGTCAGTGAATATCAGTGCATATTCACACAATTTCTAGAGCTGTATTAAGAATAGAAGGGTTTTGTTTTTTTGCATGTTTTTACTTTATTAATCTCTACAGCATTCATTACTATGAATCCAATAATAAAACGAGCAGGAAAAGGGGGGAAATGGAAGGATCATCACATGCCTAGTAGAATGCATTTCTGTTTAAGTCTGCTGTCACATAAAAGAGAAAGTGCATAACCATATCTACAGCATACTAAATCATAAATCTCATAAATCTTGGATGTAGGCTATATGTTCATCAACAGATGAATGCATAAAGGAAATGTGGCATTTATTTATGCACAATGGAGTATTACTCTGCCATAAAGATAGATACACTTGAGTCATTTGTAGGAAAATGGAAGCACCTTGAGACCATAATGTTAAGTGAAATAAATCAGACCCACAAATTTAAATATCCCATAGTTTATCTTATGTGAAAAAGGCAAAATAAAATTATAAATAAATGGCAAAATAAAAGATAGAGTAGGAAGTGGGGAGATAGATCTGTCGCAAATGGGAAGGAGATCAAAAGGTAGGGATAGGGGAGGGAGTGGAGGGGAAGAGGATGAAAAAAGAATAAAAATGTGTTATGCACGTGCACCAACTCCACAGCAGGAATGCAATCATTATGAACTGCAAACATGGTCTAATAAAATATAAAAACTGAAGAAAGAAAAAAATAATGAACACCGCTCCCCTTTCCATGTAGATGACATGAAGGTTGGAAATGATCACAATGCTAGCAAATGTATTATCCTCATTGCTAGATCTTTCAAGCAAATTGCATCCATTTTCTCTATCAGATAAATATATACGAATATATGAAACTAGCACATTGAAAACAATCTGTGAAAAAGTGAAAGTTCGTTTGACAGCCTTTACATGATAATAGTGTGATGGTTCAAATCCATTAACTGGATTGTTATCAAATAGTCAGGTTCATATTCTGATCTGTACTGACATTCATCATTATACCACCAGGATGTTGCTAGAAATATATTTATAACTGGGAATAAATAAACCTTTCAACTCACCTTATGAGAATCAAAATGAACAGAGAAGTTATGGGGGAGGGGAGAAGAAAGAGAAGGGGAAGAGAGGAGAGGAGAAGGAAAATGAAAATAGATGAGTCGTAGATATGGCAAAACACATAACAGAAGCAGCAAGAAAGGTATACATTGTGAACTTAAATTTCCATTATTTTAGAAATTTTTAGTTGATAAGCCAATATGGAGAACTTAGCATTATATATGATGTTCAATCATAATACTTTCCCTAACGTCATGAGTCCTTCTTTGCACTTCACAGAGAAAAAAATTTCACTAACAATTACTTAAAATGTTTCATAATTCCTTTTAGCATAGTATTGTGGATGATGGACATATAATAATGTTATGGACTACTTTTTATGGACATGAATGAGTACTTTACTTTTGAGAATCTACAAATTAAAAGAAAGGCCAAAACAAAACAAAAACACTACATATTTCCAACTAAATCCTTGATCTAAAGGGAATAGGACAGAATTTCATCCTGTTCAATATATATCAGAGTGTTGCACCCTGTTTATTAAGTAAAATTTATAAAGTAACTGTAGGCTAATGTCATATCTTGAGAAAGAATTTCAAATACTATGAGATATCTTGCTGTTGTAAATACTTTCTAAGTTGAGTATGTTTTCTTACTTTTTAATTTATTTTTATGATACAGAGTCTTGTCATATAATCTAGGCTGTCCTTGAACCCCCATGTTCAAGCAAACCCCTGCCTTAGCCTCCCAATTAGGTGGGATTCTGGGCACACAGCACCACATCCAGTTTAAATGAATTTATTTTAAAAATGATTTTGATGTCCCAAATTAAATTTCTGGCATATTAATCAAATTTTAAAAACACAAAATGAAAACAAAACTTTTGTAACTAAGGAGAGGAAGAGGGTTGAATGGCAGAGAGGGGAATGGGAAAAAACAGAAGAACCAAGAAATATCATGTACAGGTACAAATTCCCTATGATGAATATCATCATTATATATATCTAAAACATACCAATAAACTTAATTCAAAAAATGCAAAGTGTTCATAGAGGAAAAAGGAAACTAGTTTTTGCTGCTATAAAAAATTTTAAAATACATTGCCATCAACAGGTGTTTTAAGTGCTCTGGAAAATGTATCCTGCCATATTTATAATGCTGATCTCAGGCCGGGACAAGATGGGCCTCTTCCCTGATTCTTGTCCCGAAAAGAGAGGGTCTTCCATTGATCTGAGTCTACTGGCTTCCTGCCAGGCACCTGCCTTCCTGGGCCAAATCGCACAGCACCACTTCCAGAGCCTACCCTAGTCACTATCCCAGCAAAGAAGGTCGTTAGAACAATGGTTTGTTGGGGTAGGAGGATGAAACCTACAGTATTTAAATTTTTATCTCGGCACATCACTGTAATATTTATACATTAAACAATGTCTTTTTTATTTGAATTCTTGCTTGGGGTCCCTGTGAATGTCATGGGTTTGCCTATACTGGAAAAAGTTCAACTTAAGATATATACTTCAGGTCCACTCAAAGTTAGATTAGCTTATTTGTTGGATACAAATTCAGTTCATTATCACAAAGGCTTTTTATAATAAATATAACTTCTCAGAGTAAGAAAAATATAACATGTGATGAAGTACAAGGGGCACACAAACTAAGGCCAATATGACAACAATAACGTGAGAACAGGAAAAGTATAACACTACTTTCTGTCATTCCCATAACATCAGCAGAAAAAAAAAGCTACACTTTATAAGATATACTTTCTTTATTTGACTCTTCGGGTACTTTCTATTATCATATCAGTTACTGTTCTAACCTTATACTGGCTAGTTAATATCAGACTCACTTTCTTTTAAAAATCAGCTGCAGGGCGCTTCCTTTCACCTAATTATCTGGTGCTTTCGGTTCCCTCTGCTACTTGATTTCATTCGCTCAGTACAGGACTTAGGATTCACCCCACTTGTATCTTAATATTAAAGGAAACAGGGGGCAGGAGCAGTATCGGTACTTGGTACAAAAGCACTAATGCAAAGGAGATTTTAGGGAGCAATTGAGGTCCAGGGAGAAGGAGTCCAAAATTCTGTGAGTAGATATGAAGAAAGCAAAGCATTAGTTCATTTATAAAGAAAATTTTTTTTTCATTAAGGAAGTGAATACTTTTTAGATAGTTAACAGCCATATTTAAATAGCTACAAGTTTCCCTCTCACTATTTAAAAGTACATAGTAGAGACCTTTGCCTTTATGCTTTGAGTTTCACAAAAACATTATATATATATACACATATACACACATTATCTATGTATATATTTATGTGTGTGTTCATAATAAGCTTTGGATCTATATTCACTCGTCTGTATCCAGGAATGCTGACCTCACTCACAGTCTTATGATCATTTTAATATATTGGATTGTTTTCCTTTTGTTCTCCCAGCTCTCCCTCACTCTCAGTAAGGGGCCAATTTAAATCTACTGAATGAAGTATCTCAAAGATAATGGCCACAGAATGAAGCTTTAATTTTTAAAATTTTTAATACTCCACTGGACATATGTATTCCCTGGAAAAATATGATAGTGTGGATAAATACATATAGGCACTTGATATTATTTTCAACAATAATATTTCTAAGTGATTAATAAAAAAATTTGCTTTGCCAAAAGAACACCAAATGGTGTTAGACTATTGTCTTCAAAACTTTTGTAACATTGAAATAGAGTAAAATATGTGGTTCAAACACATCGTGATTGTTTTTAAAATATCAGCGATTGTATAGACCTCTGCTTAATACAATAAATGGGCTCCTACATTGTACCAGTTCTAAAGGTTGAGTATTTAAGATAATTTTAACATTTTCCTTCTGAGTCATGTTAGAATCCTATAAAGATGTGTGCCTTTTTAATCTTTGTACCTCTAATTATATGATATTAATTGAATCAAAGGTCCTTTTTTAAAATAACAAGAAGTTGTGGCTAAAGGGGGACATGCTATCTATGATCTGGGATGCTAATTGTGCAAAATGAACTTTAATACTTAATCCTAAATTGAGAGACTAAGCTTTTTTTTGTGGCAGATAGTTGAAAAAAAATGGAGTGGGAAATATATTTTAGTTAATTGGCTAGGCAGTCTTCCTTTTCCAGGCAATGTTTTGAAAAATTTAAATCTATAAATTCAGTCTTTCCTCTTAAGTAGAAAAAGAGCAAATATGTCCCATTAAAGGGGGGGTGTTTGGTGTGTGGGTATGTGTGTGTGTTTATGTGTGTGCGTGTGGTGTGTATGGAATCAGGGATTGAACCCAGGGACTTTTCACTGAGCTACGTCCCTAGCCTTTTTTCATATTTTATTTTGAGACAGGGTCTTGCTAAATCACTAAGTTGTCTATGATGGGGTGAAACTTGTTGAGTTCCTCCTGCCTCAGCCTTCCAGTGTATTGCAATTATAGGTGCACTTCACCACACCCAGTTACATGTTTTGAAATTTTTAAAGTGCATATGATGGGTCAAATGTGTAATGATCAATTACCAAAATGCTACATTTTAATTTCCAAGAAACTTCAATTTTTATGAAGTATCAGATATAAGAACAGACATACTTTTCTTTCTCAGACATACTTTTCTTTTAAACATATTTAAAGATAAAGCAACGTAAGTTTTGTGTTGTATTAGGTGCCACATGCTTAAATGATGATAGAAATTTATCATCAGATAGTGCAAACAATCCCAGAAGCTCAAGTGTAAAGTCATAAGAATTAGCGGCTACAGGAATCCTATGTCCTCTCCGAGGACAGAAAATGGCTCAAGTAATTTTATGTCGTATGAGTATTTAGGCCTCAAGTCACCCTTTAGTCAAAAGCAATCACAGGTTCAAATTTTTATATGTAAATTTAGTTCTCTAAAATACTGTACTTGACAGGCAAAAATAAAACAAAACAACAAAACAAAAACCAGTTCTATTTGATCATTGGCTCCACAGCTGCCGATTTCCATTACACTCCTATTTAGTATGATGAACTCTAGGCTATATGATATAAAATTAAGGATATTTTCGAGGAATTATAAATTGTTCCTAGCCAATTATCCCAACGTAGTAATAAAAGGCTCAAGATGTTGATAAAATGCTGATGATTATTGGGAAGGAAATTGTTAAAGTAAACAAAATTGTAGCAATATGTCTAAACAAACAGAGTAGGGAAAATATCAGTCTTCTTGTCCCTACCTTAGCACAAAATGGACCTGCAATAGGCCATAAATAGACAACCAATTGTATTGACCAATGATATCCATATTTAGAGGGAGGAAAGAAGTTGAAGTTAAGGTCAAGGTGCCTGAAGACAAGCGAAAAGAGAAAGGTTTTGTGTTTGTTTCTTAATTTTTTTTGCCAGAAGATAAGAACTAAGAGGCAGTAATATTGAGATCTAGAATGTATTTCGTGTAACCATCAGGTTATCTTTGACTTTATTGTTGGAATCTGGACTAACAATACTTAAAGAGATCTCCTTGTAAAAATAAAAATTAAAATTTAAATTTAAAAAAGGAGCAAAAATGAAAAAAAGGAAAATCAGCTTTCATGCTACATATATATGAAAATCAATATATATAGAGAAAATTGGTCAATATCCATGATAATAAATACACACATGATAACAGGATTACCCCTAGGAATCGTTTATACTAAAAATATATTCTAAACATCAGTTATAGCATTTTGGTGTACATAAGGACCATCTGGTGAGTGTGGTCAAATGTACATTGTTGGATATCAACAGCAGAGATTCTGATTTAGTCAGGCTAATTAGTATAAGTTCAAAAATCTACATTTTAAAGGCTGTTAAGAAATTGTGATCCATTGATGATGCAAACAGACTCTATTTTGAGAAGTATCAGAGTAGATGAGGGCAATCCTCTCCTTGATTTCAAGTCTGGAGGCACTTTTGTCATAGATTTCTCGGAGTCTCAAACCATAAGAAATAAATGTCTGTGGTTTATAAGCCACCAGGTTTAGTGTATTACAGTTATAGTTATAAGCCACCAGGATTAGTGTAGTTATAGAAGCCCACAGCTAATAAAATAAAGTGCCTCAAGCTTCACTGAAAATAAACTAATAAATTGATTATGTGTGAGTTGGTGATAATAAATAAGATGCTATGCTTCTTCTGTTTATAGTAGTGGGAAGAATCAATGTAAAAAAATGAGAGTAAAACAATCAGTGTCTGATAGGCTAAAACAAAAATCAAACATGAAGAACTCACACTTGGAGCACTGTCCGAGGGTCTCCAACTTCACCGCCATCACCAATTGTCAAGGTATCATAGCCAATCTCAAGATCAAATTCTTCAAAATTTATCTGGATAACCTGGTAATAAATGGAAGTAAATACCTTGAATATATTATATTATGTGATAAACACAGAAAAGCAAGCAACAGCAGAAAAGAATTCCAAATGCACGGATTTCATTGGAATGATGCATCAGAGTATTTCTGAATTTTAACCGTTATATCATTATAGGGTCTTTATTTGCTGCATTGTACCTTCCAGATTACAATTTCAATGAATGACATGCTTCTATTTATAGAATATCTTATTTGAAGCATGATTAATGCAAATCTACTTTAAGAAGACATTATAAAAAGTACATGTAGGTGGAGAGTGGTTTTCCACACATTTGCATATGTTTTTATAAAGTTAACATGGAAAAGGTGTGCTATTTCCATGAAGTAATAAAACTTGAAAAAAGTTAGAGCGAAATTTGAATCAAGATGACTAGATTTAATGGTATAGATTTATTTTAGGATATTATTTGGAAACAGAATCCCTCAAATATATTAAAATATGTTGGCAAAACTGGGAGCACAAACTTGGAGAGGCACGCTATGACAGGATATATAATAGAGCATTATATCTTACTAAAATATGTGCATGTACTTATACATTATTTATGCACTTATGCAAAAATCTGAATTTAGTTAAATTGCAATTATTCAATTTAGTATTTAAAATATTATTAAAACACAGTAATTAAAAATCAGCACAGAAAGAAATTACATAAATACTTTCCAATATACAATCATGCCTTGAGCAAAGAATAATTTATAACATATTATTTATCATATGATAAGGAAAATAAATATCTGAGATTACCAACATTTCCAGAGAATATACAAAAATATCTCTTTAATAATACCAAGTACTAATGGTAATAAATATCTGTTCATTTATTTAAAAATTGTAAAGAAGATTTTATATCCTGGCTGTTTTCAGCTAACAAAAATAATTGTTGTATATGCTTATTTCTTATCTTTAAAATATCTTTATATCAACGTTAACAAAATCATTGAATTTGCTTTGACCAAATTCAAATATAACATAAGTAAAAAATATCAAATCATGCATTTTACATATCATAAATTTTAAAAATTGCTTCCTTATTGCAGTTAAATATAAATATTTTAATTAATTGCCTTTCTATAGAGATTTAAGTTATGTTCCCTTTTTGCCATTATAAGGAGCGTGATTATAAGCAATATTATATACCTGTTGGTTTACATTTTCAAATATATTTCTATGTGATATACTTTCTAGATAATGAAGCAGAACTTCATTGCATAACATTGTACCATATGATTTTTCATAATTGTTTTACCAACTTAAAAGTTCACAATTGTATACATTATCTTTCTTTACTTCTGCCACTCTGATGGATATAAAATTTTGTTTTGTATTTTTCATTACTAATTGAGTTGCACAGTTTTTCATCATGTTAACTTGTCATCTGTTTCCATTTCTGAGACATGACTATTTCACTTTGACAAATTTTCTCTTGGATTGTTTGTATGCTAGCTACTAGTTGCAAGAATTTTTTATGTCAGTGACTCAACATATTTCCACTGTAGTACTCATTAAAAAGAATAATGTTTATGAGACACAGTGAGATAACTAGTTGAAGCTATTTGCCTTAAAGATTTTGTTTGTTTATTGCTCGGTTTCTTCCCTACCACACAGAAGGCTAAAATATATGCTACAGTAGCTTCTTCAAATGTGTAACTTTTAAGTTTATCTTAATTTAGATCATTTCATGAAAAGAAATTATTCATTGTATTAAAGTAGTTCTTGTTAACTTATCATTTTATGGGTACCACTCTTGCATTATAACTCAAAGTTGTAAAGATATTTCCTTTAAAATTTTGCTTTAGAGAACCGACATATAAACTTTGAAGGATCTGACAGGTACAATCCTAAAAGGTCCTCTACAATTACAATCTCCTGGTATACATAGCCTGTATAATTTACTCTTCTTGATTGCAGGAAAGACCTATGAATATGATATCAATTTCATAATTAAGACTTTTTATGCAAGAAGTTTAAGGGACATTAGAGATAAATAAGGGTCTCCAGTCAATTAGTTTTAAATTAATCAAAAGTCTAAAAGTGAGCAACAAAATTAATGAAAAAAGATAGTCTACTTTAGGGCTTGATATCCTTTAATTTCTTGATGATAACCATGCTTTCTAGAATAAAGTAGAATCTCAGTGTTGTTTCAATTTGCATTTTCCCAATGACCAGAGATGTTGAAGATATTTTTCAAGAATTTCTTGGCCATCTGTACTTCTGAGAAATGTCTCTTTATTTCGATGTCTTATTTTTTTTTGATTGAGCCTTTTATTTTTGAAGGTCAACTTTTTTGAGTTCTTTACATAGTTCAGCGATTAGTCCTCTGGCTGAGGAGTAGCTGGCGAAGATTTGTTTCCTATTCTGTAGTTTATCTCTCCACACTATTGGTTGTTTCCTTTGTTACCCAAAAGCTTTTTAAATTGATACAGTCACATTCGTTCACTTTTTCTACATCTATGGAGATTATCACATGATGTTTGTCCTTATTTCTGTTTATGTGGTGTGCTAAGACATGCTGTGTCGAACTATCCTTGAAGTCCTGAGATATAGCTTACTTAGTCATGATGTATGATTATTTTAATGATTTGTTGCATTTTGCTTGCCAGTATCTTCTTGTGGATTTTTGTCTTAATGATCACGAAAGAGATTGGCCCACAGTTTTCTTTTGTAGTTGAGTATTTGTCTGGTTTTGGAATCAAGGTATTGCTAGCTTCCTGGAATGACTTTGGCAGTACTCCTTCCTTTTCAACTTCATCAAAAAATTTGAGGAGTATTGTTATTACATCTTCACTGATCTTCACTGATGTTCTTGGGGAATCCATTTGTCAATGCATTGGATCCTGTACTTTTCTTAGTTGGTAGACTCTTCATTGCTCCCTCAAATTCACTGCCTGTTATTGGACAGTTCAGGGTTTTTGTATCTTTCTGGGTCAGTTCTAGTAATTCATATATGTCTCAGAATCCATCTATCTCTTCTAAATTCTTCAACTTATTAGAGCACAAATTTTCAAAGTAGTTACTAATGATCTTCTGAATTTTGGCAGTGTCCACTGTGATTTTGCCTTTTTGATTTGTGATTGCTTTAATATGGTTCTTTTCTTTCCTTCTTTTGGTAACACTGGTTAAAGGTTTGTCTACTTTGTTTACTCTCTTGTTGAACCAGCAAATATGGCTAGTATGGAGATCCCTTTACCTTTGATTCATTAATTCTTTATATTGTTTCTCTTAGTCTTGATTTAGTCCACTTTGATCTTTGTAATTTCCCTCCATTTATGAGCACTGGATTGGACGGTTATTGTTTTGCTAGGCTTTGAGGTGCATTACTAGGTTGTTTATATGGGCTTGCTCTGTTAGTCTTTGTATCATCAAGCAGCTGTTGGATCAATTTAACCTGCTTTCTTGTTATTTTTAAGACTATTCTGAGTATAGGGTCACATGCATTAGACCTATCTTCCAGTTCCGATCATAATTTCTCACTGTGGTCACTTTTGTTGCCCATGTTTTCAATACAATTCTTTATCTCCTGTATTTCTGTTTGGCACCTTTTAATAGATACTAACTTTTGTTAAATTGTCGTTCATGTTTTAAATACTTTTGGTTAACTCTTCTAATTGTTTATTTGTATCTTTTTGAAGCTTACTAATCAATTTCTTTATTAAGTACATTATCTATTCAATTGTATTATTTTTGAGCTTGTTTTTTTGTTTCTTCTTTGATCTTTTCATACAATTGACCCAATTGACATTCAATCATCTTTCCATTGGTGACCTGTGGATCTGTTTTGGAGAGTTGGGAGTTTTGGGAGGCATTTTGTTGTCTTGTCTTCTTATCCTTTTGTGTGTGTGTGTGTGGGAATGCATGCATGTGTGTGTGTGTGTGTGTGTGTATGTGTCTGTGTGTGCGTGTGTGTGTGTCCTGAGTGTAGAGGATCACCTTGAATGGAAAGATTCTTCTGTGGCTCATATGAAGATCCCTCTGGTCTCTCTTTTCCAGTGATATGATTTTATCTTTTTTTGCTTCTTGATATGATCTACCTGCTCAACCTACTTAGTTTAATATGGTTGGACCCGGTCACTGTATTGTAAGGGAGGAATTCCTAAAGTTCATGACAATGTCAACAGATCCACCAAATATGAATCATGTATATTACAATTACTTTCATAATTTCATCCTTTTATCAATGCTCCTTATATCTACTTATATTTTTGAAAATATGTAATTTTCACCAATTTGAAATACAAAATTTAGTTGAATTAATTGCACTTTAGTATTGTGCAAACATCACCATTATTAAGTTTTTCAGTACACTAAGCCCAAACTGTTTGACTACTAAGCCATAACTTCCCATTTCTTCCTCCTATAGCCCCTGGTAATGTCTACCTTACCTTCTGCCTCTATGAATTTTTCTATTCTTGATGATTTATATAATTGGAATTATACAATGTTTGTCTTTTAAATCTGGTTTATTTCTCTTAGCACGAGGTCTTTGAGGCTCACTCATATTGGAGCATGAAACAGAACTTCACTCGTTTTTATGGCTAAATAATACCGCATCTGTATACGTACCACATTTTCTTTAATAATTAATGTATTGATGAATATCTAGGTTCTTTTAATCTTTTAGCTATTATGAATTCTCCTGATATGTCAGAAGATTTTTTTCAGTTCTTTTGTTATATATCAAAAAGTATTCTCAGTCCTATATTAATTCAATACTTGATATTTTGAGAAATTAAAAACCTGTTTCCTACAACTATTTTATTTTATTTTTGCTCTATAGAGACAGAGTCTCACTGTGTAGCCCAGGCTGCCCTTGAACTCATGTCAATCCTCCTGCCTCAGCTTCCTGAATGCTGGGATTACAGGCATGCACCACCTCGCCTGGCTTATTCTAATATTCTAAATTTCTACCAGTAATGTATAGGAGTTCTAATGTGTACAAAGTTTTATCAACACTTGTTTTCTTTTTGTTTAATATAGCCATGCTAACATGTGTGAACTGATATCTTACCATCATTTTCATTTGAATTTATCTAATGACTTATGAGATATTGAACATGTTTTAGTGTGTGTTTAGGGAGTTTGTATATTCTCTTCTGAGAATTGTTTATTCACATCTTTTATCCATGTTATATTTTCTTTCTTGTGGTGCTGGAGATCAAGCTCAGGGCCTCATGCATGCTAGGCAAATGCTTGAACATTGAACCATATTCCCATTTTTTTCAATTAAACTGTACATTTTTTGTCTATTGTTCAATTTTAGGAGTTCTTTATGGAGTCATGATTCATGCAAATTCATGCAGATTCATGCAAATTCATATCAGATTCATGCAAATATTTTCTTTCATTCTGTAGATGGGATTCTTACTCTTTTCATGGTATCCTTTGATAACCCAAAGTTATAATTGAACAAAATCCCCTTTATCAAATTTTTCTACCCTGTGGCTGTGCTTTTGACATCATATTAAATAAATAAAACACTGCAAAATCAGAGATCATGAAGCTTTCTCCTGTGTTTTTCACTGAGAAATTTAGTTTAACCTCTGATATTGTCTTAGAAAAGTTAATGAAAAAATATGCAATTTTGGTCATCCTGTTCCTAAATATTTGGACTGGTAAGTGGTTAATTTGTGCCGAGTTCACTGTCCATGATTCAAGTAAGGTTGTAACTGATTCCTTTTCATTCAGCTACTTAACCATATATTTGAGATACTATTCTTTCTCAATTCAGTATCCTAGCACCCTTGTAAAAAAATGAAAAATAACAGTTGTAGATATCACAGTACCTCAAAAGTTATTGCAAATCTGCAGAAACCAAAGAAGCATCCTTTTAGTGTAAAAGTTGGCACACAAATAAAACAGAGAACCCAGAAATAAATCCACATGTCAAGAACAAAGAATCTTTGACAAAGGCACTAAAACATGCATTGGATAAAGGACATTCCCTTCAATAAATTATGTGGAGTAAACTGAATATCTATGTGCAGAAGAATGAAATGAGACCCCTATCTGTCACAACATACAAAAATCAGCTTGAAGTGCATCAGAGGCCTGAACGTGACACCTGAACTTATAAAAATACTAGAAAAACACAAGAAAGTACTTCAGGACATTGGTATAGTAATGATACCTTGGCTAAGATCCTCAAACTCAGATATCAAAATTAAAAGTTGGCAAAGGATTACGTTAAACTAAAAAGCTTCTGCAGTCAAAGAAATCATCAACAGAGTGAAAGAGACATCCTATAGAATCAGAGAAATATTTGTAAGCTTTTCATCTAATAAGTGATTAATATCCTGTTGATACAAGAAATTTTAAAAATCTCAAGAACAAATAAATAATCTAATTAAAATGTATGCATGATCTGGATAAATATTACTCAAAAGAAAATATATAAGTGACAATCAAGTATATAAAAATGTTCAACACTGTTAATCATTAGGGAAATACTAATAAAAACTGCAATTAAATATCATGCTATGGCAATTAGAATGGGTCAAGTCAAAAGACAAAAATAAAAAATGCTGATAAGTATGCAGTAGAAATGGAAGTCTCACATAGTGTTCTTGGGAGTGTAAGATAGTGCAGCCATTAAAGAAAATATTAAAGTCTCCTCAAAATCGAAACAAACATATCTGCCATATGACCCATCTTTCCCACTACTAAGTTTATATCCAAGAAAAATGAAATTAGTGCAACAAAATAATGGCTTCTGTTGCATCTGGATTGCAGCAGTATTCACAGCAGCCCAGCTATGGATCTACCAAGGTATCAACCGATGGGTGAATGAATAAAGGAAATGTGGGATATTTACCCATCTATGTGTCTGTCTCTGTAGTGGAATATCATTCAGTCATACAAAAAATAAAATCTTATTATTTGCAAGAGTTTGAATGGAACTGGAGAACATTATGTTAGTAATATAGTCAAGGACATAAATACAAATATTACACATTCCCACTCATATATGGAAGCTAAAAAGTTAAATTTCATAAAAGTAGAGATTAGAATAATGACGACTAGAGAGTAGGAAATGTAGGAAGGAAAGGGGATAAACGATTGTCAGTATCCAAATGCAATTTCATAGGAGGAATAAGTTTAAAACTTCCACTCAAAGTGGGATGACTATAGTTCTCAACAATTTATTCTACATTGGATAAAGTAGTAAAAGAGAAGAATTAATGTTTCATAAGACAAAAGATGAGTTTTTAAAGATAATAATTATCTTGATTTGATCATTATACACTGTAGACATGTACTGAAGTATTACACTGTGCCCATAAATATGTGTAATTATTATGTGTTAATTTAAAAACCAATTATATAGATGTGAAGGTTTATATCTGTTCTTCCTTATCTTTTGCTTACTAAGAAATATCTTAATTTGTTCCCCATTCTTGAAGCACAGCTTTGCCCATACAGACAATCCTCATTTAAGAACTGAGTTCCATTCTTGCAACTAGGTTGTTAAATGAGTTGGTTGCTAAATGAGGAACCATATATAGTATGTATGTTACACTATTTAAAACAAAGAAATGGTCAAAGAAAACTCCAACTTGATAACTTTGCTTTTATTTGTATAATGCTTACAGGTAATGTATAATAATATAAAAATACAATACTGTACTATACAGTAAAATCAGCAAAAATTACAGTACTGCATAAACGAGGTGTACTGTACAAAAAAGATAGAGGTTCTGTAAACAAGATGTACAGAACTGTCCCCTCAAAGGATGAGTCATTAGTCCAAGCAGCAGGTCATAAATCTGACCAGTGTGCCTCAGTTCTAAGTCCAAACATTCCTTAATAGGTGAGTTGTTAAATGAGGAAATCTGTATGAGACATCATATTATCAAAATAGTTCAATGAAAAGGATTTATTTTTCTTAAAAATACATGCTCTCCAACCACTTTTAAAATAAAATACATCAGCCATCAAAAAATCATCACATCAGCTGGGTTCAGCAATATTAATCCCTCCCATGTCAGAAAATCCAGGATGTTTTATGATACAACAATGATATAGAAAATGCTCATCAACAATCATGATTGCAGAACAGTTGCAATCAAGATATTATGTTTAGCAAAGCAGTAAAACAACTATTCCTATATTTCCTCACATGGCCTTTCTTGGCACCTTAGCACCTGATATGACAGCTCTAGAATTTCCATTTCTTTTCTTTCTTATAATGCCTCTCTTTTTATTCATATTCTAATTGCACTCCTACATCATTTTCTTGCTTCTCTTCATTTTTTTTGTCCATTCTTTCCTTTAGCTCTTCGGGTATATTTAATATAATTGATTCAAAATTATTTTCTAATAAATTCAATGTTTAGGTTTCTTCAAAGATTTTTCTACCAATTTATTTGGTCATCTGAATGTTCCATAATTTATGGTTTTATTAGGTGCTATAAGATTTTTCTCTGTTAAAACCTGGACACAGTGAAGCAGCCCGCTGCAGACAGGCAGGTCTGCGGATGCCCTACCGAGGTCGCGAGTTGCGTGGAACATGCTGAATATCAGCCCACACCTCGGCAGCAATCCAATGGACACCGTCCCCCCCGCCCCCCGCCCTGCTCCTCTGGCCTCTTCTCTGTACAGCCACCTGGTTCCACAATACAAAGATGCAGAGGACACAGGACCACCAGACCACCGTACTGGGTAAGTTGGAGTCATCTTCATCTCCCATCAGGACTGGGACTATCTTCAGGGGAAGGGCAGCTGGAACCTGCAATACAACTCTGCAGAGTTCAACCCTTCAGGAGGACAGGGAGCTCAACTTGGGACTTGCAGCCAGAAATCTGCCTGAATCTCATGTGTCTGCGACTAGCTTGCTGAGATTCATTGACTTATACCTGCACACTGCTACCCACGTTGTCTATTGTGACAGCAGAGACATACCCTGAAAGAGGCCCTTCATCTTCATTGTTTTTTTTTTATTCCAAAAATTAGTATTATTAGTTTGTTTTTGTTCTCTTCCCTTTTCTTTTGCTCCTCTTATCTTTAATTTTTTTCCTACTCTTTCCATATATTTGTTTTTCTCTCCTTTTTTTCTTTTCTTTTCTTCTTTCTTTTCTCTTTCCTTTCTCTCTCTCTTACACTCACTCTCTTGCTCTCCCACATTCTTCATCTTCCTTTTTGTCCCTGTTTTGGTCCTCATTCGGAGTTCTTCTTTATTTTCCCATTATTCTCTTTTTCCCTTTCACCTGTGTCCTCTGCCCACACTGCTAACCTTCCCCCATCCTTCTTTCCATCTATTCCTCCCTCCCCAACCCCTTCTAACTCCCCATCCCAAAGGGTAGAGTTGTTATATTGAAGAGTTTATTCACCATGTGTTGGGTTGGTCCTTGATCTTGATTTAATTCACACAGCTAAAGGTGATAGAATAATAACTACCACAAAATGTCATTTTCGAAGATGTACTTAATGCAATGGTGTTGCTGATTGTATCACTTGTGTTAAGGTGTTGTTATTGATCTAGTCAAAAAACCTTCCTAGTATTAGGAAAATGAGACAGCCTTAGATTCATTAGAGACTCAAAACTTAAAGACCAGCTATATCTGGAAGACACCTCTAAGAAGCAATCACTCCATGAGGGTTCGAATTACAAGCAGCAAAGATACCTACGATGAGCAATTTCAAACTATTAACCCAGGAGTTAAACAAAGGACAGTACCAAAAACAAACATGAGAAGACATTTAAGCAAGGCACAAACTCAGACTTCCACTTTATCAAGGGTAAATCCTGGGGGAAATGAGATGGAAAAGTCCCATAACCAACCACCTGGATACCCTGAACTCATAGCACAGGAAGTAACAAAACAGATGAATGAGGCTCTAGGAAAATTCAAAGCAGAAAAAATCTCCCAGATATCTACAGAGAGGGTGAGTACAGTGAAAGACACGATTAGAGGATCTAGAACAGAAACAGGTAAAAAAAATAGAGGAGCTCAGAAACATGCTAGAAGCCATGAATACCCAGCATAAGAAATAGATGGAAACTACGATCGCCCAACATAAGAAAGAAACGGAATCCATGAAACAGATTCAAACAGATATTCAGGAGATCAAAAACTCCATTGAAAGTATCAACAGCAGTTTAAGGGAATCTGAAGATAGAATATCAGATAGAAGACAGAATCATGGTTAGAGACCATGAAAATAGAGATTTCTTAAAAATAGTAAGGGACCATGAGAAATCAATCCAACAACTGCTAGACAATGCAAAGAAGAATAACATAAGACTGATAGGAGTCCATGCAAAAACAGGAGAAATCACAATTCA
>NW_004624763.1:11623395-11655614 GCF_000247695.1 Heterocephalus glaber
TTTATTGTAAAATACCCAGGTTTAATTAGGATTTGGACATGCAAAGCCATGTTACACAATGAATTTGACATCTCCTGAGAGTACCTCTCTCTTAATATATTTTTTGGACCCTGACAATCGCAGTCCACTGACTGGGACAAGACATAACCACGATAAGTACAATACCCAGTGTTGAGTGTGTTGTGATTTAAACACACAGGGTTATTTGGAAACAATGAGAATTCCCCAGGCTAGTTGGAGAATAAAGCAGAAAGGTTTCATCAAAGAGAAAATTAACAGTCAGTGCAAAGGAAGGTGGAAATGTAAACAGGTGAGAACACATGAGGGGAGAGCCTGAAAAATGGCACGGAGGAAAGAAATGTTCCTTTTGCTTATGAAACATAAACTGTGAGGCAAGAAGTGAGGAGAAGGAACGCTGGAGGTCATGGCAGCGAACTGACCATGTTAAGGACTTTGAACTTTACTTTTCTATGTGATGAGCAGCAAAAGATGCTTTGACTGGTGTTGAAAGGGCTATATTGGATGGTTATATGCTCATTTTAGCAGCAGGGACAATTTTTTGTTGTTGTTGTTGCAGTACCAGGGATCGAACTCAGGACCTTGCACTTGCCAGGCAAGCATGGTGCCACTGAGCTACATCCCCAGCCCAAGTGACAATCTTGATTGACAGGCCAACAAGGCAGGGCTAGAGAGACTGAAGACTTATATTTGGGCTGTAGAAATAGGGGTGATAAAGAGTGGACTCAGAGAAGATACCTTTACTTCATATAAAGTGACTATTATCATTTTCCTTTACTTTTTTCTTTTTTAAAATTAATTTTATTGGTACATTTTAGGTATACAGTATAATGACATTCATCATTGGAAATTTGCAACCTTACACAATCTCCCTTGGTTCTTATTTTTTCCCCATTTTATATCCTTAGAAAAAATTAATGCCTCAAAAGTCTATTTTATTAAATATAATTAGCTATAAATGTTTAAGACAGCAGAATATGTAGCACATTGCAGTATAATCCTAAAGTTTCACTGCTTTTGTGGTGTACATTGTGCCATGTTTTATAAATAAATATTTATGTATGCATATATAGTCAATGGTAATAATAAGTATTTAATTGACACTCATTCTAAATTTTCTGTTTTTTATGAAAAAGTACAAGGTAAGTTTACATCAAGTTTGTGAACGAGGGAAAAATGTGATATAAAAGGAGCAAAGTATGATGTCTATAAATCCCCTTATTTAGTCATCTGAAAGTAATCTTTTTAGAGGAAAGAAACTCTTACATTCTAGAAGGATTAAACATTGTAATATTATACTTAGATATTACATTACAAAAGATATGTCCCTGGACTCTAGGCTAGACCATTAAACAATAAGAAATGCCAGCTCAGGGAATTCTCTAGTTCATCCATTTTGCTGCCATCATGGGGTTATAGTTTCATTTCTTACTAGGGCTGGCGTTTTAGAGACAGGGCAGGTGGAGAGTCTGGGGATGCAGGAGGTGTTGATGGAATGATAAAAGCTTTTAGCTTTGCTTTATTTTTCTATGCCTTTTGTATCTGTATGCTAGTCTTCCCCTGTAGGGGACTGCTAGTATGTAACAATGACAGATTGAATAAGGCACTACAAATGTTTTGCTGAGTAAAAGAAGCTACACAAGATGAAAAATGCATCAAATATTAAATCTATAACAACAGTACAAAGGTTTTCTTTTCTATCACTGATTCATGCTTAGCTACTGAATTTATTTCACAATACATAGAAATGATCAGTTTGAACTTACATATTTTGTAAAAAAATTCTGTAGATAGTATTTTTGGTTTTAATACGATTTCATTACAAATTTGTACAGGCTAAGTTGTATATATCTAAAAGAGTTTAAAAATAAATGGACAAGGCATATTAAAGTAAATTTTATAAGAGCTTTTTTTTGTGGTTTTGTTCCACAAAAATAATTGGATATTCCTGGATTAGGATGAAGTGTGTGTGTGTGTGTGTGTGTGTGTGTGTGTGTTTGTATAAAGAAACTTTAACATCAGGCTTTATTAAGAAAATGAAAGATTTGTTCAAACTGATTAGACATATAACTATGATAGTGAAAATCAAACACTATACATTATATATAAAATAAACAGTGGGTTCTGCTTTAGTTCTCTTTGGTCTGTACAGTGGACTCTCAAGTTAAGACCAGCCTGACATACGAACAACTTGGATTAATAAGGTTAATGGAAGATTCATCTGCCTCTTGTTATCTACAGCATGTACCCAGGTAAACATCCAGATTTCAGCTGTACTGACTTAGTTACAATCAGCCCTCAGGAACTGATCCAGTTTGTAAGTCAACGGTCCACTGTATATATATTTACTCTCTTATTTGTATTTTTGAAAGGCCTCTTTTATTTCCAAAAGAATCTTCCTGGAAAATAAATTTATGTAGATATAAAGGAAGTTAGAGCACAAAAGGGCTCACTTGCCATAAAATCCATTGCTCTTCACCAAAATCCAGGGAGCAAGAGTTTATTCCCTGACTATATTCTTTATGAGACCCATGGTAAGAAAAAGAGTGTGAAAAGTTAGATATCCTATATTTTAGTTATCGATCCTATATTTTAATTTTGAGATGTTAAGATGACACAGAAATCAGATAATATAACTTTCTTATCTAAAATTATGAATTTATTTATTTCATTCTACTAATATTTATTAAATGTCTACTCCTTAGAAAGCACTATTCTACTTTTAGGGATATAGAAAAAATTTCCTTCCTTCATTATGGAAGAATGTACTAAATTAAAAGTGAACATAGAATATAATTCTACCAAAATATAGTTTTCAAATACTCGTATGCATTATGAAATTTTACCAAAAAATGACAGCAAGATGATAGAGGACAAGAGAAGTGATCAAAGTTAAAGGAGATGAGATTTATTTGAGAGAAATCTGAAAGAACCAACCGATTAACTATTTAGATTCTATGATTGTCAGTGGCTTCACATTCAATTTTTGGCTGCATCCCTGAAGGCCTTCTATGGTCAAAGCCTTATTTAGCTCTATAACCTCCGTGTCACTCATTCTTCCTTTGCCCACTGACACAAGATGTCTGTTGCCTTTCCAGTTTCTAAAAGTGACAGGATCACTATTGGCTGTTACAAGTTGTACATTTTCTTTTGTTTGCATTGTTAGTCCTTTGTCATTTTCCAATATTAGCTTAAATTCCACCTATTCAGAAAGTTTTTCATTGACAATTCTAAGCAGACTCCCTCTACAGTCCACATAGGTTGTTCGTTTAAAATAGCTACTGTTCATTTTTGTGTTTAAATTTTTATTGTCTGTCTTAACTACTACTAGCCTAAAGCTTCCTTATGGCAGTAAATTGTGTCTTTCTCTTTATAAAATCTGTTGTAGACATAGATTTTATATAGCAAGAATACTGGATTTGCCAGGTAAAGTCTGAGATTTATCATATTGGTATTCATGTGGCAAATATAAGATACACGAAGTTTTTTAGTGTTTGTTTTTAGATTCTAGAGATTATTACAGGCTGACTTTAAAAGAAGGATATAGAAGAGGTCCTAATACAAAAAGGGTACAGCTACCACATTCTATTTCTTTGCTGTCTTCCCTCATTTCCCCTGGTATCATAGAGTCTGGGTAGTTGTGCTACCACAGCAGGGGCTGAAATTCAAAGAGGTAAAGGGATTATATAAAATTGTAATCTTTGATCATATAGAAACTGTATGATTCTGGCTGTATAAGATAATCTAAGTATCCTAGTGATTCTCCTTCACATTATAGACTGCATGAGCCCACATAGAAGAAGGGCTAATAGTGGTAACACAGGTACAATATACTTCTACTACCCTCCCTTCAGTACTTAGCTGTAGCTACTGTGTAGCAGCTAGGCAGCTGGGACAAGAAATTATTTCCCAATATATTGAGTGTAACCTCCACTAGGTCCAAGGTTGTCATTCAAATAACATATGCATTCTGCATCAAAATGTCTAGGTGTCAGGAAGCAAAAGCTTATAGTTGTCCCCAGTTCATTTTTCAGCCTCTCTTGACAGAAGTCTATTCTCACTTATTGGAAACCTGTGCTGATGGCTCCTGCTAATGAATGTCAACCTGTAGTCTCCAGAAGATATTTCAAGTTCTGATCTCAGAGCTATTGCATAGTTAGAAATTCAACAGAAACATTGGTGTGCACATTGTAGCTTATCACACTATGAGATTATAATGGTGGGGGTAGGGGTGATAGTGGTGGTAATAATAATAATTGTTATCAAGTATTCTATTAGCTTACATTTTGAACATACATATTCCAGGACCTACTGTAAGTGCACTACCTTCAAGATAGTATTTTACACAATCCTTTCAAAGATTCTTTGAAGAATGTGTTGTTTTCTTTGTTTTCATACTGGAAAACAGAAGCCTGGATCAGCTTTTGGTAATGAGTTATTACACAATTATGCAATATGTATATTTGAATACAACAGAGTACTTTTTTATATTTGTATATCAGTATGTGAGGGAATCTCAGTATCAAGTGGGTGGGAAGTGGAAGGAGATTTAAAAAGAGACAAGCTGTATTATGTACATGTATCCACTCCCCCAAATGACTGTAAACTTTATGTACTGCAAACATGTAGTAAAAAAAAAAAATTAATGGCCAGCGTGGGTCACATAGTGAGATCCTTTTCCAGAATTTGATGTGACCATATCTTTTAATTTTTAATTAATTTTCATTGTTTTTTGTTGTTTATCTTTTATAATATATTCTTATTTTACTTATAAAATAATTTACTCAATATATTTCTTAAAACATTTATATTTAACTCACCTTGGCATATTTTAAAATTATCACCCAATTCTATATACTTCTAAATTAATTTCTTGAGTTACCATGAAACTATTTATTTAATAATGTATTTTGCAGCTGGGTATAGTGGCACATTCCTGAAACCCCAGCACTTGGTTGGGACTCCAGTGCAGCAAGATTAGCACAAGGTCAAGATGAGCGTGGGCTACATAGTGAGTTCAAGGCCAGCCTGAACTACATAGTGAGACTCTGTCTAAAAAATGAAAAAAATAAAACCATAATTTGCATCAAAATTATATGAGTAGTGAGAATGTAGTTCAGTGGTAGAATGCATGCTCAGTGTGACTGAAATCTAGTACTGATTCCCTCCAGTAAGAAAACAGATGAAAATTGTGAAGCTGTTCCTTCCCTATTATTTGTAATGTTTCTATTCCAAAATCTCCATAATATTTATAATTTGTAATTGAAAAAAAGATTGATATGTCCCAACATTTCTTTGTAAATGTTGTCTATTTTGTGAAAAATATTCATTGTTTTATAAACACTCTAAGTATATCTAAAAAAATAATGGAAAATAGTAAAAAGAGGTATGGTATTTATTACTCAACTGTTCAATGAACAGTACTTCAAGAGAAAGTAAATTTTTATTACTGGGACGGTTAAAGACTTTTTAAAAAAATATTCATTTTGTTTTACTGTTTAAGATGTCAAAATGAAACTGTATCTAATTTTAATATAACTGCATTGTACAACTTAGACATGTAATTTTTTTTGCACTGTATATCCTTTTATTGGTACATTTTGGGTATACAATATAATGACATTCACCATTGGAAATTTGCACGTTTACATACTCTCTTGGTTCTTATTTTTCCCCCTTCCCCTGCCCTCCCTTCAACCCCTCCACCCCTCCCTATTTACAAAGACTTTGTTTCCATTTTTTCATTTTCTCATATTAATTTCACTCCCTTCTTTCCTTTCCCCTAGCCCTCCCACTTCCCCTTCCCCTTTGCCCCTTTTCTTCCTATTTCATATAATCTATTATACCTTTTAGTCCTTATTTACACTTTCAGCTTCTCACACTAGAGAAACTATTTGGTATTTACACAATAGATATGTAACTTTGAAACTAATTTAAATATGTGATAAATAGTTTGCTAAAATATTAAGAATAAAATAAATGTAATGTTTCCCAGATAATTTTGACTTCTGTCCAAACAGAGATTATATAGTCTCTTTCCTTATATTTCTCTGTACTTTTATTTACCAGAAAATCATCAGAAAAACAATGGCCATAATATATGCAGTAAGTTTGAAAGTGTCCCCTCTGAAATTTGGATATTGCCACTGTGATATTTAAGAGGTGATTAGGCAATTAGGATTCCAACTTTGTGAACGAGACTGAGACTCTTGGAAGTAAAGGCTTCATGCAACATTAAAATTTCCTGACCTTACCCTTTCACCATAAGACACAGTTACCTTCCCTCTGGAGGAGGCAGCAATGGGTGCCATGTTGGAACTGGATAGGAACCCTCACCAGGCACCTTACGTGGTAGATGCCTTGGTCTTTGAATTGCCAGCCTCAAGAACTATGAGAAAATAACAACCAGTCTCAACTATTCTGTAACAGCAGGACAAAATGTACTAAGACACTAGAAAAATCAATTTGAAGAAGTTAAAATTATAGATATAAAAAGGTATAATATTAATACTATAAAATGTTTAAAGTAGTGTAAGATGAATCATCCATAAATCATAAGTAAAAACAGTTTATTTTTGAAGTCGGTAGAGTAAGTTATGAGTAATTATTTGAGAATTGTTTCTGAAGTAAGAAAATAAGCTTTTTATAATCCGTTGTTATGGAATTTAGATAATCCCTGTAATTAAAAATTACATAAAATATTTAATTTATATACATACATAGAGATTCATATAAGATATTTTAAAAACCGTATTTGTTAAATGTTTAATGTGTTCCAGACTTTTTTATATATCTCATTCATAATATTCACTCTCTTTGTCTTTCCTCTGGAAGAATTCTAACTTTACATCTTATTTGATATTAATGATAATGAACAGGTCTATCTCTTTAATTAATAGATACAATACATTCGTAATTTAGCTTGAAAATGGCCTGATGTTTCTTTTTAAGATTTTTCTACATGTATTTTCTATTTTACTCTCTTCTTCTTTGTCTTCTACCATTAACAACATATTCATGGTTAGACAAGAAGCTTGGGAAGAAGGAAAGAAATGTCTAGCTTGAGCAAAATATGATGTGTTAGTTCTACCTCCACAAGTTTTTTCCCCTTAATGTTTCTATTCCCTTAATTTAGACTGTAAATGGGTTTAAACTTCTTAGAATCTTTTATTTACTAAACCTTCTAGGAGTACTTGCTGACCAATCCTAGCAAGAAAAAAAAATGTTTAGGAACAACTGTCAACCTTCATACTTTTCCTTAAATATTCTACACTCTATATAAATATGTAACTCATATGTGATAGAGATAGGGGAGTGGAAGAGTGAAATGGCATGAAATTTTAGAACATTTAAATACTATTTAATTTTATGTATTGATAGAGGAATTCCTCTGAGAATGAAAAGCAACAGACTAGAACAGAGGTCAAGGAAGTAAAGAAACTTTCAGGAAAACAGAATCAAGAAGATAGGGATGAAAAAGTTTCAATGAGCGTTCCATAATATTAATCATTGTATATTAATGTCTCTCTTTTGTATTAGTTCATTGCTATTTTTACATATTTTATTCTAAAATGTAGCATATGCACCATTGAAAATTAAGAGATTCTTGGTAGTCCAAAATTAAAGGGAAAAATACTTGTAGTTCTCTATGCAGATGCAACCCCTTTAACATTGAGAATATTTCCTCTCATACTGTGCGGTATGGAGATTTATTTTAGATACTCACTTATTATGTTTACACAGGAAATTAATTTTAAATAAAATATTTTAACTACATAAACCATTTGGAGGAGAAAATGGGCACCAGGGGCAGGAGTTGGGAAGGGTTAAGGGCACGCTGCACAGTAAGCATCAGTCAGGAGGATGGAAAGCAACGGACCAGACCATTCATGGCTCCCTCACTGCCAAGCCTGAAATGTTCTGTCAGGGTGACCTTAGCTGTTGCTCCCAGCTTGAGGAGTCTTCTGGTCGGTTTTCCTGATTTTCATTCTACTGTTTATCTCGAGCTCCACACGTTATTCCTCGGCTCTCTTTGCATCATGCCCTGATGAGATGTCCAGTCTGTCTATGATTACAGGCTCTTCCTGAACTTCAGCCTCAGTTTGGCCCCTTAGTCCCTAATGCACAGTACTGAGACCATCGGTGATCTATCCAGACCACCAGGATGCCTCTGGATCTTTGTGTTATCAATTCACTATGCTCCATATCCATCTGCCTCCAAATGCCCATAACGATAAGTTTTCAGAACACAGATTTTGGGCTTCAGGAAACACGTAGGCTCTACATGAGACCTGAATGAGCAAGATAATCCTTAGCTTATGATCATGAGATGCAGACGGTGAACCGTTTTGATAATAAAATAAGGACCATCGGCAGGGACTGGGAACAGTCAAGCAAGCGCACTGCAGGTATGAGAAATATGAGAGCTCAGAACTCGTTTTGAGTTGGAACACATCCTCAGGTGAAATTCACGCTGCCTGAAATGGCAGCCCTGCTTCAGTCCTTTCCTGTCCTACCTCCCCCGCTCCCTTGATATTTTCTCCTTGGTGCACCTTCATCATCAATTACCCGGATGGTCTCCTTATCTGGGGCCTGCTTTTGGGGGAACGTTAACTAAGAAACTGCAGAAAAGTGAACTCTGCGTGCCTGGCTGAGACCAAAGACCTGGCCCAGAAGCTCGGCACAGTTCCCAAATATCCCAATATTGGCCACACAGAGAACTTGCACTAGTCAGTGGCTGGCTCAATGAAGGGCCAAAGACTGGCAACCTGTGACGGGGCTGTGAGGAGAAGAACTGTGAGCACAGTGCCAGGAGCAGCAACACAGGGATGCTGTGGTGCCCGGAGAGTTTACGGGGAGCAACAGTGAACGGGTATTCCATAGTTTCAAAGAGAAAACGTGGGCTTACATGTTGTAGTGAGTATGTGAATGCAATATTTTGTTTAATTATTTTTACTTCATTATAAAATGGGTCTTCATTACTTCTTTTTAAACTGAGCAAAAGATGGGGTGACCTGCCTAAATGGAGATTTCCTCTCCTACTAAAAAATGTCCTTCTTCATCTGGATTGCAAATAGGCACAGGTGCCCATGAAAAGATGCAGAGAGAAAGAAACCTGTCTATCACATCACTTCAACAGTCGCCAATTCTTTTTGTCAGGATAACATAAATTCTTAAAATAATATCTTTTCGTAACTAGATGAAAAATTTAATAACAAAGCCTGTAGTAGCTCTAGAAAATGGAATATTCAGGTATAAATATTTTAATGTGGATATTGTTAAAGTTTGTAAGTATGAGTTACCAAAATACTAGCACTAATTTTACACTCTGCTAGATCAAAGTGCCTGAAAACTTCCTTATATTCACCATATGTTATTGTTTATCATTTGGTTTATACAAAAAATACTAAAGAGGAATCTCCTATGAGTTGTGCACTGATTTTTATGATGAAAAATATTTAATTATTTAGCATAATTTCACTTATGAATTATGGTTATGGTTTAATGATAGCATTAACTGGAAAGCATCTTTGGAATAAAGTATAGTACAAATAATCAATGTCTAATTCACTAGGGTCACACTAGATTAAATTCCCTGAATCACAGATACACATGTGCACTACATTTAGAATCAAGGTAAATACTCAGTCTTGGAATGTATACAGAAAAAGCGCTTCTAGCTAGTAATAGCCAACATTACTTTCTAAAGCAATAGTCATTCTTTATTGTTTTGAGGAGCTATTTTATTTCTTCTGACAATTAAAACTTCTGTTAAGATACTGAGAGTTATAATCTGAACTGAAGTTGACCTCATAGACTTGTCTTTAGTCTCCTGAATTATATTCTCTGCTCAGTTAATTTAATCTTTTATTACTAACCTCTCAGTGGACTTAATTTTCCTAGTTTTGAGATTTGCTGACATCCTGGAGACATCAGAATTACACTTATTACAATCATTCAATACGGATAAAGTCCTTTCTATACATTTTAAAGTGGAAAGGAAGATTGGTCAAAAGCCCCAAGGAGGTCTGTTCTTCAACATTTTCAGTCTAGTTCTTTCCATTATAAAGGAAGGATTTTTAATAAAAAATAGATTTTGCTATGAATTTATGTTTACAATGAAAACTGACTTTTCAAAAGAAATCAGAGTAAAGAGAGTCACTATTGCCATAGGTTTTTAAGAAACTAGATTTCTCCAGTCCAAATATAGATAAGGATAGAGGAAGGAAGCACATCATCAGTTCTAAAGGTATGATGAAAAATGTCAGAGGAGAGCTCTGAGAGGGAGCAAACTGCTGTGCTACCCTTAGTGGTAAGCTTCTTCATACACGGCCAGGAGATAGCAATAAAAATTATGACCATGTGAGTAGCTCCCTGCCACAGGGTTCTTGGGTCACAACTACAGAAAATTAATATAGCAGGCATAAGCATATTTATACATTTTTAAAGACATAGGGTCATGGAAGCAAGGAAAAGCTGAAATAATGTATTGAAGTAAGGAGAGAGCCCAGGGAGACGTCGGGGAGGAAGAAACAAGGAAGACTGTGGGGCGAACACAGGTCCAAGTGCCTAGTTTTGAATTCTGGCTCTAAAGTCACATTTGAACATTGGGAAAATCACTCTATCTCCCTGAATCTGTTTCCTTAAATGAAAAATGGGATAATAATTATACCTACACCTTAAGGGGTGTAATAAAGCTCACATTAAATATTAGGTAAAAAGGGTTCAAAACAGAGTTCTGACAGGGGACCAAGGGTTAGTGACAGGGTTACAGCCCCTGATGATCTTTAAATCATTCTCCTCGCTTAGTAACATTAAGTTGCACAGAGACTGTCATATTTCTAGTACCTTATCTTATCTAATTAGCCAAACATTTATCTGTTCTTGGAGAAAGAAAGGGATCCTAAAATTTGAAATAGAAACCTTTTGATGCTCTGTGATAAGAGCTGAAAATCCTAAAAGCACAAGTCTTATGAATCACTCTTGCCAATCGGAACATTCTCTTTTCCCTATACAAATTTCACTGGAAGCAATTACCTCATAAAGCAGCATTTATTGTTCTGAATAATCATTATCATCATCATTCATATTCTCCACAGCCAAGTGATCCATAAAACTCTCTATGGCGAGTGAAATACGAATATGGTGGCCACTAAGAATGTGAATGTTAGCTTGAAATATGACTGGCCTGATCTGATGTGTGCAGAAAATGTTAAGTACACGCTAAATTTCAGATTAAGAATGAAAAACGATTAAATTATTGCATTGTTAAGCCAATTATATGTTGAAATGATAATATTTGAGTTAAAAAAAATTAAAAATTTTTATTACATTTTGGATTCACATTTATTTTTAGATTCTAATTGTAAAAAACTGCAAAGGATGCAATTTATTCTGCTTTAATTTTACAAAAAGTTTGAGCTTCCTCAAAACTTGTAGCACAAGCACGCTCAGTTGGCAGAAAATATCCACCACAAATGGAAAAACCATAAATTTAAACAATTCAGAAATTGCCTAAACAATTCAGCTTTTTTGTTTCAATTTAAAATAATCTGTAATATCTCTCTATGTATCATAAATTGAACTAGGTATAGCATTAGCTACAGAAATAAAAATAAAAAATGTACGTGAATGGATGTTAGATAAACACATGAGTACTTTTATGAATTTTCTGCATCTATACAATATTTTTCACTTTAGTGAAGACCTTTTCTTTTCCTAGTTCTTAAGAACTCTCCCTTAAAATCTATGAATCTGAAATTTTCAACAGAGTTTCCATTTTTATTTATATGCAATCAATGTAATATTTTAATATTATAGTTAGAAAGGTAATAGATGGCTTCTTTTTGAAATTAAAAAAATTGTAAAAGGAAAGTGGTAGAGAAGAACACATACAAGCAAGTTTTCATGTCTTCATTTCACACCAGGATCTAATGCTGAGTGTATTTCTTAATTCAAAAGCAATTAATTCAATAGCCAGTTTAAAGTACCAGTTCTGGGCCGAGGATTTAGGTCAGTGGTTCTACCGCCTGCCTTGCAGGTACAAGGTCCTAGTACCAAAAAAAAATTTTAAAAAGGAGCAGTTCTATTTTTAACTTGCTGCTCCGAAGCAACTGTGAATTTTATTCATCATTCAAATGCTACAGAAGCTTGTGGAAGAGTCATGAAGCAATATGAAAAATGTATATTATTATAAAATTGTGACCATTATATTTTATTTTAGTGAAATTAATTGCAGTATTTATAAACTGATCAGTAACAATTATAATTTAATGATTTGAAATGTTAGCAAAAACACAGACAGCTATAAATTATTAAACCTCATAATCAAGTATGTAATTATTATTTCTGTATTTATAAGGTAAATGCAACAACTGACGGGAAGCGTGTTTCTTGACAAGGTGAGAACATTTGGAAATAATATGATGTTAGGTGATCCTACTTTGTATCAGCAATTTCTTATTTCATTATCTAATCAGTACAAAACCTTATTATATGGTATTATGATCTCTAATACATGAAAAAGAAAAACTATGGTATAGGACTCAATGATTATGGCTTAAGTTGTATAGTTTGTATGCAATAGACATGAACCAGTTGAATCAGTTTCTTTCACTTTCAAATTTCAGGTATTTGCAATCAACCATGTACTTATCTGGGATATTTGTGATACTATGATTGTTTTAAAAGTGATCAAATGTTGGCCAGGGATTTAGCTCAGCAGTTCTGCCGCCTGCCTTGCAAGCAGAGGGACCTGAGTTCAATCCCTGGTACCAAAAAAAAAAAAAAAAAAACTGATCAAATGTAAAGATAAATGTGAATAGCAATTGATGAAAATTATACATAGCCAGGGATTAAGCATCTTGTTTAATTAATTGTGATTTATACCAAGTAGAACAGCTATGTGCCTATAGGTTTTGCTGCTTTCTGGAAAGGGTTCTAAAGTAGTAACCTATGAAAGTTAGTACTCCCTAAAGTGTTTTTCAAAATATATGTATAGTCTTTTAGCGCATTGTGAAATTGATGTAGTGAAGTATGACCAATATTTAAATCAACAATAAATTAGAATCAGTTAGAGTGGATAATGGAGAAGTACATTCATTTAGTATGAGAAAATGTTTTGTGTGTAGGTGTGTATGTAACTCGTGTGTGTGTGTCTGAACTGGTCCACTACATAAAATATACTTCTTACTGTGGATCATGTTTAAATATTAGTGAAAATAATTCTATAGCAAAACAGAGATAAACTAAATGGTCAAAAGTTAATGTGTACATTCCTTTGTTTGATAAAAGTTTCAAGAAATAAAACTAAAATATGTCTTCCTTAGAATATAATTTGGACTTTTGAGAGGAGAAAAAGAAAAAAGTTTTGCAGAGTAGAGAAGATAAACAAGGAGATATATGACAACCTCTGTGAAATTTCAGATAGCTCAGAAAAGAAACTGATTTAAATTTACTAAACAGATACAAAACATTAGATAATTCCATATTTTGATGATAATTATAGGTAATTGCCATGACCCAAAAAGATTTCTATGTCTTTATGAGATTAATATGATGTGTTTGTTCCATAATTTATAATGGATTTATTTCATGCTTATTTCAATTTTAATGAAAGAAATATCTTAATGTGATACATCTTTGTACATGCATTGTATCTTATAAAGTATGCACCCCTGAGCTTTACAGCTATATGATTTTAGACAAGTTATTTACAGCTATCTATATTGTACACCAATAGAAATATCTCCCTCATAGGAAACTTATGAGGATAAAGTAATTCTTAAAAGCAGTTTGAAAACATGCTGAACTGGGCATGGTGGTGCACACCTGTAATCCTAGCACTCGGGATGCTGAGGCAGGAGGATCGCCACAAGTTTGAGGCCAGCATGGGCTACAATGGGAGACTCTGCCTCAAAGAGAAAAAAAAAACATGCTGAGAGTAGTGTCTTACATGTCATTAAGTGTTCAATAAATGTGAGATTATTGCTCAAAATCTTCAATTTTTATTTCTGAATGACCAAAAATTTGCACAGAAAAATGATTAAATAAATATTTGTTGTCTCGCATTGAATTCATGACATAAGTCATATGGAAAGAATGATTTCCTTTCTGCAGCTGGGGGGTTTGATTTAGTGAGTTTCTCAAGTTTATGGAATCCTAGGTTTCTGATGTATGTTTGTGTGTTTGTTTGCTTGGTTGCTTGTTTGCTTGCTCACTTGCTTTTAAAATTCATCAATCAGGGCTCTTCTAGAAAGCAACTTTAATTGACCAGTGAGTAGATTTTCACCAAGCCTCCATCAGGAAGCATTAGATGGGAAGAACTTCATGGAAACTACAAATACTTCTAGGAGAGAGTACATACTTTCTCTTACAAAAGTCATGTAACATATTCTAAGTATTATAAAGCACTCTGTATGTATTATCATACTTGCTTCTCACAACAATCCTTAAAATTCATGCTTTTATTATTCACATTTCAGGGATAAACCCAACTACAGAGATTAAAGAATTTAAAATTATCAAGAAATTATAAATCAGTGTGTGAAACACAATCTAAACCAATTTTATGGCCTTTACCCCTAAAACGTTTTAAAATCTAACTCAAAGAAGACATCACAGAATCTGAAGATCTAAGAGAAATTTAATTTCTTTGTATTTAGGTCCTTTCTATCAGCATAAAAACACACCTCACAAGGAGAAGCAGGATAACAAGAGCAAGAGAAGAAAACTAATTTTTTCTATGGCTTTTGTATTCATTCAGCGTTATAATTTTTTGAAGGATCTTGGCACATACATATTCAAATGTACTACTCATCTTAGAATCAAAGAGAAAGGCAAGGCATCTTTTTGGAATATCTACAGTATGAGTCCTCTACTAGTGCAGAATAAATTAAAGGTGCTATTTCTAATAAACAGCTCTGTGCCCTGTAGCAATAGAAAAACCCTAAAATGAAAGTTAGGTATGTGCAAAAACATGAAGTATCTGAATAATGTGCCAAGCAAGAAGATAGCAAGTGAAAAGCCATTATTCTTGGTTCTTTTTTCCTTCGAGGATATATCTCAGTACGAATTCATTTGTAATCTGCCTTTTCCTTTGTATGTTAGAAGTGAAAAGAGAGATGCATTATTTTTGTTTCCTAATTTATTACATGAATTTATTTCATAAAATGCATAGGGAGAAAATATTGCTGAAATCATGCTTGTTATGAATTTTCTGGGTTTTGTTTTTGTTTTTTTGGTACTGGGGATCGAACTTGGGACCTTGCAATTTCGAGGCACATGGCAGAACCACTGAGCTAAATCCCCGGCCCAGTTATGAATTTTCTGTACAACACTTTCCTCATATTCTTTTAGCCTTGTCTTTATGATTATGCTCTTTAATCACCGATGGTTTTCCCTTACCTTATTTGTATTCACTGCTGTGATGACCCAGACACACTGTGCATTGCTGTCATACTGGAATGGAAAGTTGGGAGACGTAAAGGTACCACTTGGTCCTTGAAGATTAGAGCCACACGTTTTCACTAAAAGAGAAATTGGAATTTAAAAGCTAGGTATTTACCACATGCAAAATCCTAGGAATAAAATTCCTTTCAGTAGACTTGAAAACCAAAATTAAACTGTGAAAATCACATCAAAATGTATTTTATGGTATTCTAATATCAGTTATCAAAATTAAGAGTGTTCCATCCAAAGATTCACAAGCTTGATTTTCTTTGTTTGTTTGTTTTTTGGGGGGTAGGGGATCAAGCTCGGGACCTTGTGCTTGCAAAGCAAGAGGTGGAACCACTGAGCTAAATCCCTGGCCCCCAAGCTTGATATTTTTAATATACATTGAAAACTAGTTACAAATTAAAGTGTGAGGCATGATAAACTGTCCTTCGAATGCAAATTGGTTGTTTTAATTACAGAGCGGTATATTTACCCAATATTATGTTAATAAATATCTACAAAGGAGTGAAGCTTTGGATTGATTAAGTAATCAAAAGGCATTTTTATTTTTATTTATTAAGCATCCAAGGACTCATAATAGTACAGCTGAGAGACATCAATATTAAAACCATTTATTCTGTTGCTGTAATTGTAAACAAGACAACTAAGACTATTAAAAAAAGAGCTACATTTGAATATCTTTAATGAATTTCCACAAAAGTTAAAAGCTTTAATGTTTCAATTTCTAATTCTTCTTTCTTCTTAAAAGTGTCTATTAATTTGCATCTTGATCAACATAAAATTCATAGATGCCATTACTTTTGATCTGCATTTTTCTACAATTCCATTAAAATCTTACCTACATTACCCTTTTCTAATTTCTACTTGGTACTCATTTCTTCCCTCTTGTAGATCATCTTTCTGTGCTGACATTTCCCCCCACATTTCCCACATTTACTCTTGACATTATTTCAGTCTAGTTTCTATTCTCCTTTGTATTTTGACATTGCTTTCTCAATCCCAGTAATGAGCTCCTAATTACTAAATCCAGTAAACTCAGAATTTTTCTACATATTCTCTATTTCAGCACCAGTGGAAAGTAGTATTCCCTTATATAGCACAGAATTCTTTTGTTTATGTTTTAAATGGTTCCGGTCCATTGTATCCTTTTTCTAGTTCTTTCATCTGACCCTTTCATGAAACACAATTTTAAATTTATTTTATAGCCTCTTTTCTATTTAATATTCCCTCTGAATAGTTAAACTAATTCACTTTTTTTCATTAAGTTTATTGGTACATTTTAGGTATAAAATCCAATTACATTCATCGTTGGGATCTTGTAGCTTTACATGATGTATCTTAGTTCTTATTTTTTCCCCATTTCCCTGCCATCCCTTCACCCCCTCCACCCTTGCCTATTTACAGAGACTTTGTTTCCATTTTTTCCTTTACTTTTGAATGTTCAGGTCAGTGTTGACAGCACTCAAATACATATCACCATCTTTGGGAACTCTCTCTTAATTTCTAGATTAATTTTCTCTGTGCTGGACATTCCAGGAGATAACTTTAGGAAACTTTTAAATAATATTTTAAACAAGCCCTTCCACATTCCTGCCATACATATTTCTCAGTCCCTATGCATCCTCTGAGACACCTCAGTATTCCTTTTTTATGTTTTGTAGCATCCACTGCTTCCATGTCATTTTTACAACTTCATTTCAAGAGTCCAATTACTCTTTCTGTTGAATCATCCTTAGTGCTACAATCTTTATCTTTCTAAAACACATATTTGATTACTTGGCTTCATGAAAATGTGGTATCTATTTCCTATTCTCCCAAGGGCTTGGATTTCTTTTCCAGTACAATGTCTTGCATTTTACATAATCATACATTTTATTTGTGTCAGAGTAGATTAGTTGCTCCTTCATCAAATCTAAAACATTCCTTCTTAGACTCAGGTGAAGTATTTCTACTCATATAAAGAAAGTCAGACTTATATATTGCTTATTTCTATAAGAAAGTTTCTAATTCCTCTGCTGAGGATTCTGTAGTGGGATATTGTGTGCTTAGTATATCATTTGGATAGCAATCAATGTAAGTATTTGAGTGCTAGTAACCTGATAGAGTATGCAGTTAAGAAAACTAAGAAGTTTATAGCAATGAGAATTTAACAGCAATCACAACATAGTTGGTTTGAAGTTAGTAGAAATAACTTTGGGCTAGTGGCATTTATTACTTGGTAATTTTCTGGAATAATGTGGTTTCTAATATATAAAAACAATTATAATTTTTGAGAACAAGGCCTTACTTGTCCTGTTAACTACTAGTACAGTGATTTTCATGTTAGGCACATTTGCAATAGGAACAAACATCCAAGATCTTTGGCACAGCTTTTAGATGGACTGTAGACTAAATGTCCTCTTGCTGTTGATGAATATACAAAAGGATGGGAAAATATTGATTGCAAATGATTTTCTCTTTACAAAATGATAGGAAGGAAAAGGTCATAAAATGGCAAGCAAAAGTAACCTGTAAACATTTTAGTCTCTTTGTCTGCTTTCATCCAAACCTAAGAGTTAACACTTAACAAGTACAGTTGTATATTTGTAGGCATTTTGTTTTTTTGTAGGTATATGATTTTACAAATTTGTGTTTTTATTTAGAAATGTGTTTGCATGATTTTTAAAACTGCCCTAATTCCATATGCATTCCTATGAAGACTTTCTCCCCTATTTATCACGAAGACATTTCTAGGTCAGTACAAGTAGATTTGTTTCATAAAATGTAAGGGTCCAAACAGTAGCTGGCAGATGCATTGAAAATTCTCCCATGTGAGAACAGTGCGTGTTGACTAGGGGCTGTCCTTCTCCTCAGGAGAGCATAAGGAGATGGAGGAGAGGTACAGCAGCTCACTCATGGCAGTAACACAACTGAAGAGTAAACACACAACCACCAGGATTTTGCTGTTGATCACTGTCACATACTAGGGAAAACATACCTTTAGTTTTAGAATACCTTCTTCATTATACCTGAATGAAAATCATAGTGCCTATATGTGTACACTTAGGCCATCATCTGTATTTTACATTTGTGTTATTTCAGGATGAATTTTCAGAAAAAATACTACTTTTCCACAGTATGTGAGAATTCCACAATTTAATAAATATGTCTAATTCACTTTCCAATACATTTTCAAAAACAATTAAGGAAAGAAGGGAATGAAATTAATATGAAAACATGGAAACAAAATCTTTGGAAATAGGGAGGGATAAAGGGGTTAAAGGGAGGGCAGTGGAATGGGAAAAAAATAAGAACCAAGAGAGATTACGTAAAGGTGCAAATTTCCAATGATGAATGTCATTATACACCTAAAATTTACCAATAAAATTCATGAAACAGAAAGAAAATAGGAGTCTATACTCTCACTGAAAGAATAATATCAATCATTGGTTCTTTGTCTTTTTCTTAAATATGTGAATACATTTTAACATCCCATTATCTGTATACATCGTTAGTATGGTTTAACACTATTTTTTATTGTCGCCTCCATTTCTCTTGCTCTACTTTTCTATTTGAATAATTTTCCTCATTTCAATTGTTATTTATTGATTTACAGAACCGTTGGTGTATTACCAATACTAATCATTTTATGTGTGCTGCAAATTTTTCCAATAGTCTTTTATTGGTTTTTAATTTTTCAGTCTTGTGTTAAATTCATTTTTCTCCGCAAATATTTTTGAATGCATATCAATGAGTCAATATTGTTGTTTAGGTCATATGTTTTACATTTTCTTCAGAAAAGTTTTCATCAAATCTAAGAATGAAATAATGTCTTTCATTATCCTGTTTTCATAGTTGTATTTTATTATATTTCAATGTTTTATTTATCAGAAAACTATCCTTGTATAATATGGGTTAAAGGGCATTTACAGTAAATGTCATTTTGTCCTCTACTAATTAAGAATGGCAGTCTCCTGTGGTGGTGCACCCCTATAATCCCAACACTCTGGGAGGCTGAGAAGTGAAGAATGTAAGCTCAGATGCAACTGACTTAGTAAGATGAAACTAACTTAGTAAGACCCTGCCTCAAAAATAGCAGAATAAAAACTAAAACAGAATGGGGTTATGAAGACCCTAGGCTTAATCCCTGGTAGTACAAAAATTATATTAGATTATATTTATTATATTATATACACACATAAATGTATTTCTGTATAAACAACCTACACATGGACATACCCATATCTGAGTCTTTATTTTTTTGTATGGATTGATGATCTATTATTCATCTTGCATGAGTAACATACTGTTTAATTATTTTTAATATAAATGATACAAATCTCCATTTGTTCAATTTCATAAGTCTCTTGATTATTTTGCATATTTATTTTATCATGAAAAGTTTTCTAATGCATCATGGTAAAGACGATTGTTATTTTATTGAATTATACTGAGTTCATGCATTACCTGAATACAAATTAAAGTACTATCTAAATTAAAGTACTACAGTCACTATGAAAGTCCTCAAAAACTAAAAGCAGAACTTTCATTTGACCCAGCTATTCCCCTTTTAGGCATCTACCCATAAGGGTTAAAGGTAACATATCACAGTGATATCTGCATACTCATTTCGTAGCAGCACAATCCATAATAACTAAATCTTGGAAGTAGCTTATATGTCCATGGACAGATGAATGGATAAAGAAAACATGTTATTTATACATTATGAAGTACTACTCTGTCATAAAGAAGAATAAATTTGAGTCATTTGTAGGAAAATGTATGCACTTTAATACTATAATATTAAGTGAAATAAATCAGGAACAAAATTTAAATATTACATGGTTTCTTATATGAGAACCCAAAGTACAAATAAAGAGAAAAATAAAAGGTAGATAATAGTAAACAAGGAAGTAGAACTTTTGCAAAAGGGAAGAGGAGAAAGAGATGGAGAGAAAAATGAAGGAGGGCAGGGAAGAAGGGCGTAGAAAAGAATAAAGATGTGTTATATACATGTGTCAACTCCACACAAGGAATTTAATCATTACGTACTACAAATATGAATAAAAAATTTAAAAACAACAAATTTTCTACTCTGAAATAGCCTTAATAAATATAGAGAAATAAATGTGATAACAGTAGATGTATTACAGTGAAGTAATACATTTAATAAATCAAGCAAAATTACTCATTTAAATGCTAAGAAAAATAGTTGCAGAAAAAAACCTCTAAACATAAGAAATGTGTAAAATCAAAGCAAGTTATTAGCTTATTCAATTAATTAGGACAACTTTCGTCATTAAAGAATAGAAGTTGTTTCAGGAAAGGCAATAAATTAGAAAAAAAAATGAAAAATTTTAGAGCATTTGAAGAAGCCACAAAAGCATCATTATTTACATTTAATTTTTGCTTATTTAAAGTACTTTAATAATTTATGATATAAAAATGCTATATTTAAGAGTCCCATTAGTTGGCTTTGAAGAAGATGAAAATGAGAATGAAATGAAATGAATCAATAGTGAAAGAATGAATATGAAAATTTATATTTTCTTTTATAGTAATAATAATGAGCAGTTCAAATGAAAAGATCCAGTTCATCCAAGTAGCAAAAAATAGTTATAATTTTGAAAAATATGAGATTCAATCAAAATATATGGTGTTTACATAAAAATGTATCGCAGTAAAAGATATATTGCCATTCATCTCCCTCAAAATACTTTCCCTCACTTATCTTGTTTTTACCACTGCCTGAAGCAGTTCTGGAATCCTTCTTTGTGTCTTTTAGAGATGTGATCAAAGAGGTGGTGAATGCTGCTCCTAAGTGTCATTCAGTGGAAAGGCACAGTTATAAAAATATTACAGTATGTCTTCATCTACATTATTCACTGGATCTGGTAGCCCAAAACTTCTGGTTCTTCCCCAAAGTCAAAGTGATCACGAAACGTACATATTTAGAATAAATTCAAGACATCCAGGTAGCCACTACGTTACAACAAGACACTTATGTTATAAGAGGACTTCCAGAACTGTTTCAGAAAATGGCAAGAACAATGGTTTGTGTTTGAAATAAGGGGAAATATTTATATAGGGTTTATGACAATGTGTTTCATGTAATCATAGTTTTTAAAAATGTCAACATCCATTATGTGGTTTGATCACACCTCACAAATTCACCAAGACTAATCCATGACCTCTACAAAGATAACTATAAAAAACAAACAAACAGAGCTGGGGATTTAGCTCAGTGGTTCTGCCTCCTGCCTCACAAGTGCAAGTCCTGAGTTCGATCCCTGTCATCAAAAAAAAATTTAAAACAAACACACATTAATTGATTAGCCAAATTTCTATGAGTTCCCTTGATTATCAACTCCTAGTGCCTTAGACAAAGTAGATATTTACAATAGTTTTCTTGTTTTATTCACATGCCACTTACGTTTTTAAACAGGAAAGATAATGGCCATTTTACCAGTTTTTACAGTTTTATTTGTAGAATAAAATAAACCAATATTTAAAGAGAAATCTCCAAATGTTGTTAAAAGTATTATTCCTTTAAAGATAAATGACATAAATATTGGAGCAAAAGACAAAAAAAAGATGTCTCTAGTTCCCCTGTCAATATATTTGTATTTTCCCTTAGGTCAAACAAATAGTGTTAACTAGAAAGAAAAGGCCTTTGCGAAAATGCCTTAGGAATAAGGTTAAGTACAATGAAATATTTTTTTGCTGAAACTGTAACCTTCAGGCATTTAGATTTGTGCTACATGGAATTTCTCCACTACACAAGTTAAGACAAATTGATATTTTAGGTTTTTTGTTGATCTAGAAAGGTCTGATTCATAGTTTGGGGATTCTTTTTGCACAGAATATACGAATTGTGTCTTGCTTATTTATAGCTGGCTTTGAGTTCTCTGTTTCCTAAATATTCTTTTCACTCTTTATTTCCTTCTCAACCTTTATGAAATTTTATATGGAAGGATTATTGTCATCATGTTTGAACACATTCCTGAGCTTTGAAAATTCCATAAATCTCTTTCCACTATTTACTTGCAATTCCTGAAGCACAGTGAGAATGTTCCCACTTCAACACTTGCTATTTTTCTCACCTCGCTCAATACTACTGAGAGAGGGGCAGGAGTTAAGGTATAAGTTATAGGATCTGAGAGGAACAGCTACTCTGACACAAACTGATAGACTGTGAAGTTTTTACACCTAAGCCCCTGTTCCACCCAAAAGGGTGAGGGAGATGCCTTGGGACTCTCCTTAAACTAGAGCATCCACACAACCAGGAACCTTTGCCCAAGAGTAACTAGCTTCAGCATCAGAGAAAAGTGCACACCCATAGGTAGGTGGAGATTTAAGATCCTAATAGGATAAAGCAGTATATAAAAGCATGAAAAGCTACTGTGCTGGCACTGTTTCCCCCTTCCTCTACATGTGATGACGAAGAAACAGAGCTGAACCTCTGTTCGAGCAAAGGATAGAAGTTATTAACACTGCCTACTCTCAGGGAGCATGGGGGAATCAGCTTCGTAATGCTTTCAGTGGCCTCCTCTTGTGTTTCAGCAGAAGAGTAAATCCTTTCCTCCTGCATTTGAGTTTCTGTCTAATTCTACTGAAGGTCATAAGAACTTATAGAGACCCATAAATGGCCTCTTCTGAATAATACTTCTAAACTCTGAACCTTTGTTTAAATATCACTTTCTCACAGACAGATATGTACGATATACACATAAAAGTGTGAGTACACAGCTAATTGTCTGTTCTCATCACTAGAATGTCAGATCCATGAAAGCAATGATTTAATTCAGTTCACAATGATACCACCAGTGCTTAGAACAGTGCCTGCTATATGGAAGGGATTCCATGAATCAATGAGTGGCAAGTGATTAGATAATGACAGCCCTAACAGAGATTTGATTTTAGTTTTGGTTTTCATTTTTCCAGTGTGTATTTTATCTTTGGATTTAGTGACAATTCAAGCTTCTACCTTTGTTAACTGCTTTCATCCCCCAGGGATTTACAAATGCTGTACAAAATGAAGTCTATTTGTCTGGTGATATAAGACCCTGTCTTTAGGTTGCTGGAAGATTTCTGACAAGGTATATTCCTTTTTTATTAAGAGTATGGTAATCTACATCTTTAAAGGAAGCATTAACATGATTTCTTCAACTATCCCTGCTTCTTTAACTTCGTGTTTGCAGTTGATCAAATCCAAATCTTGAGGACTTCAGTTCCTTAACTTAGATGTTGTACTTTATCATCTATGGAATCTAACAGGATAAAAATTTTCAGATTTTATCATACAGTTATCCATGTACTCTGAGTGACTTCTGCCAAAATGTTTAATGAGATGAGTATGGTTTGGAAGTATATTACTTGCCAGTGAGGGCTTCATTGTCTCAAAGAAATTTTACTATTAATACTGTTGACTGATGTGATATGAAAAACGATAGATCCACTTGAAAGATTTATTTGAACTCAAATGTTCTTGCAGTATTTCCTTTTTTAGTTGTTGTTTACCTCTGAATTAGCACTGTAGCCTAGAACACAGAAGCAGTGCTGATTTTATTTTTTCATATCTACAGTAACTTCTTGCTAATTAGTCAAAAAGGAGAATAAAAATTCATAGCATCAGAGTAAACTGATATTCTTTGACAATAACTTGAAATCAGCAAAATAATAAAGTATATTTCTTCAAATGCACAGGATATAGGAGACAAAACAGTCAATATTTATTTCAATCTCATAAATTCTATTGCTTCTGGAATCTCTAAACTCTTCTTTAGAGAATTTGTATTCTAATTGGGTACAGCTACCTAATGATGAAAGAGGATATATAGGCCAAACCTTGTGATGTGTAGCAAGTCAGAATAGCCCTGAGTAAGGGAGACGCCCCAACAAAGAACTTTAGTTATTTAGGGATTTCTGAGGGGGTCCTGTGAGGCAGAAATGAATATTCTCAAGGATAAATGTAAAATGATTGTTAATGGAGAAATGGTTTCCATTTGTAGTTTTGAAGACTGACAAACATTGTGTGGCTACATCTTTGTCAGAAAAGAGAAATACCCCTGTTGTCACAGAGTCAGGCTAGGACAAGGGTTACCCACAAGCTTCAATTTTATTTTTAATCCCTCTTTGCTCACCCAACACCAGTGCTTTAAGAACTATACCCTTACTATCACATTTTTCAGCAAGATTGCTAGCATGAATTTCTATCATGACATCTCTTTCTTCCCCAAAAACAGTCTTGAGAAAGAAGAACAAAATTGAAAGCATGATACTCCTTGTTTTTAAACTATGTTACAGATATTGTTAAAATGCCCATATTACTAAAATAAATTTATAGATTCAATGCAGTGCTTATCAAAATTCCAATCATATTCTTCATAGAACAAGAAAAATATCCTAAAATGTGTATCAATCCACAAAAAATGCCAAATAGCCAAAGTCATTTTTAGCTAAAAGAACAGAGCAAGAGGCATTATATTATGGGACTCTGAAACACACTACAAAATTGTATTAATCAAACCAGAGTGGAATTGGCAAAAAAAAAAAAAGTCATATAGGTCAGCAGAAGATAACAGACACCTCATAAGTAACACCTAAAATATTTGCACCTAAAAAAGCTGATTTTTTACAAAAGACATTAAAAAAGTATTGTAGGAAAAACAATGCTTTCAATATATGGTCCTGGGAAACTGGATATTGAAATGAGGAAGAATTAGGCTATCTCCTTATCTCTCACTAGTTACAAAATTCGACTGCACATGAGTTAAAAACTGAAATGTAAGAGGCCAATGAAATCAGTACAAGAAAATTGAGAAACACTTCAAGACACTGGAATAGGCAAGGAATTTTGGGACAAGTCTTCAAAAACACAGGGAAAAAAGGCATACAAAATTATAGCAAATTAAAAAAAACCTCTGCATGCCAAAGGGAATGATTGATAGAGTGAAGAGATAATGTGTCAACTGACAAAAGTTTAATGTTTACAATACGTAAGGAACTGACATATCTCAAAAGCAAATATCAGCCTGCTGGGTGTGCTAACATAGACTCCTACTCACAATCATTCAGTTGGCTGAGATGGAAGGACTGCTTGAGCCCAGGAGTTTGTGACCAGCCTCTAAAAATATAAATGAAATAAAAGAATAAAAATAATGAAATAAAAATGAACAATTGTCCTAAATAGACATTTATTTCTCAAAAGGTGACATGCTAATGACCAACAGGTATGTGGAAAAACACTCAGCATCACTAATCATCAATGAAATTCTGATTAAAATCACAAGAAGATACAACCTCACTCTAATAAGAATGGCTGTGACCAAAAAGACTAAAGGTTCTTAGTGCTGGCAAGATAGTGGAGAAGAGAGAACATGTGGATACGTGTTAGAGAAAACAGTATGCAGGTTACTAAAAAATGTAGACTAGAACTTCTACCCAGTGATTCCAGTACTGGGTATATAGCCAAAGTGAATAAAATTGATCTGTTAAACAAACATCGGCACTTCCGTATTCATTGTAGCACTATTCACAATAGCCAAGAAAGGTAGATAACCCAAGTATACACTGTATCAATGAATGGACGAAGAAATATGATCCATATATACAATGAATTACTATTCAGCCATAAAAATGAAAGAAAGCCTGCAGCACCATGGATAAAACTGAACATCGTTATTTGAAGTGGGATTAGTTAGGCACAGAGACAGATATCTTGTGACCTCACCTCTAGGTGGCATATGAAAAGGTAGACTTCATAGGTGTTGAAAGCATGATAGTGCTTTCCAAAGGCTGAGGGGTTAATGGGGAGAGAGTGGTATAGGAATGCTAATGCAGAATTAGACTGGAACAAGATGTTCTGGCTTGGTGGTGCACAGCAGGGTGACTATAGATAAAAAATAATGTACTTTACATGTTAAAGAGTTAAGAAATGAAAGTTTCACCCTAAAGAAATCATAAATGTTTGAGGAGATAATGTTTGCTGTGATTTAAGCATCACACAATGTTTACATGCATCAAAATGTAACATGCTGTCCTTTAAATATGTACATTATGATGCTTTTATGTATCAATTAAAACATTTAATTAAAAAAATAAAATAGAATGTAATATAATCTACCTGAAAAATGCTAAATTATTTACTTAATACAAAAATTTGTTGTAAAATCTACAGCTGAACAGTTATGGAAACGGTGAAGTAGTTAAAATCTCCCATTCTTGATGGTTATGAAGAGGCCATGCATGGGCACACAAACACACACACACACACACACACACACACAGAAGCATTTAAGGTGAAAGATCACGTCTGTCTAAACCCATCTAAAATCATCGATAAATGGCTCAGCTTCATAATATTAATGTGGGTACTCCAGGTCCTCTATGTCTTCCTAAGGAACTGAGAGACTGTCACAGGTGCAGTAATAATTCGTTCTAATCTTCAAATATGTCAGGGTGTCATCTGCATGAGAGAGCGAGTCAAATCCATGTCTTCACTGAAAGGAAACATATAAATGTTGAATGATAATGAAATGAACCCAAAGCAGCAAATGGAAAACAGAAAAGATGCTATGAAAGGAAAAGAATTAAAATCACCAAGAAGCAGATTGCACAGGATCGGATAAATTTGATTAAAACCCAACAAATGTAATTCCTATTAAGGATGAAAAATACAATATTCAGATTTTCTATGCCAAAAAAGAAGAAAATTCATTATTTCTTTCACTAGTTCTACATTGTTATTAATTTAACTTAATTCTAAGTCATATTTGTTTACACTGTTGCCTCTCCTTGATCTTTGTATCAATGAATCATCCCATTCATATTAAGGATTGAAACACATATGACATTAAATCAGTAATGAAATGATTTACATGAGTTATTGATTCATTATGATTTTTAAATAAAAATAAAATAAAATGCAACTGACTTTATTTTGCCACCAAGAAAAAGATACATAAAAAAGCATAGAGTTCTGAAGGCTGTCCAGGAGGGGCAGAGTATGGAAAGGAGCCAAGAAGTAAGAAGAAAACGGAGTAAGAAGATAGTGGGCCAAAAAAATCATTGGATAAAAAGCTCATGAAACAGGTTGAGTGGGATATAACAAGTAGGAATGTTTTATTTTCAGTTACAAGTTATTTTAAGTACATGGTACACCTTTTCCCAAATACAGCAACTTATCATCTGCACATATAAAATGTATTTTTGCTTATTTAGATAAAATTGGAGTGAGAATGTTTCTTTAATTTCATGTATAATTGATCTAATCCAAAAATTAGAAACACAAATTTTGAACTAGAATTAATAATTGCACATTATGTCTTGATCTACTGCCCCCCCCACAAAATTCACTGGAATATTAAGGAAATCTTTGAATCATCTCAAAATTGGGTATCTTACTAACTAATCTATATGTTCAAAAGCAAGAAAATACCATTAACAATTTATAATTTCAAATGGAGATTCTAGAAACTATTTCTGTGGCTTTTCGCATTGTTTTTTAATTGGAAATATTCCCTTTTAGTTCTTGACCTGCTAATTAAAATTCATTCTCCCCAAATCTTACTTCTATTAGAGCAGTAATACTGTATTTTAATTACCTATTTACCTACTGGGGTCCTTTATGTCAGTGACCACAGCTTTTACTTCCTCATAACAAGAAGTTGCCTTAGTGTACCCCACATACTCAATGATCAAAAACTTTCATTTTAAAAAATTAACAAACAGTGAAATATATCTAAATGTAAGAAATAAAAAGGCCAAAGTTTAAAATTCAAATATTTCTATAAAATGCCAGAAAAAAAGAAATTATTCTAGAAGCATCTCAGAGTAATTTAGTTATCATTTGTACTAGATAAGCTTTCTTCCTAGACAAAAGTCTAATTAATGAATATTTGATAATGGTCCATTGTAGATCATTTATGGTAATATTCATTTACAAACAAAAATTCAGATATATTTCCATCTGAAAGGGGCTTGCAGTATTATCAGAAGCAGAGCATGATAATGAATGGCTGTAATAGCTAAAATAACGGTCAGCAGCATGGGAACATAAAAGAGTGGATGGTTGCCTACCTGAGATGCTTTGAAGGCCTAATGAACATAATGTTGAAGCAACCTGAAAACTTGGAATGCATGAATTTAGAGTGGAAATTCAGGATTGTGTTCTAAGCAACAGGAAAAAAGAAATTAAATAATGGATCACATATAGGAAAACTGGAATTCCCAGAACAACAAAGGCTGTTGTTTAAATAGCGTTAGGTAAAAGAGGGCCATATGTGATAGGCTAAGGTATTTTTTATTTTTATTTTTCTGACAAATGTAAGGAAATTCTTTGAGGATATAGAAGGGCATTTGAGTTGAAAATGTGCATACTTATATTTTGATCATCAAACCACCAAATGCAGGGCAAATTCAGAAAGGAAAAATAGTATGCTTAGAGAGATGTAAATATCAAGCCATAACTTTTTCCTGTATAATTTGTAAATGTTTGAAAATGTACTTATACTTCATTTCTATCTTATTTATTTCTCAAATAAAATTGTACATATTCATCAGGTAACATATATTGTTTTAAAATGTCTATTTAGTTTTAAATGCATAGACAAATGAATTTATTCACTTATCCACTTATTGGATCATTCATTCAACCAGCAATACAAATTTAAAGCTATGGTTCACTAGACTATTTGAGCATTTGTATCTGAGAAGCTGTTGACCAGGTCCTTCCTTCACAACCTTATGTAATAAAGACAGAGACAAACTGGCAAAACTCAGTCATGGGTTAATTGTGTACTTAAAACAATGTTACAAAAGAAATGTGTACATCACCTTGAGATACACATATGGGAGACTTACTATAGCCTGAGATGTGAGATTAAGAAGCACTCTTCCTTAACAATAGTAGAAGCTTGTGTTTGCATGCAGACCCCAGCTGGAAGCTCACCCAGACAGCAGCAGCATGGGTTTGCAGGCCCCAGCTAGGGCCCAGCCCAGATACTAGGGGCTTGGGAGTGGAGGCCCCAGCAAGAGGCACACCTAGATACCATTGTTAAGTGTGCACAGGCCTCAGCCAGGATCCCACCCAGACAACAGCCCAGCGTGGGGATCCAAAAGGCCATCATTCTGAACCCAGGAATTGGTGCAGTGGTGAGAAGCCAAGAGAAGGCCTCTCTGAAGCTTCTTGAGAATTAAGGCCCACTAGGAGAGCAAAGAGTCATCTCAATAAAGGTGCAGTAGACAGCATAGATCGAAATGAGAAGATACCTAAACAAGACTCAAAACCAGATGTCCAGATCACCAAAAGCAACCCCAAGGGGCAAAGAGATGGAACAATCTGAAAATCAATCAGCTGGACTCCCTGAACTGGCAACAAAAGAGGATCTAGAAAAAATAAAATGAGAAATTAGTTCTCAGATAACAACAGAGATTGTGTCCACAGTGAAAGACATGATTAATAACTCTAGAGCAGACATAGATTAAAAAAAAAAATAGAGGAACTGAGGAACATGATGGAGTCCCAACATAGGAAACAAATGGAATCCATAAAACAGATGCAAACAGATATCCAGGAGATTAAAAACTCAACTGAAAGTTTATGCAGCAGAATGAGCCAATGTGAGGACAGAATTTCAGATATAGAAGACAGGATTGTGATTAGTGATCAGGAAAAGAAAGATTTAAAAATAGCAAGGGATTATGAGAAATCAATCCAGGAACTGATAGATGAGGCAAAGAAGAATAACATAAGACTGATCGGAGTCAATGAAGAAACAGGAAATAGTGCAAATGACATAAAAAAGCAGTTCACAGAAGTAATGGCAGAAAACTTCCCAATCAGGGGAAAATAATTTGACATATAGATAAGCGAGGCATATAGGAGGACTCCAACTAGCCGTGATCAAAAAAAATCTATACCTAGGCATATAATTGTCAAGATTCCAGAAACCCAACAGAAGAACAAAAACTACAAGCAGTTAGAGAAAAGAAACAAATCACATACAAAGGAAAGGCAATCAGAATCAGAGCAGACTTCTGAACACAAACCCTCAAGTCAAGAAGAGCCTGGAGTGAAGTATTTTAAGCCCTAAAAGAAAACAACCTCTAATCCAGATTGATGTACCTTGCAAAATTATCTTTCAAAATTGATGGAGATACAATACTAGAAACTGATTAACACAAGACAATTTGAGACATGGCAAATAGAGACAAACCAAGTAAAAATTTGAATTAAATAATACTTTTAAAAATAAATAATTTTTTTCAAATGGATCACACATAAGACTATGTGTTAATATTTTCTTGTAACCCATATGACAATGGTTCTATAAAAATATTATGGACAGACTGCAGCCCTGGCTATGAAAATGATGCTACTAAGTAATTTTTAAAGTATCTAAAACATTTGTTTTTAGATAGCTTTTCTATCTTTTTATTTATACTAATAAACTGAAAGAATACTTGGTGATACAAAGTCAACGTAATAGCTAACCATTTCCAAAAATAATGCTGTTTCTTTAGAAACTTTTCCCCGCTTAACAAGTAGAATATCCTTTTAAAGCAGCATTCAAGCCCCTCTTAGAGGGAAATAAATGATACACACAAAAAAACAAAATTTTACAGATGTATAGATTGCTTCAGGGAATTGAGTCAGCCAATTCTTGGGTATGAGAAACAATACTATATGGGAGAATCATTTTTCTATGCAAATAATAATAGTTTTAAAATTATTATTCATTTGGGGATCAAAATAAAATATTGTATTCAACACCATCAGTGCAGAAACCACATGGAGTATTTCTATATCTATTTCTATATCTGGAGAATGGCACATAGGATGGCATTATTATATCCATCTAAAAATAATTTCTGAAAAAATTTTAAAAATCAGAAAGAAAAGTCTTAGCATAAAACCACTATTCAAACGAATACAGAAACAATCCATTGGTCACAAATTAGCTAGACATTGGATAGGAAAGAAAAATGAATCTACAAGGTAGATAATACTTAGAAAATTTTGACCACCATAAAATATTTAAAGAGTTTCACATATGAAACTACACAGATGGTTTCTTCATTCTGATATGCTGATGTCAAATTAGCTCAATTAAATCTCTCAAATGTTTAAGTTATTAAAAAGAAAAACCTCATACTATGTAAGAGTGAGAAGTGAAATTAAAATTTCAAAATCAGACAGTGCATGCTTAAAGGTCCACAGTTGATTCACCTGGTTACTGGTATGGAATGGGGGCGGGGGAAAGGGAGAAGTCATGTGGCCATCAGGCAAGCATAATGTAGGGAAATAGACATCTTTACTCAAAGTGTTCAGGCATCTGTATCTGGCCAAAGTTTTCCCGAATTTCCAACTTTTCAAGAGAATCTAGGAATCTGAATAGACATGTGAAATATTTAATTTTTAAAAATGATGACAGCCATTTAAATATAACAGCCAAATATATATGAGTACTTCTGGTGTATAAACCTGTAGTTTTAGTGTTTGATTTGCATACTCATTTTGATATGAAACAAAAGGTAGATTATGATTCCAATGTAATGAGTGAGAGAAAATAATTTCAAACTTGTATTTCAGTTATTGCAACTATTTTAATACTACTAAATTGACAATTAGATAATTTTAAATGACTTACAAAATAAAAATCAGTTGCTAATTCATTCTTCTTTTCTACTCAATGCTCTTCTATAGAAATTAAATCTTTATTTTGGGGGCCAATAATTTTAGAATCACATCAAGTTTAAATATT
>NW_004624763.1:11655714-11666633 GCF_000247695.1 Heterocephalus glaber
ATGGAAAATGAATAGCTAACATAAAAGGTACATATATCAAAAGTATTGATGCATTACTATTAACTGAGCTCTGGAATTTATTTGAATTTCATTGGTGGTTATATATATATTTTTATAACTGTCCTTTTCTGGTGTAGCACCCAGTTTGAGATTCCATAGTCATTTTTCTTTATTCTCTTTGGCCAATGCCATTTTACATTAATATTTTTCAGTTGTCACTTTGTTTTTGTGTGTGAGCTCAGTATGGAAAACCAATGTCCCTAGTACAATCAGTGCTGAAAGAAAGACCACTGAATTTCTCAGCTGGCAATGCTTGCAGCCAGTTGTAGAACAAGGTGAAATAACAAGGTAACAGTTACCATAGAGGCCATAGTTAAACCTGTTGCATCACCGAATGCTGAATAAGCATCTTTGCTGCAAGAATTCTTACAGATTTCTCTCCAAAGCTACAGTTAATGACTTTAAAATGCCACAAGATGTTTTAAACTAGACACAAGAAAACAAATTCATTGACTGTAGAAGTCAATACATAGAAACATCATGGAGCTCTTCAAGACGCTAAGGGATGTCCTTACCAGGGCATCTTTTACAATTGTATAAATACTTTATTCTCTGCACAAAATGCATAGGTTATGAAAGAGCATGGAAGCCTTATGTTTAACTTTACAATTTATCACTGGCACATTAAATCAACCTGTATGAATGAGAAAAAATAGTGAAACTCGTACCTTTTCTTTTTCTGTGCCTCTCAGCAAACTAAAAACACTCCATGTCATTGATTTATGCACAAATCTCAAAATCCACCCCTCCTCCCATGCAGAATCACTGACTTAATGGGGTATTTTTTTTCTGCTTAGTTTCTTTGAGTTTTACTCATCTCATTTCTATTTATTCTCTACCAAGAAATTTTGTTAAAAGAGAATTATGGGACTAGGATAAACTTCACCTTTCATTACAGTGGGAAGCTAATTAAAGCCAGTTATTAGAAAATTGTTTTGACACTCAAGGAATAAATAAAAATCTTGTTAATGAAAACTAAAGAAGCTTCTTCCCAGGTTCTTATGCATCATTTTCCTAATTTCTACTCATATTTTAGGAGTTCAACTCTCCGGGAAGTCACTAATATGTCCCCTTCATGGCACTACCGGGAAGTGGAAGAACTGTTAAGTGGGGCTTCATTGGAGGAAGATACTCATTGAGTCACACCTTTGAAGGAGGCATTGGTACCCCTGTCTCTTCCCCTTCTTCTCCTCTTTGCTCTCCACCGGAATTATGTGGGCAGCTTTGCTCTAATGTATGTTCCCCAACATGATATTCTTCCCTATCTAAAGCCTAAAAGCAATGGAGCCAGCCAACTACTGACTTCATCTTCTGAAACCATGGCTTAAATAAACCTTTGCTTTTTAATATTTGATTGTCTTGGCTATTTTGTCACATCAGTAAAAGGTGCAGAACACAAAAGTTTTCTCTGAAAACCCAATCCCAGACCACTCAGAGGAACCTTCCCATGTTTCAATTTCGTTTATGTTTAAAAACAAAAATATTATTATGTGTTATAATCTTACTTTTTTTCTCTTTTTTTTTTTCCTTAGTAAAATGTGAGCTCTTTAGATGGTTGCTACATTTATTACTGGTTGGTCCTTGATTTTTCCTGTAGGCCTTCACTAAGAGCTTATTAAATGAATGTCACCAACAAGAAATGTAATCATGATTGAAACACCACACCAGAAAATCAGAGACAAAACAGCAGAATAAAGGTCCTGGGTATTTGAAGATGAGGGAAAAAGTCCTCATGCAAAAGATTAGGGTACAACACATCTGGAGCTAGCTGTGTGTATTATCTCTGAAAAGCTAATGTCAACCAAATAAAATATATACAATAAATTATTTAAAGTAATCACATAGGATTTGTCACTGAAAAGCTGTCAGCATTTGAGATGTATCTGTCTCATTTTCCTGTTAAAATTCCTTCTGATCTCATGTTTTCTAGTGGATATGAGATTCAAAATTTTTCTATCCGAAGACAAACCGTAAGCTTTTAAAAAACACTCTTCATTAAAAAAAGTGCTATATAACCACAATTAATGAGCATGACACTGTTTTTTTGTTGTTGTTGTTTTGTTCTTGTTTTTCACTGTGTTGCTTTTTCCTCAATAGTTTTCTTCAGTCTCTATATCTAATCAGTTGTAAAGCTCATGCCAAGAAATAGACTGGCATTCTCAGTGCTCCTTGTGGTCATATTACTGCAGAAATTAATTTCTAATTTTTTACCATATCTGATAATAAAAAGCTCATATCTCAATGTCCCAAGAAGATAGAGCTTCACTCTATTTAAGCTATTACCATAAAAAGGTAGTTGACGATGAATGCTTTCAGCAAAGAAGTCATTCACAGATGAATAACTGTAGCTACTAAAATAAGTATTACTAATTATTTTTAAAGTATTCTGACTTTTTACATTTATTAAATGCTTAACTTTCTGTGTCAATCACAAAGATGTTACTTCACATATTCCAAATACCAGGACTCTGAATCTTTTGCTTGTTTGTTAATCCTTCAGTACCTATTGGAACGCCCATTACAATGGAACATAAAAAATTTTTCTCTTCAAATTCTTGTTCCTTGAATTTTTCTAGTTAATATATATGCATTTCATGTAAAATTTTAAAAATCGAAATCTTTGGCATAAATGAGTTAATTCTGATTTCCAAAAAACATTAATTGCTTACTTACTATAGAAATATTATTTTATAACAAATTGCCATTTAATAAAAAATAGTTTATTTTTTCTTTTGTGGTGCTAGAGATTGAAGATGTCACATCATTACATTTCTGTATGTCTAAAGTTTATTTATCTTTTTAATGTGCTCCCCAGAGTACATATTAAAACACTTTTTACCTTGAACTGGGTAGTTGTTTTGAGATTCATTGTGTCTACATAGGAATGCATCTGGTTTATTGTTTGTTTGTGCCTTTATTTATTTGCTTTTCTTTTTTTTGTTGCCTTTTCTTCAAGGAAAAGAAACAGTTTTTATTTTTAATCTAAAGAAAGATGGATCAGTTTTTAACTGGAGATATATTGCTCTTCCTTTGACTTGTAGAATCTTCTATTTTTAAGCAATTCCTAACCTGGGTCATAGGCTGAAATGTTAAATGCCATAACTGTAAATCGGCTGCTCTTTCTCCACATAGGAAAGCAGGCACTAGTAACAATAATGGTGTACTACGTACCCATTTTACCTATTATGGAGCTTTACCTATTTTAGAGTATCTGATAATTGAGAATAAAATATAAAAACTCAGTATCAGCAAGAAAATTTTACTTTTGAATATTATAGCCCAGATAGTGGAATTTGAATGCAGGTTTAAAGCCTAACTCCTTATCAGGTTAACCTTCAAAGCCACCAAATCTCTCTGTGCCTTGTTTTCTTCATTTGTAGAAAGGAAGTATAGCACTTCTGAGGCTTACTGAGAAAATTAAATGATATTTTTAAAGTTTTCCTATCATAAACTAAGCACTCTACATGTGTTACTTAGTTATTTGTTTTTCTTATTATCTGACTATTACAAGGAATATAATTGAGGTTAGAGCAGTTAAATAACTTACTTGGTTCATTTGAACCCAGGAGAGCCACATGCCAAAATTTAAGTTATTATCTACTACACTATAAATATTCATTAGATTTTGTCAATTTTAGTTTATTTTTAAGGCCATATTAAAGTAGTCAATGTATTGCTGAAAAGCACTATGATTAAGTCAGTGTAACTCTGTTTGCATACATGAATCTATATTAATGAAAATACTATTATACATCTACATATGCACATTCATAATATCAAATTTTTCATATTTGAATGTGTGAAAATATTTCTTATAAATATGCCATCTACTCCAACACATATTTTTAATTCTCCAGTGCTTGAAGACCAAAGCCTTATAAATAAGTAATGCATAATTCTTTCCACATTCTCTGCACACTATTTTTTATAGTGTGGATGGTATTTTTAATAAAATTTTAAGAACATGTGGCCTGCAAAAGATGAATAGTTGACTACCTAATAAAGTGAAACAATGTCTTTATTAGAATATAGCTTGTCAAATCCAAGAACTCAGGATATCGTGAATTTCCCACAGCATTTAAATCATCACCCAAAAGAACACACTAATAAAATCACATTATTTAGTCCATAAATCAATTTGAACATTTAGTGTTCTATCTGGTAATGAAATCCTGTTAGTCACTAAAAAATGTATGCATAATGCCTTCCTGGGTGGAAAGCTGTACAATATTTTTACCTCCTTCAGTAAATCAGAGCAAATTGCTGCAACAACTACTATTTTCCCTTGTGCACATGCAGATAACACCGAACAAAAACAACAGTTACAAATCTTGCAAAAATTGTCTTTGATCACTCTTGCCTAAAACCACATCAGTGATTTCACCAATACCTGGAGATTAGTACAAACAACACCTATGTGGGCCAGGGGATAATCTCAGCACACTCTGAGATTGCAATGATATGCAGAGCCAAAGAAGAATGAAACTAATGTGGCTGTTATCCCGAGTTTCCTGTAGGATTATTCTCTGGAGATATAAATTTCTGAATAATCCCGTAAGCATGGGTAAAGTAATTATATGACCTCCAGCAAAAGGTTAATTGGAGGTTGAAAGGAGCTATCTAATAGACTTAGAGCCAAGCATGCATTACCTTAGACTGTGTTACTCAGAAAGTATGCATGAGACAAGGTTTGTGAGTATAAGTTTTTATTAGTAATAGGTTCTCAGAGAACAGAAATGAGGATCAGGTGGAAATAAAATGGACTTGGCATACAGGGCAACAAAGACAAGGAGGCATCTTCCAACTTGCTCCTATTCTGCATAACCACTATCAGATCTTATAGAAAATTCTGATTACATTAGTAAAATTATTGTCAAAAAGGCAGAATAAAGTGGGAAAGAAGTGGAGGATGCATTTATTCATTTATTCCCATTTCCTCATAAGTCAAGAATTGATTCAGAAAGCGTTGGCACCTTTATGATTTCTGTTAGCACCTGTGGAAAGGCCAAGCGAGGTTGCAAGGCTCCTGTCGCAGGTGTTAGAGAGAATATGAGGCAGGAGGCAAGATGCAGAGAGAGAGCCCGGGTGGGGTGCACCTGCAAGAATTTAACCGGTCCCCGCAGCAGTGAATGAAATAAGAGATAAAGTCATGAGGATTTGTAAAGGGTATGAGAAGTTTTGGAAACATTGCCTCCCTCATTAAATCTGAATATTCAGACAAACAATACAAAATCAATTCCCCTGAATATTTTTAGAAAATTAAACCACTTAGGAAAGGTTTATTTTAAATCTGAAAACAAATCTCTAGTTTGCAATATTATATTTTGAAATAGGATAAAGAGAAGTTAAGCGCACTCTGGGTTTCTCTCCAAAACTTTCTCCTCACTGCTCCTACACTTTTCACATTTTCCTTCCAATTCTTATAATTGAAATGCCAGGAAAATCCCTTCTCTATTTTTGTCACAAATAACAGTTTTAGAGAGCAATGAGATGCCATCATTACCCTGATGATACTCAGCTGTGCCATTCATTTCCTCTGGACTCAGATGCTGCGGAGCTTCCATGTGACTTTCAGCAGCAAAGTCTGGAGAAGAAATAAGCTGGCATTCTTCCAAATCATTAAAGACCCAGACATGGCTGGTGTAGTTGAGAAACACCAAGGGACTTAAAGAGAGGAAGTTTGGGCTTTCACAAATGAGGTGACTCACAGAGAACAATCTAGCAGCAGTCTATTTCTAGATCTCAATCTGCCCAAGTATTTCCTGGCAGCACCAGTGGAAATGAATGTCTTTTGTCTTCTTACACTTAACCTGCTCCCTGTAAACCATACTCAGTGATTCCATGTTTGTCTCACAAATGACTTACAAGCAAGTGAATCTAACTTGAATTATGGTTATATTGGCCCTGTGAAGCGAAATACCTGAGAACCTTCAAAGCAAAACAGATGCATATCTAAGATTTTATTTCTAGATGTAAAGTCTCTATCCACTTTTAAAGAAAGTAATTTTAAACTAGAATCTATCAAGTGAACTGAGATCTTACTGACTGCACCTCCCCTCCACCTCCAGACTGTCTTGTGAAAGGCTATATCTAAAGACAGGTCCTCGGGATAGAAATCCTGATAATTGGTCTTGAGTGTTCCCCATGTAAGACTTCCGACTTGTGATATCCCCTGACAAGCAGCCAGATCAACACTGTTGAAGAGTCAGAGAAGAAAGTTGACTTCAGAAGGTATTTTTAAGTATTTAATAGATGAGAAATGAACATAGTTTTAAGAACATACATAAGAAAGCACTTGTCACTTTTTAAACACAATTTTTACAGTGTCAAAGAAACATACTGTAGTCAGGTTTGGCACTAATGGTTTATTTTCCCATTAAAATTCATGAGAGCACTGAAACTCCAGTGACACCCTTCCCATCAAAATGCATCAAGTGACAATAGCATTTTACCATGTGGTTAAATTGTCATTATCTAAAATAGATGACAGTTCTTTCAATGATTGCCTGCACTTCTTTTAGAGGTGATGATAATGTCTTTGTTATAAGTGTGTGGCATACAGAGGAAAAAAGAACTTGATATGAGAACAGTCATTTTGGAACCATGAGGTAAATTTCCTTTTTTTCTTTTTCTTTTTCTATAATAGGTACAGTTTCATCATGGTGTCAGAAACAATGCCAAGTAAAATTCTTTTCATTAAAGGGATTTCACATTGTCAGGCAGAGATGTCATAAGCATAAGATACTTTGGAGAAGTTCATGCACTTCAGGAATCTCCTGTATTCAAGATGGTTTTCAATTTCCTTCAATACTGGACAATTCCACAGATTCACTGTATAAGTCCACCTCCTTTTTCAAAATTTGGTCATTTCCCATTGTAAAACAGCATACACTAAAGCATAACTAATTGATTTTCACTATTATACAACTTTATAGGTAGTTGTAAATACTTGCTGAAAGACAATACCTGAATCGTGCAGCTTCTTTCCCTACCACGAGTCTTTTTAAAAAGATGCGTCTCTTTGGGGGGATAGATTGTGAAACGAAAAAGGTGGTAAAGACAAGAGTACACAAGGAGCACTCAGATTACATTGTTTCTCAAGATTTCCGTGAGGCAGGGAATGTTACGTTATGCCATTATTTATAATTATACTTTTATAATTAAGAAGAGATTTTCACATTTAAAATACTGCAGGATGCAAGCACTTCATTCTCCCCTCCATCTCATAATATTATGGCAGGTCTTTTAACAGTCACATTCCAGCAGAAAAGTGAGAAGTGTAAGTGTAATCACACCTATTTTTATATCAGGAGACTTGGATCTAAAGCCCTACATACAACAGATCTAGGAATACCAACCGCTGATCCAGTAGTTTTTTCCTTTACTCTTGCTACTAAAAGTGTTAGTCTACGGTAGCAGCATTACTTGGAAGCATGTCAGGAAAGCAGAATCCAAGCCCTAGTCAGACCTACCAAGTCAGAAGCTTCCTTTACTGAGTTGCCAAGCAATTATATTTCCAGCCTTAAGCAGCCCGCCCTCTGATAAAGAGCTTCTGTCACCAAGAGATGCCCATCAACAAATTTATTAAGATTATTGATGGCAAACATTTATCACCTTCACATCATATCTAGTCCACCTAGCTTTATTACCTATAAGAAGGAACGTTTTAAAACATTTTAAAGTTTTGTTTCTTATAAATGGTTTCTGGGTGACATTTCTGTCTGTGTCATTGTTATTCAAATGCTATGAAGCTTGAAGGACAGTTTGCTTTTGCAGGTAGCAGGTTCTATCTAGGCCTCCTTCATTCTATTAGGCATTCAAACAGGAACGAACAAGAACAAATTTCATGCTGTTAACAGTGCAAGTGTAGTTTCAATGCTCATGTAACAACTGCATGGAGTGAGTTTTATATTTCTCCCTTATATGTCAATAAACTGAGGCTTGTATGTAACTTGTTTATAATCAAATAATTAGAGGGTACATTGGGTAATTAAACCTAAGTACCCTAATGTTAAAGTTTATCCTCTTAACCAAAAGACTACTCTAACTTCCTAAATTAAGGTGAGTCAGGATACAAATATGTTCAAGTGTGATCATATCTGTATGCGTGGGTATGAGTGAGCGTGTTATTTATCTCAGGGGTGGAAAATGTGAAAAGACGAAGATTTTTTTTTTCCTTTGGTACCAGGTATCAAACTCAGGACCTTGTGCTTGCTAGGCAGGTGGCAGCACCACTGAGCTAAATCCCTAGCCCTGAAGCTATTTTTAATCATGAAAATCTTATGGTCATTATCCACCTGCAAATTGTAGATTTTGAAATATACTATTAGAGTTAACTTCTATTTCTGTCAATTATTAGTTAATATTTAAAACCCATTTATCTTTATATATTTCTCTATTAGTTTTATATAAGAATTCTTATATATTATATATTTGTTTTAATAAGAATTCCTGTCTACTAATCTTCTGATTATAGTATTTACTATAGTATTTTATGTTAGTGTAGCTGAGTGAATATAATCATAGGCAAGAGATATTTTCAAACATTTGCTGATAGGTAAAGATATAATCACTATGATGAACATATATGAGAGGATGATTTCATTATTTGAAGACCACACATTTCAGTAATGCTAGAGGAAGATCAATTTAGGACCCTGACTTTTAATTCTAACTTTCCTACACATTATGGAACTCTAATAAAATACTGTATATCAATGAAACTCTTTGCCATTTCTATAAAAATGGGATAATTGTGTCTTGATAACATATTTATTGTGATATAAAAAGAATAAATAAGATAACACATGAAATTCTGCTGTCATTTGCCAAAAGGAAAAATACAGTTATTTGTATATGTTATTCTCCATTACTGTTTCTGTATTTGTTTATTGTATTTGTTGCCTGCCCTACAATGTAAATTCTAGGAGAACAGCAACATTGCTTTCTCTGTTAACCACTCTATGTACAGCCAGAATAGTAACTGGCAAATAGCTGACTCAGAGCAATTGTTTGTTGAATAAATGAACAGATAGACTATGGATAGCCATAGGAAAAGGATTATTAATAATGATACTACCCCCGTGTTTACTATTACTATTAACTTGCATATTAGGTTATTACTATATATCAGGCATTAAATGCATTTTTAAAAAATTCACAAAGAATAGGAGTTAACATCATTATCTCTGTTTTTCAAATAAGTAAATTTAGGTTAAATTAAGTTGTCATTGATTTCAACTTTTGCTATATTGGGATTACCTGGCAAGCTTTTAAAAATATTAGTACACAGGTCCCAACTTCAGAGTTCTAGATTAAGTGCAATCCATAATACAAAGCAAAAATCACATGATCATTTCACTGGAGACAGAAAAGCTTTTGACAAAATTCAGTACTCCTTCATGATAAAAACTCTAAAGAAACGAGGTATGGGGGCTGGGGATTTAGATCAGTGGTTTTGCCGCCTGCTGTACAGGTGCATGGACCTGAGTTCAATCCCTGGTACCAAAAAAAAAAAAAAAAAGAAAAAGAAAAGAAACGAGGTACAAAAAGATCGCACTGCAATATAATATAATAAAGTCTATATACAACAAACACACACCAAGCATCATACTGAAATGGGAAAAATTGAAATTATTTCCTCTAAATTGATGAATAAGACAGGGATGTCCACTGTCACCACTATGTTCAATACAGTACTTGAAATTTTAACCAGAGTAATTAGGTAAGAAGTAAAAGCATTACATTTGCAGACAATGTGATCCTTTAGTATTTAGGCCCTAAAAACTCCACCAGAAAACGTAAGGTCTGATAAATTCAGACCTTAAAATGGTGGGATACAATATCAACATGCAAAAAACAAGAAGTTTTCTATATACAAATAATAAACATTGATAAAGAAATAAGGAAAACAATTCATAATAGCTTAGAAAACTAAATAGAAGCACATCCTCAGAATGCCAGAGGGAGAGGTCCCGGGTCGCAGGGAGCCCTGCCCCATCTAGCCTGCACCTATGGCGGTGAGCCACTTGGCTATACAGCCACCTGGTTCCACACTACAAAGACACAGGGGACACCAGACCACCAGACCACCATACTGGGTAATTTGGAGGGATCATTACCACCCATCGGAACCTGGACTATCACCAGGGGAAGGACAGCTGGAACCTGCAGTACAACCTTGCAGAGTTCAATCCTACAGGAGGACAGGGAGCTCGACTTGGGACTTGCAGCCAGAAATCCAGAAATCTGCCTGAATCTCATGGGTCTTTGACTGGCTTGCTGAGACTCATTGACTTATACCTGCACACTGCTACTCACATTGTCTATTGTGACAGCAGAGACATACCCTGCAGGAGGCCCTTCATTTTCATTATTTATTTCCAAAATTAATATTATTGGTTTGTTTCTTTTCTCTTATTTTTAATTTTTTTCCTACTCTTTGCAAATTTTTGTTTATCTCTTTTTTTCTTCTTTCTTTTCTCTTTCCTTTCTCTCTCTCTCACACTCACTCTCTTGCTGTCCCCATTATTCTTCATCTCCCTTTTTGTTCCTGTTCTGGCCCTAATTCAGATTTCTTCTTTATTTTTCTTTTATTCTCTTTTTCCTTCTCTCGCCTGTGTCTTCTGGCCTCACTGCTAACCTTCCCCTATCCTTCTACCTGTCTATCCCTCCCTCCCCAGCTCCTTCTAAATCCCCATCCCAAAGGGTAAAGCTGCTATATTGAAGAGTTTATTCACTATAAACATATGTTGGGTTGGTCCTCAATTTTGATTTAATTCACACAGTTAAAGGTGATAGATTAATAACTACCACAAATTATCATTTTCTAAGATGTACTTGATGCTATGGTGCTGATG
>NW_004624763.1:11685374-11708093 GCF_000247695.1 Heterocephalus glaber
GGAAAGAAGGGAAAGGAAAAATGATGAGAAACGGAAAAAAAGGAAATAAAGTCTTTGTAAATAGGGAAGGGTGGAGGGGGTGAAGGGAGGGCTGGGAATGGGGAAAAAATAAGAACCAAGAAGCATTATTTAAAGGTACAATTCCCAATGAGAAATGTAATTGTGTTGTATACCTACAACGTACCAATAAAAGAATTTAATAAAAAAAAGAAGTCCATGGGAAACAGAAGGATATGATTCAACATTTATACTTCCAGAATAAACTCGTTATTAATAACTCTAGATATTTTCCCTGCTTCTATTCCTATAGCTCTGTCACTTCATGGCATGAAGAAATGTCATCTTTCTGGATGGATGAACAAATACAACAGAGTTCCTCCAAAAAGAAAGTCTAAATTAGATTATTCAAATCAGATTGGAAACCCTAAGCTTTCCTAGTCACTTGAAAGGGACTTTGAAGGCACTGTCAACCCCATTCCCCTGGCAAACACATGTCCTTCTCAGGGGGTGGTGGTTTGTAATTTTAAATATTTAAACAATACTTTAAAAGGGTAAAGATGTTAACTAGAATCTCTTTCCAAAATATAGTGGCATGTGCCTTACATGTGTTAATAAGACACCTTGCAGATCTATTATACAGCATGGTGACCACAGATAAAAATGTTAAAATACTGGATGTTAAAAGTTCTTGCCACAAAAATGATAATCATGTGAAGTAATCAAAATATTAATTAACTAGATGTAACCATCCCACCATGTATATAGGCTTCAGAACAACATATTGCATATGATAAACTCATTCAATTATATCTCTCAATTTAAATCAAAGAATAAATTCAACAGTTTAAAGAAGCACTACCTATAGACTTTAGAGACATTAGATGATTGTAGATATCTTGCCACAATGAGAGTGCCTTGGTTACTTTGGCGAGTGACAAGAAGGGCAGGTGAGTTATTTTTCATGAGAACTCTGAGGTCAATTACCCTGTATTACTGAGGGTCATTATGAATCAGAAAAAGTGGTATAAAATCAGTCCCTGACTTTAGCTGGAATTATTGACGATTCTGCCTCAGATCTGAAAGACATTCAGATCAGCCTCCACTTACTAGCCAGGGTTGTTATAGAAGGTACAACTGCCCTAGACCTTCCTCTTGTGAGCTGCGCCAATTATTAAATACAAAGTACATGCATTTATGCCTTGGGAAAAATGCAAAGATCAGTAAAGAAAATAAAAGAGAAAAGTCATCTGGCTTTCTTAACTAAGCACTGATGGTCAATGTAATTTGTTCCCAAGTTGGGTCCCCGGAGATAGTCCTTATTTTGAAGTTTGGAGTCCTGTTGATAATGACCTAAATTAATGTAATATTATGAAAATTTAATGGACTTGGTCCCAGCCTCTGGCTTTCTAATTATTCAGAGTGTCTAATGAGAATTCTCATAGGAAAATATAGCAAAAGCCAAGATATTGTAGAAATTGAAGGGTGGATTTTGTCATCAGGCAAATCTCTATGTGTCAGTTGTGCTTTTGCACATCTTGCAATCAAAAGCACTGACCACCTTTATTCTGGAATATATTTTCAAAGTTATTTGTCACTTTCCCAAATCACAAACTGTTTTGTTTTAAAAAAATACTTCAATGTATATGTTAGTTGTTGTAATTCATACTACCAGTTTATCTTAGTTCATTGAAAAGAAGGATTTGTGTTATTACCTCTGTTTCTTTTTTTGTCAGTCTTTTTGGTTTATGTTTTGTACTCTGAGTAACTACTTTGAAGATAATGAAAAAAGGGCAAAACTATTGCTTTTCTCTTATTACTTGATTATGAAATTTTGTTTTATTTTGTCATAAAATTACAAAAAAACTTAAAAACTATAGAAAATCTACACAGACCACTGATCAGTAATGAAATTGAAACATTAATTAAGTCTCCATTTGTTGTGATTTAGATCAAGAATGAATGCTAAAACTCTCCTGCACTCTGAGGCCAGGCTTTTGAAAGGTGACCGGATCATGAGAACACTGCAGTTGAACGTAGAATGGAGCTTGGGCAGAGGAGTGGGTCCCTAGTGTATGAGCTGGAAAGGTGTACCTTCCTGCCATACCTCTGCCTTCTCACTCTGCTTCCTGGCCACAATACTGTGAGCAGCTTTAAGGTTATTTGTGCAGTGGACCCTTGACTCAGGAACTCAGTTCACTGGTGGTAACTCAAGTTGATAAACTGCCTTCAAAGTCTCTCTCCTACATAATTTTAGGCCACACTTTCTTTCAAGCCCATCTCAGTGTCCTTAGAGAAGACATTGGCTCAGGATTTCTCAATTAGCCTCACACAGGAAAGGATGTTGTCATGTTCCTCCCAGAATTCTTTAAAGGTTTAAATCTGTTTCTGAGACCACCTGGAAACACAACCAGCCAGTATCCAGGTCATAACTCAACATTTTGGTTGCAACTAAACTAAAATTCCGGTCCTAACCCAAGTTGCTCATTATGTCAGCCTGGTCATATCTTGAGGGTCCAAAAGATAAGTACACATATAGTGCTGGAAGACAGAGATAGTGTCTCCCTTCAGGAAAAAAGTATAGGAAGTTTACCTCCAAATTATTAAACATTTAGACATGCTCTTCTCAGAGTCCCTTTCTATAATGTAACTCACTGCATGTTTAGATCTTGCCTTTGCCTCTTCCTGTGGCCCTGTGAGAAATGGGGCTCAGGAAAGTGGCATCAAGGCTTATATTTTGGCTCCTACTCTTGTGGTGATGTGTAGATTACCCTTTGTCTCTGATCTAGGGCTTGTTTGAATTTGTTTTAAATTTCTTTAAAATTTCTTAAAACAAGCAGAATATCATATGCTTCTTACATGATGTAGAAGGAAATTATATGTAGAGAATGTAAGAATGATGAATAAAAGCTTTCCAGAAGACATTTCTTTTAGTCTTATGGCAAGCCATATTTAACTCTGGAAGTAGAATTTGCAAATCAATAAAACTTTTCTTACCACTTTCGCTTTATAATGTTTATGTATAAATATTTTTACCTTAGAATTTATTGGAAATAGTAAGAATATGTAAATTGTGTTGTGGTCATTTAAAGTAATAGTGTCAAAACTCTGCATGTGTTTATTTTCAGATAAATACATAATTTTGGATCCTACAAAGCATAAATATTTATCTTTCAAATACTGAATTGGATGCTTACTCAAAGTCAAGCAAATGAATGTGTTAACTTTAAATAAATTCAGGACACAATTTTTAAAACTGATGAACATGTGATAGTGTCTAATGTTTCTTTATTCTCTCCCAAGAAGTGAGAAAATAATTTTCTAATAAAATAACTGAATAAAAAATTAGTCACTAAATATTGACCTTAACAGCATAACAGAAATGTAAATATTTAGGTAAGTTTTCATTTAAAATCAAATGATTTCAAATTATTGAATAATTGATAATTTGAAATAGGAAGAAAAGGTCCAAAGGGGTAGGGGAAGTGGGAGGGGATGCGGAAAGGAAAGAAGGGAAAGGAAAAATTATGAGAAAAGAAAAAAATTGAAACAAAGTCTATGTAAATAGGGAAGGGTGGAGGGGGTGAAGGGTGCACAGGTAATGGGGAAAAAATGAAAACCAAGATACATCATGTATAGGTACAAGCACTCAATGATAAATCTAAACATATTGTATACCTAAAATGTACCAATAAAAGAATTTAAGCCAAAAAAATTTAAAAAACAAAAACTAAATAAAATAAAGAGATTGAAGTGAAAACCCAATAAAGCAACTGCTCCATAAATTGGATTATGGACAAGAATAGACAATGAATAAAGAAGGTGCAAAATTAGTAAACATGTTGAAAAGGTGGCACTTCATGTAGACTTCTGAAGCAATTCATGTTTTATAAAAGCATATTTGGTTGTTTAATTTTCATCTCAAAACCATCCCCATGCTGCATACCTACGTTGTCTTTTCTTATTTCCTTGGAATAAATAAGTGAAAGGTGGCTGAAAAGGACAGCAGTAGTGCAAATGTCGTGCAGTGCATTTAGTTCTGACCCTGTTTCATCTCCCCCACAAGAAACTCTTATCTCAAAAGAAAATCAGTGCCACTCCAGCTGACAATACGTTTTAAGTATGAGAATGAGTCCGTCTTTGACATTTAACATGTAAATTTATATTGCCTTGGTACCTGGAAATGTCCAGCGCTAAGAGGACCAGACGAGCTGCCCGCTGCCTTGGCTTGGTGACTTGAATGCATCAAACATCCACTTTGCCAGTCTGTGCACCAGAAATACAGTATGTGTAACTAAATGTTCCAAGCATCCTGCCAGGGAGTCCTTGGGAATAAGTGAGAGACTCCCTAAGAAACAAGATAAGCTCAAGTTGTTTGCTGAACCCTTGATACAGTTAAATTGATCAATTTATCACAGACAGGGATGTAGTAAGTAAATTATCCTCCAGAGACTTCATTTAATTGTTCCTGGGTAGGCCTCTGGCATAGTTTTTTAACTTTAAAAGCTCTCCAGGAGATTCTAATGTGCAGCCGGAGATGAGGACTACTGAGCTAAACGAGACCCGCCAGACTTGGCTGTTTCTCAGAGCCTGGCTGCTCTGACCTCTTCTAGTTCCCTGTTCATATCAGCTTTGTCTTCAGTTCCACCCACCATCAGGACAGAACTTGCTCCCCTCAGTTAACCTCCCCTACTTAGTAGAAAAACACGGGACTAGATGTTCCCACTTGAGAATGACGCTTTATCTTTGCTTCCCATCTGTTCATTCCCAGTTCTTTCCCCATTGTTCCCCACCCCCAGGGAGAGGATGTGTACACAAGGACAGTGGCAACATCTCTATTGTAAACCCCAACACCTCCTCTCCCTGCACTGTACTCTTCCGACTGGCCTAGCTCTCCCTAGTACTTTCAGTTCTCACCAGCACGCTGTCTTTGTCCCCATTATTAAGTCTCTCACATCTTAACAGCAGGCTTTCCTCAACTGCATGCCCCTATCTGGCCACTAACTTCTCTTTTTCTTGCCTTGCTTCATAACCCAGCTTCTGCTTTCCACTGGAAGTCTCAATTTTCTCACCTCATTGATCCTCAACTATAGCCATGTAGCTTCCTCATCGGTAATTCCAAAGAATATGATTTTACCAAGGTCACTGCAGATGTCTTAGCTATTGAAGTCTTATTTTCTTGACCATTTGCAGCATTTAAAAACGTTGACCACATCTCAGCCACCATTCTTTCCTACTATTACAGCATCTCCACTTCAGCGGCTCCTCCTTCAGTCCTTCACAGGCTCAGCTTCCTTCTCCTAACCCTGTCCTGTGGATGTCCTCTAAATGACTGCAACGGCCTCCAAATTGAATACTCTATCTCCAGTGTTGCTTCTTTCATACTTCATTCTGATTCAATTGTATATATTTTTTCACTTACGTATTATAAAAAAAAATTCTCAGGTCTGGGATTTAGCTCAGTGGTGCCACTGCCTGCCTCCCAAGCAGAAGGTTCTGAGTCCCATCCTTGATACCAAAAAAAAAAAAAGAAAAAAAAATCCCTGTCTTACTAAGGCGCAATTGACAAAAGCTGTATATTTTGACATATGTCTACATTGTGAAAAAGACTAAATCAAGCTAACTAACATATCCATCACCTCATACACTTTCTTGTTTGTTTGTGGTTTTTTTGGTGAAATTTAAAATCTACTCTCAGCCATATTAAATATACAGTATATTATTATTAACTATAGTTACTCTGTACAGTAAATCTTTGGAACTTATTCATCCAAAGATTTACTTGAAAGTTTTTACATTTTGATTACCATATAGCTCTTGGCAATCACCATTTTACTTTGTGTTCCAATAAATTCAAATTTCATTCTCTCCCTAGCATATTTCACTTAGCAGACTGTCTTCTAGGTTCATCTATGTTGTAACAAATGGCAGGATGTTCTTCTTTTGTTTATTTTGTTTTGTTTGCCGTACCGGGGATCGAACTCAGGACCTTGTGCTTGCGAGGCAGTCACGGTACCACTGAGCTAAAACTCCAGCCAGAGGATGTTCTTTTTAAAGGTGTGTAGTATTCCATAGTAGGTATATACCATATTTTCTTTTTTCGTGTGTTGAGGGATGCTTAGTTTGATTCTGTATCTTTCTTATACTGAACACTTTGGCAAGGAGCACAGATATGCGGGTATCTCTTCTATATGCTGACTTCATTTCTTTTGGGCATTAAGCACAACAGTGAGATTAGCAGACCATATAGTAGTTTTATTGTTGATAGAACTGGTTTTGATTGGCTGTACTAATTCACAGTCCCTCAGAAAGTATGCAAATGTTCCCTCTTCTGCACTTCCTCAGAAACACTTACCCTTCGTCTTGTTTGCTAATATCCTTTCTGAAGTGTATGAGACGATAACTGGCGCTGGGAGAACAGTATATGCATATGCAGAAGAATGAAATTGGGCTAGGGTTCATGTCATATACAAACATCAGCTAAAACAGATTAAAGACTTAAATGTAAGACCTGGAACTGTGAAACCACATCAGGAAATATCTTCTTGACATTAAGCTGGGCAATGATTTCTTGCACATAACACCAAAAGTACCAGCCGCAAAAGCAAATATAGACAGATGGGACTGCACCAAAGTAAAAACTTCCGCACACCAAAGGAAGTAACTAACAGAATAAAGACACATTCTATAGAAGGATAGAAAATATTTCCAAATCATATATCCGATAAGAGCATAATATGCAAAACTTATACAGAACTCAACAGCTCAATGTCAAGAAAACTAATAACTGAATCAAAAATCAGGCAAAGGGTATAAATAAGCATTTCTTGAAAGAAGATATACAAATAGTTAACATATAGACTAAAAAAGTATATATTCTATTTCTAAAAAACATATTGGGCCATAGTATTTCATGTCCTTGCACATATGATTCTCACTCTGTTGTACCTTGTCCAATACAATTGCAAAGTTCAGCTCAGGCACTTGGGAAACTGTGGGAAACACTTTCAAACTCTGGAACACTCACATCTTACATAGCTCCAGCATACAGGGTTTCAAATAAAGCATTGGGTGCATGTGAACCTCGGTGGTAGCATGCTTACAATGTGCGAGGCCCTGGACTCACTCACCAGCACATTGAAAGAAAGGAGATAGAGGAGAGGGAGAGGGAGAGAGGGAGAGAGGGAGAGGGAGAGGGAGAGGGAGAGGGAGAGGGAGAGGGAGGGGGAGACAGAGAGAGAGAGAGAGGAAGTAACAAGTTAAAACTGAATACTAAGATACGAAGTTTGGAATCTTCTCTTCCTCACCATGGAAAATAACCTCATTGTGTGTAGAAATGTTTTTCTCACTTACCTTTCTATCCACAGTGTCTAGTATAGTGTCTAACTGGTACATATTATCAATCAGTAAATGATTGCTCAGCTCATTAAATCTATATACAATTCTGCATTGATAAAAGCAAAAAGCATTTTTGCTTTATGCATCCAGGGTAAAACTTTGACTTATAAAAACCTTCACAATCAATTCAGATAGACAGATAGATAGATAGATAGATAGATAGGATTTCTACATTTTCAACCATAATTGAATTTATGTTCTCCTGTAATTCACTCACCATTCTCTCATCTACTCTTCTCTCTCGATCTCCGTGTCTGTCTGTCTCTCTAATACACATCTTTTATGACCTTGTGCTTTCTATGAATATATAGTTTTCTCCATCTTGAATGTCTTTTTATCTCTTAATCCCTATGTTTATCTCTCCTTCTAGAATCTCTAATCATTTTCAATGAAAATTTCTGGACTCATGGAAGCAGAATGGTAGTTTCATCCTCTTTGAAGTTAAAGAGTTGCATTTATGTGCAATAACTGCTTTTACTGTGATGTATAGTAATCTATACTTTGCTGTTTTTCTCCATTGCAGTACATTGTTGTTTTCAATAAGGAGAAAAACTCATCCTTTCTCTTCACTTACCTAGTAAATAATTACTATGGAAACATCAGTTTTGTTAAATAAATTTTCAACATAAAGAAATAAGTAAAAATACTCAATTCCAAGATAAAGTAGTTAAGCAATATTTTCAGACAACTAAAATCATTTAAAAATTTAATATTATAATTTATGTTGTCTGTCTTTGTTTTGAATTTCCTTTTTGACTTAAATTTTGTCCACACATTCCTATCTCTGTCGCTTTAGGATGTTCTCTGGCTGTTTTATTTGAGTGTACTTTGTTTGAGTGTAATGAGGTCTTAAGTTCCTCAGGGACATCATTTGTTCAGTTCTATTCTGTGTTTCTTAGATTGTACTTAGCCAGTGATAATCCAAAACTTGACTCATTCAAGCATTTTTAGTTTGTCTGCCATGTGCCCAGCATTACTAGATATTGGGAATGCAGCCACGATATACCTAAATCCACAAAAATTAGCATAAAGCTAGCTAATGTCAATGTATACCATTATGCAAGGGAAAAATCAAGTTTTGATACATTCTGTATGTTTATATGAAAGAATACAGGCTATTAAAAATACCTCCTTTTCTCAAAGATGTTCTGAAATCTTTTTCAATTTCATGTTGTTTCTTTTACTTTGCATGGTACAATTCTGTATTTTCAGTGCACATAAAATCATCAGGCATTCCAGTGACCACACCATGATCACTTTTATCTACAAACCCTCCTCCCCAGAACTAACTCTGCCTCCAGTTGGTTTTCACTAGGAGAAATTAAATAAGGGAGTCCTTATTCCAGCATCTTTAGTGTTTTCACTGTTCTACATGAGTAGTACAGTATTAGTGGAAAGGGTATTGAGTCATCAAAGAGCTTTGAGCTATTTTCTGCTAATAGCACATCCTCTCAGCAAACATGAAATGGAGTTTTCTACTTCACAGGGCAATTTTGAGAAATCTCCAAGATTTACTATAAACACAAAAAAATCATTTCAAGAATTCTTTGAAAATTCCTTTCACATAGGTAGTTTCTCTTCAAGGTCTGAATTTCTTGGGCTGTCTTTATTAATTTTTCATTTGTTCCTCTGCATTATGGTATCTCAGACTTTTTTAGTTATTGGTTGCTTAGTCTAGCTAAATCATCTGTTGTTTATGAGTTCTTTTTAAATTTCCTTATTGTTCACTGGCATACATAGTTCATTTTATCTCCATGAAAGTCCAGATTTGGAGCCTTCAAAATCATGCATGCTACAAGTTAAAATGTGCCTTTCTTTTTATTTTCTCTCTCCCAGTCTAGAATTGTTATTTATTGATTTTAAAAATTAAAAGATTTATTTCTCATTTAATGGTTAACCAAATTTTAATTCTTAACATATAACGAATTCAAAAATCATATTTTAATCAAATTTACTTTTCTAAAGAAACATATTTAAATATCATTTTATAGAGGCGCTGGCAGGGAAAAGGTTAAAAGTGATGAGAGTCCCCAAAACGCATGTGTTCCCTGAATGGCCTTGGCTTGCGCGTCTTTCTGCAGGGAGGCTGACTGTTTCCCACAAAATGAGTATATAGAGATAAATACTAACATGAGCAGAAAACTGACCATTGCTAGGCTCTAGCCAAGGGTGAACGATCCCTTCCAGCCACATAGGCCTGCTGGCACCAAGTCACCTCTGTCTGAACGTAGTGCTTAAGATACTGAGAAACTGAATGTGGTGTGCCGTTTTCTCTCTCCCCAGCTGGAGGTTCCCTCTCAAGCAAGACCCTTCATCTTTGGTGTTGTCCTCTGCCTCATTGTGTGGTAATATATCACTTGACTATGCTCATATTTGCTATACTTCTATAATAAACTTACTTTCATATTTTTAAAATCATTATGTGGCTCTCCTCTGTGTAGATCTGAATCTCAAATTTCTGTGGCCACAACAAATAGACGATTCCTCGCTGCCACAGGTGCATTAATCATAAGGAAATGCAAGAAAACAAATAATCTTCACCTTGGCATGAAATTATGATGATTATTATAAGTGAAGAATGTAAGATCTACAGAGTCTAACTTACTTTGAAGCAGTTTGATGACCAACAACCATAGTTGTGAGAGTCAATAAATATATATGTCCTTTAAAAAAGTATTTGACATCCCAAACACAGTAGCATAGGGACTTGTAATATTTTGTTAGCATAACTTGTCAAAATCTTTAAAACAGCTACTTTGTGCCTGTACACCAGGAGCTGAGATAAATGTTGGGTAGGCAAAGGTAAAAAGAACATTGAACTGAAAATAAACTTAACATGTACTACCAGTGCAGAAAAGCAATAATTGTACTTCAGAATATTTAGAATTTGCATCTAGAAGAAGTACATGGTCAATTCCTCTTGTATATATTCTCATTAATTTACAAATAATCAAATTCCAGGCCAAAAGATTAATCAGATGGGCAAGGTCACATTTTTAGGAGATGGCTAAGTTGACAGACAGATAGTTCTCTTTACTAGGTGTAAACTGAGACTCATCCCCATATACCAAAACAGAAACACACAATTGTTCATTCTTTGTATATTTTCTAATAATTTTAATCTGAGCAGGATATGTGGAATATATTTCTGAACAATTACTGGAAAGGCACCATTGAAATGCAAAATTTCCAATTGCTCAAATAGTTTTGAATTTTAAACGATACATTTTCCACTAATAAGGTGTCTATAAATATATCACCATTAATTCCCAGCAAATAACATGTGAATAATATCTTATGAAAATCTGTTAATTGGTAGACCAAGATTTAGTTTCTGATCATAACATATAAAAAAAACTCAAACTACTACTTGTAGAAAAAAATGACCACCAAGAAATAAGAATGTGTGATAAACTTTGTATCTACACCATCTGCCTATCTTCTTCACCATATGTCACACTATTAATTGCTAATATCATCCTTATTATGCATCATTTCACTTGTATCAGAATCCCATGAAACTCAGAGGGCTTAACAACAACTAGAGAAAAACACCTGCTATGTATCTTTCTGGTTGATAAATTTCAGTAGGTTATGGTTTGCTCTTGGGCAAAATTTTCTAATTGGTTTTGTGTCATAGGAATCATTCTAGCAGGGCAGCTTTCTTTTCTTGTAATGATCACATTTCTATCCTTTCAAGCTGTTTGTTGTAATGAATTAAATCTTACCAAAATATTCACTTTAAATGCTTACTTAGCAACTACTATATGTACAAAAATTTGAGTCCAATGGCCACTGGGCTAAACATTATAAACAAGAACAGAATGTGAGAGGGAACTTGTAACAGTTTGAAAACTTATAATAAAACCTATTAATAAATACTGATTAATAATTGTCATAGCTCTTAGGTTAAGCAAAAAAAAACTCATTTAGAATATAACATGTGCAACATTTTTTCTTTGTGCACAAAGAAATTAATTGAAACTCATTCGTGTGTTTTTTTATTGAACTGAAGACATTAGGGGCATAGACCACGCTGATAATTACCCTTTTCCTGGCAATAGTTGAAACAGATCATTCAAAATGGAAACACTTCAAAGATGTTGGTTATTTTGTTCTTTCTCGGTGATGTTGGAAACAGCATGTTTCCTGGTCATGAAAGCATTAGGGAACATTGACAAAAAGAATGCTAAAATGTAAAAGTAATTTTAAAGAAGGAGGTGGTAATTGATAATTAAAGTAGAAAATCATTTTTGGATGAGATGAACACAAAGGGAAATGTTTGGAGTTGGGCAGAATATGGTTACGAGGTCTGCTTTTCCAGGGACAGATCAGAGATGTATGAAAATCAGAGAGGTGATTCTGTTCCATACTGAAATATCAGGGATGGACTTCTGGCAAAAGCTGAAGAAACAAATTTAAATGAAGACAAATTATGGATAATTTTGAAAATGAAGAGAATGAGCAATCATTAGTGGTAGCAGCAGGAGCAGCATGTCTATCATGCCATCACTATTTGTTAATGTTTACTATGAATCAGTCAGCCTTCTATACTAACGCTTTAAATGAATTGTCTCATTCCATCCCAATTTGGAAGTCCCAATGACATGAGTACTGATATAACATCATTTTTATAGGTAAAATATAATCATTATAAAGAAGATATATTGTTAAAGTAGAAGATCATGAATATGGATTGGCATAGTATGACACTTAAGTTGATATTCTTGATTATTTCATTTTTCTGGCTTATAGTACAAAATTGAAAAATGGCATGGAATCTTTGAACATTCCAAAGTTGTAACAAAAGTAAGATTTTGAAAAGCTTAAACTGTCATATGTAGGATACATTGTAGTCTCAATTAAAAGGCCAGAAATAATTGTGGTCATGGCACTTATGGAACAGTGATAAGGGGTGTGGAATTTTAGGTTGCTTCCAGAGACATTTCAAAGCAGGAGATACAGAACTTTTCTAATCTTATGTCACACTCATTCATCTAGCCAACCAAAATGAAATTCTCATTCTCCCTCCACTCCCTCTGTATATATGAAATTCACATTGTGATTTTACTTACGATTTTTTTCTCTGTGTTTTTGAAATGACTTCCATATGCAAAATAATTTCAAACTTCTGCCCACATGTTACTCCTTCCATCTAAATGAATGGCTATCTCCAAATAGAAAAATAAGCTTTGCAAATGAATTTTGCAGAGGGTTGCTTCTATCTTGTACATAAAGGGTCTGGAATATTATACCTAGTTTGGTGTGTATGCTTTCTAAAGCAAAACAAAATAATAAAAGCTTTCATACCGAGTTGGTGTGGTTTTTTTTTTTGGGTTTTTTTTTTGTACTAGGAATCAAACTCAGGGTCTCGCACTTGCTAGGCTGGCACTGCACCACTGAGCTACATCGCTGGTCCTCATACCAAATACTGCACACCACGGTGTTTAATCCACTATGACAACTCATGTTCATATGTTCAGGATTAAAATGAAATTGATCTATACAGAAATAAATAAACAAAAACATAATTGGCTGAATAAAGGAATTAAAAGCTGATTCCATGACTTTTATACTAGTTTCCTGTATTTCAAGAAAAATGTGTCTTTTCTAATCATCCTTTAACCTCCTGTTCCATTATTCCCAAGAATGGCTCATAGCCTTGAGTCACTGGAAACAAATCTTGGTTTTGGGGGGGCATCCAAATAAATATTGTTTGTTCCATCTCTAATTATTTGGTCAGCCTATAATTATCAAATATCTTATGTTTTTCCAAATGAGCAGAATTACCAGTTCCCCATCCCAAATGCTGTTTCTTTAAATGTGCAAAAGCTATATAACTAACATTTTATATATCATTCAAGGTATAAGGCTACTTGCTTATTTGCATAAGCTCCAGCTTTTGGGCATCTTCTGCATCTCCAACAAAGGAATAATTGCTTCCATTAGTATAAATTGATAAATACTTTGTATATGTATTCCATTTAGGGAATAGAATTGTCTGAATTTGCATAAAACTCATTAATAACCCATTAATATTAATTTATGAATTTCTGTTTTCTTTTATTTCATAATTTTCTCTCTGTGTGAACTTTTTGTCCCTTTGAAAATCACCATTTCTTGATTGCTCAACCATGCAACACATAGACAGCAGCTATATTTTTAATCTCTCAAAGGTGTGCTACACTGATACTGCTATTTATGCGGCTCTCTACAGAAAGCATCTTTATTCTGTCCAAACACCCATGAGACACAAGAACTACTCTTTCTTCAGACTCACAGTGGATAGTCACTTTAAACTTCAATTACTATTTCAGCATGTTCCCTCCATAACTGTTTCTAACAGCATGGCTAGTAATTTCTAGCAGCAAAACGTATTTTATAAACCATACACATATGTGCCTTGAAAGCAATGAGCAATTAAAGCTATGTATATGTGATTAACTTCTGCCAAAATGATATAAAGCCAGGTGAAATCATATCAACATATGAATCTTGAACGTGCAATTTTATAACTCTCAGTTAATGACTGTTGAATGAACACACACATACATTTTAGATACCACTAACTATATTAGAATCTAAAACAGATAACAGTCATATTAATATTCAACAAACATTTCTTGAGATTGGAAGCATTAAAGAGCTCCACTTTGTGCCATTTTGAAAATTAACAAAATAGTGTAAAACATTCTTTCTGCCTTTGAGCCATTATACAATCACATGCATAATTCATTCTTTGTTACCAAAATGAGAACCCTTAAAGAATAAAATGGTTTATACTCTCAATCTTCTTCTTCTTTTTTTTTTGTTTTTTGGTACCGGGGATTGAACTCGGGAACGTGCACTTGCAAGGCAGGCGCCAGAACCACTGAGCTAAATCCCCAGCCCTATACTTTCAATCTTATTGTACAGAGATCTTAAGTTCTATGATCTGGCTCTAACTTTTTAATGTGAGATGTTTTTCCCCCATGTTAACATTAATCTATTTTCTTGAATATATCATCTATTTTAATGTTTTTCTACCAAAAATACACACATCCAATTTATGTAAACAGTGAACTAAGATACTTGGAACATATCATTATGAAGCCATGGTGTTCACAACATTGTTGCTTATTGCTATAATTTTATCTTGAGTGGTGAGAACTATGAGAAATCAGTGTAATGCAGTTTATTATTCCATTCAGTGTCAGTATACTGATGACACTGAACAAAACGTAGTATGTGCTTCATAAAGAATATTCAAGATATTTTATGTATCACACCCAGGAAAAAGTGTAATTTCCTTGTGTCACTAGCATGATTGTCTCCTATAGATAATGCTTTTTATATAAATTGGTTGGGCTTCTTTACATGTTTGACAGCTATATTATTTAAATCTAATACTTAAACCATTTAAAGCATTGTTTACATAATTCTATGTAATGTTTAGAATCATATAACTTTTATCTCACCTTTTCATCAACTTGGTTTTATTCATTATTTTAATATTGTTGTCCTATATGTCATCACATAAGCCTTTAAAAAAGGAATGGTGATGAATAAACATCTACATATGACAAGAAACTTTTACTTGAACCTGAGAATTCCCTCTTCTTTCTCACTCTGGGTTGCCTTTGCCAACTAAGTGGAGTGTATCTGTTGCATCCATTTTATCATTTTCTCTCATTTTCTCATCCTTCGCTAATGTTCTGAAATCTGGCTCCTCCTCCCCACTTTATGAAAAGTCTTTTAAAAAGACTGTGCCATTTTCTAGCTATTTGAGTTTGGAAAAGTGACTGGATCACTCTGTGCCTTATGTTCTTCATTTCTAAAATGGAAATAATAATGCCTTTATTGGTTTATTTTGAGGCTTAAATGAGACAAAGTATATGAGATGATTAGCATAATGCCTGGCACACAGGAAGTGTTTCAAAACTGGTGCCAATGACGACAATGTTGTAGTAACTGTGGATATTTTCCCACATAACTCCATTTTCAGTTCTTTCATGTTTTTTAACAGCACAAGGCTTTTCTACTCATACACACTTGAGCATCATGTTTGTCTCCCTGTCACTTTCTCCTTCTATATCCAGCCAGTCGTGAAATACTGTGTCTTTTCCATTTATAGCAGCTCTCAGATCTGCCCCTTCTGTACTTCCCTGACATCATTCTCATCCTGTCTTTGAAGATTCTGCAGGGTCTGGTGACTCAGTGAAATATTCGAGGGAGAAGAAGAGCTGAGGAATTTGAGGACTAAGACACCAAAAATGATGAATGTCATTATTAAAAGTAACCACAACAACACAATCAGCAACTAGGAATGCCAGCAAGTTAGTTTTAAAATACAGCTTCATGAAGTTTAAGAAGGAAGACCCTCATGTAATACATAAGAATGTATTTTATTTGAAGAAATGTGGTGGGAGTGGAAGCAAGGACAAAGGAGAGGGCACAGAGAGAAGGCTTTCATGGTTAGCAAGTCAAATTTCAAAAAGTGAAAAATGAGCAAATGGAGCAGATGGCAAAGAGGCAGTCAGAAGGTGGGAGCGGGTATAACAACACAGAAGCCAAGAAAAGGTGTAACACCATTCAATTCTATTCATACCTTGTCTCAATGAAGTCATAATTATTTTGATGCTCTGTCACAAGTCAATGACTGATCTCTAAATTTGAGATATAGCTTTTAACTCTACTGGCAGGCATTACAAGTCCTTGCTAATGGGAATGAACCTGTTCTCAATGCATCTTCTTGCAAACCTTGATGCTTATGTCTAATAAACTTGGTATATTAGTTTTTTTAAAGCTGACCATGACAGTATTGATACTATAAGGAATTACTGTGGCTCATCATCAGTTATTGTTCTTTTACTGAGAATCATTAATAGAATTCAGCACCAGGTAAAGTGTATACATTTCAATATTTGAACTCCTATTTACAAATTCAAAGGTACCTTAAGCTGGTAATTTTAGTTTTTTCCTGGTTCCTCACTCAAGGAATTAAAACTTCTTTAATAACATTTTCTTCTTTAATAACATTTTTATCTCCGTTTAACCTTTCCCTGAGTCAGTTTTTTGCATTGCATACTCATGCTTGATCTACAATTACTTGTAGTATGTGAAGCCAGAGAACTCATTGGCTTCTCTTAGTTTAACTAATTATGGAAGCTGAGTTTCACTTCTAACTGCTACCAGCATTACCTTATGAACACATACATAATTAAAATGACAGATTGTATGAGTAGAGGTGGAAATATGGTTAGAAATCCATATCAGTATTTCTAAAGGGAGGGTAATCGTGATTTTTGTTTTAAAAGACCAGAAACATTTCCAATGTCTTACACTTTGTTGCATGACTATTAGATCAGACATTTCTTGGGCACCCAACAGAGCAGTTTACAGATTTTCAATAAATATTGTTCAATACATGTGTTAAGTGACTCATGAAGATACCAGCTCATAGATTTAACTTACATTTACACTCAATAAACAAACTTAAAACTATTACAATGTGGTCAGACAGCATTTTTACTTTAAAACTTTTCTTTACCTTTGCATACTGGCCTGTGGTCACTCCATGCAGCAAAGACTTCAGCTATTCTCTGGCAGGTTATGCTCTTTGCTCCCTGTAGAACATAATCTTCATCACAAGAGAACTGAACAGTGGATCCAAGGCTAAAATTGAAAAAAAAGGATGTAAAATATGATTAGAAAATACAATGATCAGGCTCCTTTTCTTCTTGCAATATCAAAGAGGTAAACTATGTACCATGGTGAGAAAAAGTTCCTGGGAAAGCAAAACACCAACATATGACTTGTACACAACCTAACTTTAATCCCAGTTTTGGTTACATGTTATTATCACAGTGCTTCTGTCGAATGTATTTATGTGTGGAGCTATTCAGACATGGTCTTTGAATATCCACGTGTACCTATAAATATATATCTTATTAAGGATTGCACAGCTATGTTGAGTATTTTTTTTATAAAGCTAATGCCACATTTGGTCATTTAAAATTCACTCACAATTTACTATTTAACCTCCTGTAATTTAGATTATATAACCTATTACAATTTAGATTTATTTCTCCTACAAGTTGCTAAAGTTACCATATTAAAAATCCTGAATGCCAAGGGTAATGGAGGCTTTTCTGAATGAAAAATTCACCATGCACTTTCTTTCTTTAAATCCTTAAATAATAATCCATCACCAGAAAGAAAAAGAAACAAAGAAGGAAGGAAGAAAGAAAGGAAGGAAGGAAAGAAAGAAAAAGAAAGGAAGGAAGGAAGGAAGGAAGGAAGGAAGGCAGGCGGACAGAATATGTTTTTTAATGTGCTCTCTGGTGTAAGATGACAAGAGACCTGGCAGAAAGGGTGGTGTGTCAAAGCACACTGGCTTTAGCACAAGGACAAGTCTCTAGAATCTAGTCTTTTTCTGGAGCCATAATTTTTTAGTCTCTTACTCTCATTTTAAAGAGTGGCTTCACTTCAAAAATTAAATATCATCAGAAAAGTGTAAAAAATCAAAGTGAGCAGGAGAATAAATTATCTTGAATGAAATGTCCACATAACCAAACCAGAAAAAACAAACAAACAAACAAAAAAAAGATTTGTCTTAGGATCTGGGACTTCTTAATGACTTTTTTTTATTTTGACTACCTTGTGGCATATTAAACCTTACATATTTTCATAGTGGTTAACTCTCTGTCCTTTTTATCTGCCCCATCTTAGAAAATGGAAAAATCTTTTTTTTTCCAAGTTGCCAGAGATGAAAACATTGGAGTTATTTAAACAAAATTTTTGAACAGAGAAAATTTTATTCACCGTGTACATCACAAGGCTCTGCAGTATGGCTCTGCACTATGCAGTAGGCTCTGCACTGTGGAATGGTGAACCCTAGCCAATTAACATACATGTAGCACCATGCAGTTATGTCGACATTTTTTCTCTCAACATTTCTTATCTATCCCACCAAGTAAATCCTGTTGGCAACACTTCCGAAAACCAAAACACTTCCAGACTGTAGCATTTGTCACCCTTACACTGTCGCTATCCTTATCTGAGCCAATATTATTTCTGATCTGTACTACTGTCATAATCCATTTTATTGTGGTCTTAGTTTTTTTTGTCTCTCTTCTTGGCTCTTTGTTTTCTATTCTTAAATCATTCAGAGCAATTTTTTTGAAAAATAGATTAAATAATTTGAGCCATTCCTATACTGAAATCTTCAAATAGTTCCTTGTTTTTCTCAGAATAAACAGAGTGCTCTTATCATCATCTATATAATCTGGCACCTGCCAATTTTCTTCTGTTTTGTTTCATTTTTTATTTTAAAAAATTTATTATAATATAAGAGACAGTGCAATTAAGTCCCCCTTGAAAGGCTTCCCCTCGCTTCAAGCAAACATAACCCATTGTTCTTGTCATATTGTTTTTAAAACGTTTTTATTAGTATGCTTGTGATGCATAATGAATACGTTCACCATGGGCTGTGGGTGCATACCCACATGGCATCTCCAGCCCGTTGCTTCTCCTTCCACCCGCTGTCCATCTCCCTATTCTCAGACCATCCTTCCTCATCTCCTCAAACGCCATCAGTCTACTCATTTTCAGAGCACAATTTCCATTCCTACAGCCTCCCTCTCTATTCTTTCATCACTTTCCTTCCCACTCTAACTTGATCATATTAACTATGCATGTGCCTCGGGGTCTTTACGTCTGCTGTTATTTTGACCTGGAAAACCCTTTGTTCAGGAGTGCATATGTCTCCGTTTCCGAAGTTCTCTCATGTCATCTTAGTCATAAGTCCCTCCTTGACCATTATGTATAAAATGGCTAATTCCAATACATAGCTTCCACAATTTCTCTTAATATACACTATCAGATGCATCATACATAATTATCTATATATTGTCTTTCTCATCTCACTAGAAAAATTTCAGGTACTTATCTCTTTTGTTTTCTGACCTGTGAAACAATTCTTAGACTACAGTATGTTCTTAAATACATAGACGGACAGATACCCTCTTCCCTGAAAAATAACACCTAGCCAGAAAATAATCAGCCTTGAAAGTCAGAAATCAAAACTGCCAGCTCCAATAAGCCTGTCCTTGCCTCACCTGCCTTCATTGTTCTCTCGTGTAGTAGCTACTCTGTAAGGCAGGTAAGGCGAGGGTGCGCTCATTGGGTCTGGCATTTTTGATCTCTAGTTTTCAAGCCTGTTTTTCCAGCTAACTCTTGTTTTTGAGAAAACATGGTAAATAGCAATTTTAGATAGCAATTCTGTCTATTGGTAGATAGCAATAATACAAATATATTGTTTACTATTATCTATCTACGATACTTGAATGCATTCAATTATATTCATTTCCCTCTAATTGACAAAATATTCAGTGGTCAGGATACTCAAGGCTATTTTCTTATAATCCATAAGCACTCACCTTCTATCATCTGATGTAATTTCTGTATTCCAGAAATAGAAATTCAAATAATATGATTAGAATACTAAAGGAAGTGGAGAGATATAGAAAATTGATTCAAGAAAGCAGTTAGGATTTAGGCAAATTAGTTACAACTTTATAGACCATGGTAAGGGGATTTTGACCTTTATTCTAAGAAACGTGGGCAGCTACTCTAGGGCTGTAGGCTAGTAAATGACACGATACTTTATGTCTTAAAGTGAGGCCACTGGCTGCTGGGTGAGGAACACATTTGAGGGGGCAAAAGGGGAAGGAAGAAGTTCGTTAGAGGAACCCCTCCAGTAATCTGAGCTTCCATGGAAATGATATGCTGGCAATTCCTATCAGGAAGATGGTGACCAGAAGCAAATGATGATAAAATACTGGGGAAAAGGAAGACCCACTATAGGTCCTGGGACAGGAATGACCTCACTACTATTTCTCATAACTTAATGAATCAACAATCTGTTGAGGTCACTGTATTTGTCATAGCTTAGCATGATATTCTCATTTTAACCAGAATCCCCTGGTTATAAGAGGTAAATGGCATTGTATACAGCTGTTTGAATTTGTTTTGTTGGATTACAGCAAATTAGTTTATTCTATTTGGAGACAGGCAATTGGTAATATCAAGCACCTAACTGCTTTGCAACTATGCCAAAGACTACCAGTGATGATCGCTTAAGTTTCTATAACCCCTTTCCCAGATTAACAACTCCGGCTTTTTTCTCCAGTTAATACATCAGAGAAAGCAATTTAGATGTAGAATGCAGTAGAATAGTAGATAACCATTTAAAATACAGAGTCACGGAGATCTTTCACATCCCAACTCTGCCCTCAACAAGCTTTTTGAAAGTAACAATCTCTATAAACTTCAGCTTCCTCTCCCGCTGTGACAATATAATGATAAATAATACATTGCCTAACCCATAACAGGCACGCAATTATTTCCCTCAATTGAGTTAAAATGAGATTCTGATACTCTGAGGGTTCTCATAGTTCTGAACTTTTTAAGTCATTTTGAGTATCTCTGTATTGCTTTGCTTTGTCTTGACTTTAAAATTTCATTCTCATAATTTATGCCTAAATTTCAGTGAGAGAAACTTATTTTTCTCCATTGGTTGGTTTGTATCCTCCAAATGTTATTGTCTCCCATATTTTCCCTGGTACACACCCTATATTACATGCATCATTAAAATGTATACTGTCCTGGGAATTTCAGTCTTCCTCATTTTAAGGCAAGATAGAATAAACAAAGATAAGTAGACAGGAAAGAAGGAAATTGTAGCTGTAATGTATAGTCAAAGTTATCCAGGGTAACCCATAAACTGATTCTCTAGGCTTTTTTTTTTCCTAGGCCTATCACTCCCAAATTCTTAAGAATCTTAGATACTAAAAGTCCATAAATTAATCTAATTGATAAAGTAAAGGGTAACAAACTGATACAAAGATAAAGAAGCAAATGTAAATAATTTAAAGAATGTCATAGGCAAAACATCTTAGATCTTCCCTCTTAAAGGACACCTCCAAAAACTATATGGACCCTAATTCTAGATCATAATGTATCTCACCCTTAGGCACCCACAGTCATTTCTGAGTGGGAACTCCTGTACCCCAATACATCTAGCAATAACTCTCAGGGATATATCCTGAAATTCTTGTAGTTGAGGTGCTCATCTCTTATGAGGGACCTCCTTAGAAGCCAGCCTGATAGCAATTTTACCTTGGCATCATTAAGACTTGGTTCTAATTTTATGTTACCCATGAAACTTTTTCTGATTCCTCACATTAGAATTAAATGGTTTCTTCATGTGCATAGCAAGCCAATTCCCCTGGCAGAATATTTCTACAATGATTTGGGGGTCTGGATTAAGCATTAAGAGTGAGGAATAGTGTTCTGTTAAAGAAGATAGGAAGAAGTGAGCCTTCTTATATCAGCAGATATGAGAAACAATTTACATTAGATTAACTTATTTTATGCCATTGAAAAGCATCATATATGACATTTTTGAACACATGACCCATACTTGGCCTCTGATTTAGAAGATTTTCTGCTGCTCTGTTCTTTAAAGGACCTGTCTATGTCATGGGGATAAAATAACTGAAGTGAAGAGTTATCAGTTTCTTGAAGTAGAATGCCAAATGTTTTAGAAAAATCTATTCTTGGCTATTTTTCCTGATTTTGTACCATTCATTATTTCTTTTCTGTCTTGAGTATTCAACATATCATTTTCAGCTAGAAGTAAAAGTGATACTATTAACCTAGTTATTTGTAAGCTGTAAAATTATATTTAATACAATATGCACAGTGTACAATAAAAATATTATTTTCAAAATGTGTTGACTCTAAACTGGTAACTCCTCTAGATATTTTAAAGAATTTTTAATTCTTATAACAATTTAAAAGAATTTAAAAGAGATTGGAAATAAAGGCAATTGTCTGTTTCTTTGTATTTCTGATTTTATCTCCTTTATAAAATCAGTATCATGGCAGCTTGGAGCCCCACCTTCATCCAGTGCTCCGCTTAGTTGTGCGGGCACCTGAAAGGCCAAATTCCATCCCCCCATCTCCCTTCCAGCTCTTCTGCTACCTGGTCCCACACTACAGAGGCACAGGGGATTATACTTCATATAGTTAAATGTGATAGATTAACAACTACCACAAATTGTCATTTTCTAAGCTGTGCTTGATGCTATGGTATTTCTGATTTTAACATTTGGCCTAACATGTTGTGATTGATCTAATCAGTTTTCTTGTTCCTGGTATAAGGAAAATAAAATAGCCTCAGAGTCATTAGAGTCTCAAAACCTAAACACAAGCCATATCTGGAAGACACTTCTGAAAAGGAATCATTCCACAAGGGTTTTAAACACAAGCAACAAAGAT
>NW_004624763.1:11720547-11733175 GCF_000247695.1 Heterocephalus glaber
AGAGAGAGAGAGAGAGAGAGAGAGAGAGAGAGAGAGAGACTCTTCTGTTTCATACCTTTCATTTTCCTAACAGTGTGAATGCCCAGAGTCAGCAAGAAGCCTGGGAAACTCAGCCTCCGGTGTTTACTCCCTGACTGGCCCATGAGAGCAGAGCGGGGAAAGTCTAGGAATGGTTTTGAAAGCCCTCAGGTCAAGGCTCAGCACAGAGCTAAGAAACAAATGCACAAACACAGAAGTATAAGATGACAAAGTACCTAGTGGAAATGATGAGTCACAGGGAAAGAAGGGGCTGAGTGACCAGACAAGGAATCTCTAGGAAGTACATATTCAACTGGCTTTCTTACTAACAAGAAGGCATTAGTACAGGGGTTTCCCAGAAGGAGCCCCAAGCAGGAAAGAGCTAGAGAGGTTTTAATAACAGTGAGGGGCCGAAAGAGCCAGATCACAGGGGACTGTGGGGAAAGTGATCAAAATGGGTTCAGCAAAGAAAGAGGAGAAAAAGTTCTGCAAAGTTTTTAAAGTGCTGCTTTTATTCTAAGCGTAAAGAGAAAAACTGTTGGAGGTTCTGAAAAGAGAAATGACCTACTTTGATCTGTTTATAAAAGATCACTTTGTCTGTTCTGTGTTGAATTCAACATAGATGACAATAGTAAAAGAGAGTCCGTGTGTGGGGCTGTTTATAGTGGTCTAAGACAGATGACAGAGGCTTGAATTAAGAAAGTCTTAATTGAAATGAATATTGACCTCACAATATTATATTATATTAGCACCAACAATGAATATTCTTGGCAGACTGAATATGAGGGAATGAAATTAAGAGTAGTTACCAACTCTACATAAAGATGTTTTAGAAGGAAAATGCTGCTTCAGACATGTACTTCCTTTCTTCCATTCTACAGTTGTTCCACTGTGATTTTTACAGATCTTTTTCTATTTCTTCCTACCCCACATGTCTTGTCTCTGATCTTCTATGGATCATTTTTATGCCCAAAACAGTCTCTCAGGCTCAGTGCAACACATCTGTAATTCCAGCTACTTTGGAGGCTGAGGCAGGTGGGTTGCCCATTAGAGGCAAAGCTGGCAATTTAATGAGACCTCGACTCAAAGATTAAAAGGGCTGGGGAAGTACTTCAGTGTCACATGGCCCTAAATTCAATCCCTAGTACTGAAGAAAAACAAATCTTATTTCTTAAACATCACTTCCGCTTGTTATCACATTTCCTAGATTTACTCTTATTTTTCTTTCAATATCCATAATACCTGTAATCCATATCATTTTATAACATAATTAAGGGCATATCACTTCTTTGATTTTGTCCAAGTCACACAGAACTTTCAACATAGTAAGAACATTTTTCATTAAGACAATTCACATATACTTGATAAAAGCCATTTCCCTATGGAAATTTACCCAGTATAAGTCTGAGAACACTTTCAAATGTAGTATGGGAAAGGATGACTGATTTGATTTTTTGAATTTGTGTTTAGGTTCTCCTTATCATTGATAGTGACACTAGAAAGGAGTCATTTATTTTTATCAGAATTTATTTTTTTCAAAAAGCTATCATTTGAAAATGCATGCCATAAAATACATGCTTAATCTCATTTTCATAGAATTGGAATTATTTTTCTATTTCCACATTCCACTGGCAGAAATACTTGCATCATCCCCACATGATTTTATTCTTAATGGAATATTTTAATATATTTCTAAATATGTACATTCTGAACTTTGCTTCAGTAAAGGATCACCATGATTAAAATCACTTGTATCCTCAAATTATTACTTTCATTAACTTTTTCATCTTTAATGTTTTACCATATTTCAGTACCTTGCTTTCCCCTCCAGCAATAAAGAGACCATGTGGGTAAAGCACATAGCATGCAAATAAATGCTAAGTTTATCAGAAAAATATGCACAGTTTAAGTACTAGGGCCTGTTATTCATGTTATTTTCCTTTTTTCATTTTTTTTCCTACATAATTTGAGTGTTTCTGTAAGTCATATAACCTAAATATCCTATCAACTTAGATAAAAATACTAGAGTCATTGAAAAATCCATTTTGACTGTTTCTTCTATATATTTATACCATTTAAAAGAGATTAATTTTTATAGGAATTAGTTTTACATGATAATATTGTGCTGAAATGTTTGGGTCCTAAGCATCAATAGGACAATTGTGCTCTCGCTACACGCTGCTTTCAGATCTAAGTAATATGTATTTTAAGAGTCTGCTCGAAGAGGCCAGAGGCTTCTTTCCATGTGGACAATAACCATACAATAAGTCTTAACTGTGTTAACCTAATGAAATAATACTGGAATAAGATGGCTTTTCATGAGAATCTAATAGTTTTGGCCTGGCAATGAAAATAGCATATTTTCCTTCATAGACAGAATAAGTACCAACTGTGGAAATATGACAAACATGCAAGTCAAGTGAGTCAAATGAGGCAAGAGAGTGTGCATAAAATCTACAGGAATGGAAGACAAAGGAAATCCATGTGAAGACTGGATAGGATTCCTACAGGTGAAGCTTAGCAGAATTGTGCCACATGATAGCAGAACCATGTGCTATGTTATAGAGCTGATAAAAGACAGAGGCATTTGGAAGAACAATTTGCCATAAGGAACTGTTAAGTTTCAGGGTTTTTATTTTTTTTAAATTTATGTTTAAAAATACGCACTACACAATTCAAACGATATTTTTTTCTTTAAAAGGCGGGTTTCACATTCTGTAGCACAATATGGTGGAACTGGAAAGATAATGCCAAAAAGCTAGGTTTGGACTGTTTTAAAGAACTTAAATATTAAAATGAAAATGTATAAACGCCAGGAGAAAGAGCACCAAACTGCAAGCCATAAGACCTGGGTTCAAGCACTGCCTTTATCATTGTTAAGCGTGCAAACTTATGTGGCATGTAAAGTTGTTCACTAGTGAAACAAAAGTACTGACACATACAGTATTTTAATAAAAAACAATGGTGTGAAGATATTCTTATCCTATAGTATCATATGTGGCTGTGTAAGATAATTAAGATGATTTCATTGTTTAATGCAGTGAGGTAGGTATGAGAGACAATATATCATTAAAACCACACCACTTGTTTCAGAGGAAAAATTAATTCAATTTTTACATCTTGCAAATAAATACATGGCATGTAGAAGAATGAAAATGAGATAGATCTGAGTGAAACATGGAAAGTCCTGATATGAAGACTTCAGAGGTGATAATATTTCTGAAACAAAAGATACAGAAGAAGAGAACAGTTTTGAAGATAAAATTCTGAGGAATGATTATTTTCAGATAATGAGAGGAGAAAGTTAATTCAAGAAAAGAGGAAAAACTGGTGATCAGAGTGGCGAACTTGAGGAAAGAAGGCATTTCACAGTCATTGGAGTAGAGAAAGGGGTTATGATCATTACAGAATAAATGGCTATATGAAAAACAAAAGAATTAACTTAGAGATGAAGTAACTGGTCAGGAAGGAAGTATCCCAAGTGTAGAGGATTCTTCAGAAAAGTTTACTTGTTAAGTGCGGATAGACAGAATACCTTTGGAAACTTTTGTAAATTAAGGATCTCTGTGCTACCAAGGTATGATTCATAAAGGAGTCTGGTAGCATGCTTTGAAAACTCAGGGTAAGAGAATGGGTGAAGATGAGTCTACATTCAAAAACGTCATGAATTTGTGTTATTATCATTTCTTTGAAAAGCTATATAATTACTGTTTTCGAATAACTGAATGAGTAGCATGTTCCCTGCTGAGGCATACACCAGCATTTTAATAATCCAAATGAAAATACAAAATGTAGAACCAAAAATACTCTTTAATCTTAAGAGGAGAACAAATTCCTGTCCATGTCTGGTGACATCTCTCTTGCATTTCAAAACTCATCCCTTCCCAAAGAGAAGGCAGGAGATAAAGCCCTTCTTTCAGAAGGAAAATGTGGGCTGGATAAGGATCCTACAAACTGAGCTTTTACAGACATTTGGCTGTAATTTTTTAAAGATATTTAAAATTTTAATATATTTTTCAACATAGAAAATGCTGCCAGATTTTTTATCTCATTGGCAGCATTTCTCTCCTTAAGAACCTGTTGCATTCCATGGCCATTTCAAATTAGAAACAAAGCTTTTAAGACTTCAAAACAGCTTCTGGGACTCTCAGTTTAGAGATTAAAACACCTAATAGTAAGCAAAACAGAACAAGTCAGATACCTTAGTTCCCTGAGGACTTTCTTATAGAGACCCTTAATGAGTACAACAATAGTGATATACCAGAATGTTTATGTTTTGCCAATTGCTGCCTCTAAGTCATTTCCTTTTACAATGAGTTCAAGTTGTGTTACCAGCTCACGTGATCAGAAAAATTAGTGGAAAAAATGCTGAAGGTGCATTTTTCCTGTTTCAATCAATTCAATTCATTAACCTTATCCAACTTCCTTCGTCAGGCATGAATAAATATGAACGATCCTGTATCTGATTCTCAGCTTCTAACACTTAGAAATGTTTTTCAAAGACAAAGTATAGCCTAAGTTTTATAATGAAGCTATGTGTAGTATTATGCAAGTGAGAGGCAGATTCCAGCTGATTGGTAACCATGACCGCTTGTCTGCAAATGTCAACTTCGTTGGATTAAGAAACACCTAGCTGATGAGATGAGCACACTCTTGGGTGTGTCGGGGGAGTGATGGAGGCATGGCGCTGGGTACTATTTATGGTGCCTCGCCTGCTGTTCTCCAGGAGTTCCCATGCTCTGCTCTCTGCCACCATGAACAAAGCAGCTTTGCTCTGCCACACTCTTCTGCCATGGTGTTCCTGACTCGGATCATGGACTGAAACTCACCAAACAATGAGCTAAATTAAATGTCTCCTTCTTTAAGTTATAGGCGCTAGTTAGTATGTCCCAACATAAGAAAAGCTCACTAATACAAGAAAGTAAGAAAAGTCTCAGGAAGGTTTTCAGTGAGGAGTTAGAGAATGTGTAGGATAACATAGGTAAAAATGCTGGGCTGGGACATTTCATGAGAAAGAAAAGAAATAATTAAGTGAAGAAGTCAGGGAAAATCAGATACATTTGATGCAAACAATGTGAATTGTTGCCACACAAAATATGCATGGATCATACACTTTGCAAGATTGGAGGTATTTTGAGGCATTAAAAATGCCAAAATTGAGTGGTCTGTGTATAAACAGTCCTCAGGAATGCTCTGTCAGTATTTAAGTTGAAAAAAACACATTATAGATCTTAAGTAGAAGCTTGATGTGGCAATAGCATAAAGGTGGATGAGAAGAGGAAGGGCCTGCAACTACTAAAGCTGAAACTGCAATTTTCTAAAAATGTGTAGGGGTGAACTAAGATGGCAACCATGAAATTGGAGATGAGGAACTGTCTTAATCTGCTGAGAAGTAGGTATTTTTTAATATTGGAAACTTTTCTTTCTTTAAAGTCCTTAAACTCACAGGCATTACTACCACACTAGAATGATGAAATGATAAATGTTTGAAGTTGCAATCAATATTCTAGAGAAAGATTTAAATATATTATCATTCAAATAACATATATGTGTGCATATATATCATGACTCATTCATTTTGCCTATGTGGCAATCAGTTATTTTAAGAGCTATTTTCTTTTTTTTCTTTACAGATTCAAGTCTTTTACCAGACATGCAAATATTTTCCCCCTAACCTGTGGACTCCTTTATTTCTATTAACAGTACCTTTCATAGGGCAGGAATTTTAATTTGAATGTACTACATCTCACCAGTTATTTTTCACTCACTGATTGTGCTTTTGGCATTGCATCAAAGAAATGGAGTGTCACAAAGCTGATGGGTACCATGAGTTCCTTTACTATTTCTGGGGTAGACTGTAAATTTAATTCAACAACCCATCAGGTTTTCATAGATGGAGGTGGTGAGTCACTGAGTAATCATCACTGAATTTCCCTTTAACTTGGTAAGGGGCCAGGAAAAAGAGTTAACTCTATTTAATTCCTTATTAAAAGTGCATTATCAATATAATAAAGTGATTTGTCTTTTTTTAATCACGTTCATCCTTTTTCTAGCTTTCATTTTATTATCCTTTGAGATGATTCCCTTAGGTCTTATGAGAATGATTATTGTTTCAAATTTTTGAAATACATGCTAAGGTTGTTTTTTTCTCCTCTGAAAACTTTGAGTCTATAACTTTTCCGAGATGGTAAAATGCTTAGAGCTGAAAGTGACTTTGAGAAATAATCCAATCCATTCTCCTGTTAAAGATCCTCCAACTTACACCTACATCCTTGTTTCTAATCTATATGCCTGAGACAATTACTAGCAATTTGCTAAATGCACTTTAACTTTATCATGCTTTTGAACAAACCTTTTTCCATGTTTATCCTTGGAATGCTCAGTAATGCTACACAGAAATCATATAACCAGGCAAAGTTACAATCAACAATCTCAAAACGGCACTCAAAGACACTTGGCAAGACAACATATCAAAATTTAGCTTGCTCTCCCACTCTTAAACACCCATTTCCAATTTTTCTCTGTCTTAATCATGCTATCTCATTCATCCCAATACATTTTCATTTGATAAACTTGTTTGACGCTGTTTTGCCAAATTAAAAGTATTGAGCATTAGCTCTCATCTTCCCACCAAAAAGAAATCTGCAAACCTAGGAGTCTCTCATTTCCACTTTTCTTTCTGTTACATTAAAATAATTACCATCTACCTGTGAATGTCATTTATTGTCTTCTTTAAAATTATTTTCCTTTACTACACCATCTCTTCCCATATCACTAATATATTCCTCACTCTAGAATAATTTGTATTAATAAATAAATAATCAAGTTTTACTCACTTGCATACCTAAGAAGAAAATTGCTCTTAACTTCTGAATGACAATACAATTACCCCTTTCTTTTCCTGCTGTATATAACTTGATACCCCCAAGATGTTTTCTTTCTGAACTGTGTTTATTCACTTTTTAGCTCATTTCCATGTTTACAAACTTTATTATTCCAATAAAATAATTTTTATTAACAGCCCTTTGTAATGGTAAGGGTGGAACATCAAGTTGATTGGCTTTAAGGTTTGAACTTGAGGTACAACCAGTGGGTTAGTAGAGCTCAGCATTCAATGTGTCTGGGTGGGCCATGGACTTGTGGTCTTGAGGGTCTATGTCTGGTTCCCTTGCCCTTTCCTCTCTGGCACTGTTCCCCTGCTCTGCTTCCTGGACACAATGAACTAAGCAGCCTTGCTCTGTCACATCCTTCTTCCATGATGTTCTTGCTTTGAAGCAAGCCAACCATAGACTGAGGTATACTAAACTTTCCTACTTATATTGTGAGTGTCCAATATTGTGTCTCAATGACAAAAAGCTACTTCAAAAGATTGTTACCATGAGTGGGGTCATTTTTGTGACTGTACCCGACTATGTGGTTTAGGAGCCTTTGGAATGAGTTTGTGGGAGGAGTTTGGAAAGGTTTGGAGATAAATGCTAGAGAAGCTCTAGAATGTTAAGCATAGTTTGGTGGGCAGTTCTGGTCATAGCTCAGACAACCAGGATATTGATAGGAATGCAGACAATAAAGGCCAAAATCAGGAAGGTTCAGTTTCTAAAAAGGACTCCACTGCCAGTTAGACTAGAGGCTATGTGTGTTTACACTCTGGCAGAAAATTCATCTACTTTTTGCCCATGTTCTGCAATTTTGCAAGTCTGAGATTAAGAATAATATGTTAATGAATTTGGTGCAGGAAATTTTGACATAGTTCAATGGTCAGGCTGTTGCATGGATACTGCTTCCTGCTTTAAGCCAGGCTTATAGTGAGAATCAAGGGAAAATTGAGCAGGAAAAAAATGAAAATTAAAATTTTGGCCCTGATAGAAGCATACGTAAAGTTATAGCTAAAGAGGGTTTGGGTGTTGAAGACATTATCATCATTGAAAAGAAATCAGGTATTTTACACAGATAAGAAAAAGTTGCCTTAATGATGTGTAAGAAATCCGTAAGACCCTACCTTGTGGAAGCTCAAAGATGCAAAGTATAAACTTTTAATTTAAGAGGAAGGCCCCTGTGACTTCTGTTTGAGAAGACAACATAGGGATTCGATTCCACCAGCATTCATTTTCCTCTGTGCTGCCATCCAGGCACTCAAAGGCTGCAACAGCCATGGTCCAAGAGGGGCTGACTACTAGCTGCACTGGCGGCAGACCTTGGTGCTGTCCACATGGCAATGATGTAACTGGCATGCACAATGGAAGCGTTATGGGGTCAGGGAGGATTCCGCCCAGATTTCAAAGAAAGGCCTGGGATGCTAGGCAAGGAGGCCCTGAGAAGAGTGTGTGAAGCTGTGGGAATGCAATCAGAGGTGTAGAGGAGACCTCAGGAAGGCAGAGATGCTGGGAATGCTGAATGTTTGCCAAGGAAGGCTGAAGCACATGAGTGGAACCAGCTCAAGAGAAAGATCATGGGGGCTGCAATTGGCAAGCCCATAAGGATGGTGCCATCGAAGCCACTTGAAACTCACATTTTACTACCATGTGCCCTGAATGCCATATAAAGAGTTAAAGTACTTATTGTTTGCCCTGCTGAACTTCAGTTTTACTTTGGTCCATTTAATTTCTATTACTTTATCTCTCAGGAATGTTTAAAATGTACCATTGCTCTTTGGGATTATGTAACTTTTTAATATTTATATAGAAGTTAACAGCTAAGAGTTCACCTTGATTCTCAGAAGAGACAGTGACTTGTGCTTTTGGACAATAATGAAACTTTTAAGACTTCGGGGAAGGGACGATTGTGTTTCTGATTGTACACAGTGTAGTTGTATTTATGTTAGAAAGAATTATGAACTTGTTATTGTCTTTATTTAAAAAAAAATATGGTTGAAGGAGATGTGATTGGGTATGAAGTTGAAAGGGTGTAGGATGTGGTGGTTAGGATGAAATGTCAAATTGATTGGCTTTGGGATCTGCACCAGGAATTGGTGAAACCCAATAGAAAGGTGAATCATAGATATATAGTCTTCAGGTCTACATCTGGTCCTCTTCTTCTTCTCTGACCTTGTTTCCCCTGTTGTGCTTCCTAGATGTCATGAACTAAGTAGCTTTGCTCTTCACAAACTTTTGTCATGATCTTCCTGACTTGTAGCAAGCCACCCATGTACTAAATCCCCTTAAAACCTGAGCCAAATTAAAACTCTCCTCTTTTTAAATTTTGAGTGTCAGGCATTATGCCCTAACAAGGAGAAAGACGATTACTACAATTTTCATGTTGTCAAATTCAAGAAACAATCTCTGTCCTCAACATACACAGTTTTTTAACTGCAATCAGCGTTCTCCAACCTTCTTTTAAAGGAATTTCTTCTTTTGCCTCTATCATTTTTGGGGGTATTCTCGTACTCTTCTGGTACCTCGTAAACACAATTTGCTACTTCTTTATATTCTGTCAATCAGCTCAGCAAATAATGTAGTAGATCTTTGGTCCTATGTATAAGTTCTGTTGTCTTCTGCTATATTATATATGAAATCATCTACTCATGTTACTTTTAACAGTCTTTATGATATCTACATGCAGATGATTCATCTGTATCTCTGAGCTTCATTATATTCATCAACTAAACATATCCACTTAGAAATAAAATTTAAAATGTAAAAAGTGAATTCTCAATGTTTCTCCTCAGATCTCTAAATTCCACACTATTAAATGTTCTAATTAATCTCACCATGTGTTGTTCAAGTTCCCAAACCAGAAATTATCTTTTATTCTTCTGTTTTTCTTACTCAAAACGTCAAATTATCATTAGATACTAAAAATGATATCTTCAACAAACATCTTAAATCTGTCTAGTTCACTGTCAACACCACAGTCTAAGTCTTTACCATCTTTCACAGCACCCTTCTAAAACTTTGATTTTCCGCAGTTCGTTTGCTCAAAACAAGTTGCCATCATAGACAGATAGGTGACTTAAAGAAGCCTAGGCGTAACCATGGTTAGCCAGAGAAAGCCAGCCCAACCAGGAGGAAGCTGCTGTCAATTCATTCAATAAATGTTGCCATGATTATATTCATTTAAGTTACCAAATATAACAAGGGAATAAAAAAATCTGTCTGTATGGGTAGGTGTGGATGTGAAATCTCCTGCGTTTTAAATGTTGGCTCCTATATTTAAAAAACATTGCATACTTAAAACAAAACAGATCTCCAGTCCAGATTAAGATGAACAGCTGCCAATTTACTTTCGCTCCAAAAGAGATCTGGCTCCTTCTTACCTCTTCAAATTCATTCTATGATTTTCTCCCCTTAAACTCTATAACTGAGCCTCACTGATCTTTATTTTCCTGGAACAACTCAAGTTGTTTCTAAATGTAAAGTGCTTTCTTCCCAGCAGGCTAGAAACATGTAAATCTTCCAATATCAACAGGAGTAGGAGCTTCAGAAATTGACTTGATCCCTGCCGAAATACATTGTTATTCTACCTCATAGAATTTTGGTTTGTATTTTATATTATTTCAAAATACTTTTTCAAATTTGTGATTATCATGTTCATGACTTGAAACTCACTGCATTTGAATGTAATTTAAGTAAATATATCACCATTACATGCTATTATTTTAAGTGTATATTCATAAAGCATACAAGTAACAGGTAGTGGGTCTAAGTCAATATCAATATACATCATTCTATAGATTACTTATAACACCTCCTATGAATGCTTCTGTTGTCACTAGCTCTCTTATTACCACTATGCAGACATTATCTCATGTAATCTTCCCAACCCAATAAGCTAAGCATTGTTATTTCCATTTTTAGATCTGAGGAAACTAACTCGTTCAGAAGACAAGATGATTTCTGTCTAGTACAGAGCTTGGATGAGATTTGTTTAACTTCAAATCACAATATAGTGTACTGATTAAAAGCTGAAGCGTTGGAGAACTCAGATCATAAGTTCAAATTCTACTGCCATCACATTTTTTGCTGTAAAATGGAGCTTTGGTTTCCTTATTTGTAAGGTGGGGATAAAATAAAAAGCTCTTAAATGATCTTCTACCTGTTGAAGAAGACATTTCAATAATTTGCCTACACTACTTTCTCTGAAGTATCAGTGTTAATCACTGAAGGTGAGAGATGTAGTTGATTTAAATTAAGTAATTTAGTTTATTGGGGTCAAACTTTAACCAGCTCCCAGGTATTTTAAATTTTACTTTGGAGGGCCAGGATTTAGCTCAGTGGAGCTGCCGTGTGCCTTGCAATGGAAAGGTCCCAAGTTTGATCCCTGGTACCCCCAAAAATAAATAAATAAAAATAAATAAATAAATACATAAATAAATTTCACTTTGGTGTAGTTCTTCAAGAGTTACCTATTTAATATTTTAGAAAAATATAAGTACACTAATGTTGAAGTGACATTATTGAATTTATTGAAGTTACAGCAAAATACAACTTTAAATCTTGCTAAGGATCTAAAGGGACAAAATTTCTATTGGTAAATATTCTCAGAACTATCTTTTACTTCCTAGGAAAATTTATTAGAGTATCATCTGTAATTTACACAAATAATGTAAAGAGGTAAAGACTGTAAGTGTATAGTGTAATGATACAAGTTATCAATAATTTAATATTAAAATTCAATATTAAAAGATGGCCATGTATGTAGTTATTTATAAATAAATTCACATTTAACACATTGATAGGTTTTTTATTTGATTTTTGTTTCTGTTTTCGTTTTGATGATGCTTTGGATAAAATATGTCTTTGTACACTCTAGGCAAACATTTTTACTACTGAGAAACCTACCTAGTTTTTAAAAAGACATTTTATTTTGTATTTGTAAACAGTTATAATTAGGGGACAAAAAAAATTCAAGATTCTTAAATTGATAGGTAAATTAATGGCTTCTACAATATATTATACTCATTGTCTGGTTCGTCAGTAAAGTTGATTTCCAATTAATAGATATGAAATGCATTATTGAAATAAATTAATATTCAAGATATGTTTATTCTAAGAAATGCAAATAATGTTTGTGTGTACGTGCGTGTGTGTGTACTGTGGAATAAATTCAGAAACTCATGCATGTTAGGCGAGCTCTGTAGCACTGAGCTACATGCCCCTCCTTTATTATTACTATTTTGAAACAGGATATAAATAAATTAAGCAGGCAGGACTCAAATATGTGACCAACTCTCCCACATTACCCTCCTGGAATACAGGTGTGTGCCCCATTTAGTGGCTGCAAATAATTTGTTTATAGGGCATTGACTGGAGGATTTTACAAGCATTACAATGTTTGAAACTTAGTATTGGATGTGGTTAATTTTAATTACATTTTACAGAAAAGCAAACTCAGGCAGATGAGATCGAACAATTTATGAAGATTGGATAACTTGAAGGCAGCAAAATTTGAACACAAACACACAATTTCCATATCTGAATACCACGAATTTCCACATATTATATGACAAAAAATTAATCATTTAATCTCCAAAAGAATGTCTTCATGAAATTGATATATTATTTAGGTGGTCACTTTAAAATATAACTCGGAAACAGCCCAAATGCCCATCAACTGGAGACTGGATAAACAAAATGTGGATTTTTTATAAAATGGAGTACTACTCAGCCATAAAAAA
>NW_004624763.1:11734318-11795066 GCF_000247695.1 Heterocephalus glaber
ATCTAAGATTTTTGTTATTATAGTCATTATTATTTAAATATCGAAAGTTAAAATACATTTTTAAAAGCAATAATGAAGGTAAAAGCATTTTTCCATTTATGTATCTATCAGATCCTAAAATTGATGTTCATTTTCAATGACTTATATTATTCTGAATATTAACACATGAAAATCTAACACTTTGTTTTTAATTATAATCTAATTTTAAAACACATTTCCAGTGGATCAGTGCTAGATTTTCCCAAGTAATGTCACGGCAGAGATAATCACAAAATACGACAGTATCATTTGGTTTCCTGTTATTTTTAAAGTTGCAATTTAAAAAATAAGACCCTCTAGAGAAAGTTTAAAGTTACTGATACCTCTGCATTTGGTGTGGAATAAAGCAATGTGGTCTGCCAACAATAAACGATGGTGTAAATTATGAAGCAGGTCATTGGATTACATTATAATTCTGAAAACCAAAATAATGTCTTTTCCCTCAAGCCATATTTATGACTATCTTGTCCTTAGCTTTTGTACACATTTTTAAGTTTCTTCAGAGCACTACTTTAATGAAAGATTTATCAAATCTTTTCATTGAATATGATCACATTTGACAACTAAATCCCCAAGACAGGTTTTTTTAAAGTGGGAAAATGACTAAACCTAATATTTCTGATGTATCAGAAAGACGTTGTTTTATAAATTTAATCCTATAGCAAACTGGAGTATAACTCCTATTATTTTGTTCTTTATCAATTTGTCTGCTCTTTTTAAAGAAACAACAGTATTTAAGTAGAGACTACAGAGGAAAAAAGTAACTCACTGCATTAGTTCTTGTCCTACATTGTGGACTGGAATGACCTGAAAAGAATAAAGATTACTAATTCTGCCCCTAGACAGTCTAATGCAATTAGACTAAAGTAGGACCCTGAGCAGGAGTTCTTTGTTTTGTTTTGTTTTAAAATAACTCTCAAGATGATCTTAATATAAAGTCAAAGTTGAGAACCCCTGGAGTTCTGAATCATTTAATTCATTTTGTTCACTGTTTCCAAGGTGATTCATCAACTCGTAAGACAGCTAACAGGTAATGTCCCAAGAGTCAGGGCATGGGAAAGCTATGACTTTCACAGATACATGAAAAATGTGTGTATTTTTATCATTCTAAAATTATTCTCCTGTTTAACACCAACAATTACCTCTTTGCCAACTTTATTTCATGCTCATTGATTTAAAGCTTTTTTTTTTTTTTTTTTTTTGCTTTTCTTGGCCCACTACATTGCTATTTCAATCTTCTTAGCTTTTCTGGTTTTGGGGGGTACTCCCTTAATGTTCTTTCCTTTCATTATCATGGACTAATTTAAAGACATTAACCTATAACAATACATATTCTGAGTTTCTCTTTTTACTTCAAAAACTACTTATTTTGGTAATTTTTTAATATATGTCTTTGTCATCTTTTCTAGGCATTGTTTTTGGTCCTCCAATGGCCTAATGGTTCATCTTCCAAAGTTCTAAAGGGCATCTTATATGTGTGCTTAAATTCAACCTAATCACTTTGACACTTTTGTGACACCTTTATCATCTACTTCCAATTCAATTTGAATATGAGGGAAGATCTAAACTTCCAAAAATGTAATTTTTATAACTCCTCAAATGTCCAATGACTAGATTTTTGAAGTCAATTGTATTTCTCACCAGTCACCAAGATGGATCCATTACACAAATCCAAGCGCCTGTAATTTTGTAACTTTATAATTTTGCTAATCAAGTATGTTCCTTACATGCAATTGTGTTTTTCTCCATGTCTCCACGTTTTCACTTTTTTATCTTTAGCTATCTAAACCCTAACATTTTAAGATTCAATTCATGTCCTACTTCTTCCAAAGGATAATCACCTATTTTTACCACACTACTCTATTTTCTCTTTTTATATAACTTGGTGTATTTTATGTGGACAATTTTATGGGGTTTTTGTTTTGTTTGGTTTGGTTTGGGTTTTTTTGGTACCGGGGATTGAACTCAGGTCCTTGTGCTTGTGAGGCAGGAGCTGGAACCACTGAGCTAAAGCCCCAGCCTGACAATTTTATGTTTAATTTTAAAATTATTTTGTGATATTATAAATTAGTAGTTTCACATTTCTTAGGTAACCTCTGAAGTATTTATAATTTATAATTATTCTAATATAGCCACCAACCCTACAGAAAGGTTTGAAACTTTTGAATAAATAAGTTCTAGTGGTTTGACAATACCACATGATGTACTGTTTTCATTGAATAGAACATTTATTATAAGAAGATATTACTTTTCTAACAATTGAAAGAATTATGATAATATTATTGAATGTGTTATTAGAATATGGTTTCTTTAAAGTGGGTTGGAAATGAGGAAAGAGGTGACATGACCTAGGCTTAATTACTTCATTAAAGTACAATATAAATTATGGATGGAGAATAGCACGAAAGGGATTTGAAAATAAAATATCAGAAAATAGAAATCAGAAAATCCATCTTTTCCTTTTGCCACCATTGTCTGAAAAAGTAGAACTTTGTTAAATATTTTTATTTTTAAATTAAATTATTTCATTAAATTAAAAATTTTAATATTTAAAGATAATTGACACATTCTACTGCATGTCAGGAAGTATTCTACATTCTGTATGTGTAGTGCTTGACTTGATTCCTACAACATTGAGAGCAACTACTATTCCTGCTATGTCCCTCCTACAGGTGAGCAAACTGAAGCCTAGAGAGGTTAAGAAATGTCTCCAATTCATACTGATAGTCTGTGTTGAAATCCAGGCCAACTTTTGAGCCCTACAGCCTGAACAGACAGCTTCACAAAGAAACAACTATGCTATTATACACAACTCAAAACATTCTTTCAAATATATCACTTTAAAATATACAGCATACTTAGAATTTTCACTATTTTTATCTAATGCATCCCAATTCTTGTGAGTTTAAATGCCAAATTATTTCTATCTCTTTAGAAGTGCTCATTGAAATCACAATTTTTGGACATTTTCAACTGGGGAAAGACTTCTCAATTTAAACTGTACAGATAAATAGAAGGCTTCTGTATGTTATATGTATCACTACTTAATTAGTTATAAAGGTTCAAAATAGCAAAATAAATTATGAACAAACTGTATAATCTCTTATTTTCTCTATTAATGTCTTTTTCCATGGCAAGGTGATAGATAATAAGGTATTTGAATGAAGTTAGTACTCATTCAACCAGCTGCTTTCACTATATAATGCCCCTGAAACAGTGGGATAGATTTATCATTTACTTCTTTTAATCCGAATACTAACTTGCAGCATGGTGAGAATATGAAAACCCTTTAAAATCAAAGTATATGAAGAAAAGGCTGCAGCTTAGAGAAAGCATTCCTATGGAAAGGCTTTCTTTCTTTGGTCTCTAAGGATATTTTTATTATTATTGAAGAAATATCAATTCTTTCTTCCACACACAACAATAGAAAACAAAAGAAAGTGGACAAAAGTTATAGGATTTAAAAAACTGAGCTACTTTTCTTTCATTCTAAAGTATCTTTATTATACATATTTATTTCAGGAATCTTGATTTTCTTTATTATTTTATCTTCTAACTTAAGATACACTAAAAACTATGAAATGTCAAAATATAATATTGTTATTATAACCAAGATTTATTAAGGTTTCTGATTCTGTATAGCATATAATCTACTCTAAGGATAAAAATAAGTATATTCTGACTAAAATCCACCCTCTGTCTCTTTCAGGTGATTAACCTCCACTTGCCTCATATTTTTAAAATTATACTTAAAGTTTTTAATTTTTATTTTAAAAATACAGTACTTCTGAATCTTGTTCTAAACTCAAACATCATGAATAACAAACTTACAAAGAACTGTCTTTTAACTCATTTAGCTACTAAATAAAATTGGATCCTTGTGACTGAGTCTGTATTTTATTCACTCATTTATTTTTCTTATTCTATCATGGTACTTCGAGGGAAGGACTGTGGAATGAATGGATTCATATGAATTAATGGAAGTATAGACTTGAAGTAGGAAAGAAAAACACAATCATTTATAAGAAACTCACAGTTTATTAATTCCATTTTAATATTCAACAAGGGGTTATTAGATACATTGGGAGGATTCCTACTCATTAAGTACAACATTTTAAAAATATAAAATGTACTTTAAAATATATTTTATTTTATATTTTTATGATTTAGAAAAATAATTTTTCCTTTCTAGACATTAAATTTTTAAGGGTAGGGTTGACAAACCTATGATTTTTAACACTAAAGAATAAATGAAGAATTTAAAGTTTAGGCATTAAAATTGAAAAACTTATCTGAATAATCCATTTAAACAACGAAACTCTACCCGTAAACATTGCTGAAACTTCTTGAACCTCTTGTTTATTCATTTCTTAATCTATAAGGATGTCCTGTAGACAGAGAGAGACTTTGGCAAGTGTGTATTTTATATCCTCCATGATTATTCTCATTTCTACCCAGGCCAGTATCAGAATTGATTATTTTTAATGTATAGAACCCTTTTTAATTTGAAAGATGAATATCAGATAAACCTTTTCTTTCCTTTAATTATTTTGTCTTGTGTTAAAAATGGCATCCACAGATAAAGACCCTATGTTAATTTGAGATTAGATGTATAGTGATGATAAAAATTGAAATGATACAACCCTTTCTTATGAACAACTATGAGAATTGAATCTAGTCATTCAATACTTGAGAAATGAATTACATTAAAATAAATTTTTAAATTATGTTGTTTGCTGTTTTGCAATCATGAGCAATTTGCCATAAATACTTTGTTTTCATTAATGTAGCAATAATTTATTTACAAAATAAAACCCAAAAAGCAAAATAATTTTAATTTTTACACAAAATACAAAGAATTACCCAAAACCTGCCTTAAACTTATGAAGTATACAATTCATACTTTTTACACCATATTAACATTTTGCCTGAAAACCCTATAGCAAATATTCTTTTTCTCCCCATGATGTAATAGTTTTATGTTTAAATTTCATTTTTATTCACCTTTACAGCTCATGAAAATAATGAAATATAAATTTCCACTTAGGCAATATACTAGCAAGTATAAAAAGTTATGTTCAACAAATAATGCCTAGATAAATCTTAAATATGTCAGTATAAATAAGGCTGAATTTTTGAGAACATCTGAAAGTTTGAAACATGGGGCATACCAAATGACATTTGAATAGACAAAATCAAAAATGAATAAACTCTTCTTATATCTTGTGATTCTAGTTAAAATACCAAAATAAATATATCAGCCAGAAAAATGTTAGAAAAAGTGTCATAAACTTAATATTTAATTCTGCAAACTTTTGAGTTTTACTTCATGTTTATATGATGAAATTTGAAAATTGGAATCTTCTCACCTGACAATATTTTTCTATTCATATATTCTGCTACAAAGCATACTTATTTCTTTCCAATATGTATCAAAAGATTTGGCTAAATCATACTTCAGCATTGATAATTTTCTTAATAAACTGAGTATCAATCCTAAAAATGTGTATTTCACCCTCTCAAAATATGAAAAAACTTATTATACAGTTAAATACTTTGAAATTAACTATCAAGTGCTTTCCAAACAGGTAACTCCATTTGATTGATAATTTCATATTATCTGGTGGTTTCAGTTTACTATTCTTATGTCTAACTAAAACACGTAAAAACCACATTTTAAAGTGGTAACCATAAAATTCTTAATAACTTAGAGGATCAAATTTGATTTTTTTAATTATCAAAACAGACTAATTTGAGTATATGGATACTCAAATCACTGTTTTAGTATACAAGTCAATAAATATGCAGATAAAAGTTTTTTTAACTATAATTGCTGATTTTTTATTAGAGAAATAGTTATAAACATTGCATAAAGTAGTTGAGAATTTAAGAAGAATAAAGTTAAAAATTATCTTATGGATGAATAAATAAGAGTTGCATGCATATTTTATAGTAACTTCTCTCACTACCACATGTTATTTTAGAAATTAAGTCTTGTACCATAAAAGGCTTGTTTCAAAGTTTCTGAGATACATATGCACAAAGAATGAGGCAGGAAATTTCTACCAATTACTATTAATTTGTCTGAGAAACATGCATAGCTTTTTGAAAAATATTTATTCATGCTTACAGATAAATGTTTTAATTCAGTGAGTCTTTCAATCTGAGATTATTAAATAGAATTCAGGTTTTCTAAGAAGACCTGAACTTATGAGTAAAAATATGCATTCAAAAGCATAAATAAAATAATTAATCTATTAAATATTTAGCAAAATACTTAGTGCTTGAATAAATTAATTTAAAATAAAAATGATTTTTCTTGAAATTGCTATATTATAAAGAAAATATTCCTTAGAAAAACTTTTCTGTGAAAATTTTGATATGGTAAAATAAGGATTCCTATGGGAAACCACCAATTTCAGAACATTGTTTTCTCGCACATCCTAAAATTACAAAACTTGTCATCAGCATATGAGATGAAAGAATCTCTTTACATACGAAAATATGGAATAAATTTTAGCAAAACTAATCTGTAGTTGGGAAATTACGTATGAATCCATTAACTCAATGCACATTTAAATAAATGTACAATAAAGTACTGAATAATCATCATGCAGGTTATATTGATATTAATGCAGTTAATTTGGTAAATACACAGACGTTTTGATAAAACACGCACAACACAGACACCACAAAGTTTACTCTTGCACTAGAGAAAGTAACAAAAAAGGGGTACACTCACAGATAGAAAACTTGTTGCTGTTGTCTTTCCCTGGAAACAATTTAAATCCTCTAGATTTAAAATCTATGGCCTTTTTCACTAGTTAAGAAAACAAACAAAAACATGTATCAGGAAATACAATTTGAAATGAAATTCAAGTAAACAAATTTTGTTAGCATGGAATTATGCAAGTTAAAGAAACTGCTTTCTTAAACCTGATACAGGGTATTCAGAGGAAAATAAAAAATAAATAAAAAACAATATAATCATCTAGTAGTAAAATACTAATCAGTATACAAAAAGTCTATACATTATTCAGGGAGAAACCTGCATATAAAGATTAGTACTTTTAAACTCTTCAAGTTTTCATATAAAGTCAAAACCTTAATACTTTATAATAAACCACATGAATTGATCAAATTTTGTGGAATAAATTGCACTAGAAAAACAAATGATACTGTGGCTTTGGAATAATGGGGAAAATTTCATGATCTTGGGTTTTTAAATTAAATTACTTAAAATTTAGTCTACTTGAAATCTTCAGAAACATTTAGGAAAATAACACAATTGGAGAATTTATAAGAATATTTTAATATTTCTACAAATAAAATAAGTTTCATTATCATTGTTTTAGACAATATGATGCCTGTCCACAGTGTGTCCACAAAATATATAAAAGTGGATTACAATGCTTTGTAGTCTTGCTACTACTTGAGTACTAGCAATACTCTGATCTTATGATACTGAATGTCAATATAACATATGAGATATTACATTATAGATTATATTAGAATAAATGTAAATAGTCTAAGAAAAGTTGGACATAATGGAGTAGCCTAAGAAATGATTTTACAAACATGAAATATGTTCATATTTTTAAAGTATTTGGAAGAAGAAAAATTTTATTTCCTTTTAGTGTATATTTAATTAACTACTACTGCTATAGATTTTGAAAGGAAAAAAATAGTTCAGAAGGCTACCTTACTTATTTAATTGATACCAAGTGAAAAAAAATTATCTATTTAATTAAAACCTCATGAATCGAAAGAGTTATAGCAACTTATCTAATATTTAAATAGCAATTATTTTATTTTTTAAAAGTATGAACAATAATGCAAGTGGTAGTATATTCAAATTAAACAATTATAACTTAGAATACTTTACATATTGTTTTTTATTGGGTTTGTAGTGTAGGGTAATGGCCTTAAATGCAGTAAGATTTTACTCTTGCAATATATCTGAAGATAACGAAGTTGATTTTTTTGAGGGGGGGGAGGTATCCGGGATCAAACTCTGGTCCTTGCAGCGGAATCACTGAGCTAAATCCCTGGCCCAACAAAGGTGATTTTTTTTATTTAATACTAGATGTTTAAAATAATCCATTAATTCTACCCAATTAGTTCAAATTATGGGTACTTTACTGTTTTAGAAACATTTTAGGGTGATTTTTTTTCCATTAATAATACTTTCAAAAGTAGGAAGATAGATACAGGGTTTGATGATTACTGGAATGTACAGGTAAGAACTATTTATGAATACTATATAAATTAATGGAAGAAAATGATCATTAGAACAGGATCAAGAGACTTGATTCTTGGCATTTATTAGCTATGTGATTTTGGACAAGTATTTGTCTTTTTATTTCAATTTCTTCTCTTTAAATAAGAAGCTAGGGCAAGATGACTGCCCATTCTCTTCCTAGCTTCCGAGATTATTTATCTGTGACTCTTACTGACAGCGAGGGCATTACTACAAGTGGCTCAAGCAATGCTTTTTGTTGGATTCTTCACCCACACTGCAATGTTACCTAAAGTTTAATTCTAGGGAAGTATTCAACTACTCTAAATTTAGTTCACCACTTGTGAAATTCCCCACTGCCTCAAAATACTTTCAACAAAATTTGCATTTTGTATTTTGTGGCATAGTACTAGATTTTTCCATTCTAAACATGAATCCTAAGTAGGACTCTACCTCCATTTTTTTAACTACATTATACAGCTTCACCTTTTAAGTACTATAAATGAGTCTGAAGAATTCATGGTAGTTTTAATTCAAATCTTAAATGCTAAAACAATAAAGAACATAAGTAAAAATACTGTAAACCCCCAAAAGAAAATTGTATAAGAATATTCTGTGTTAAAGAGTTCACTGCCATAAATAATGATACATGAAGTGTGATCAAAATTACAATGTTTGTATAAAAATTGTTACAATATGACGATCTCCAGATCCCTCCATTTTCTGGAGATCATCATGTTGAGGAAAATAAACTAGACTCTGAAAGACAAACATCACCTGTTTTTCCTAAATAATTTTCCTAACATCTAAAAGAGATGATACAAAAGTAGAAGGAGATTATTATTAGAGAAGAAAAAGGGAAGAAATGGAAGCGAGAGACAATGTAAGGGCAGATAACATTGGACATGGGTATGATTAAAATGTATCATACACATGGAAATTCCACCCAAACAATGTAAAAACGAGAAGGGGTAAAGTGCTCCATGCATGTACAACTCTGCCAAAAGGAAACCTATTCATACATATAATCACCATGCATTAACAAAAAGGTAGAAAACTCTCTTACACTAAAAGACACACTGCCATTAATTTCCCTCAGATCCCCCCACCACACACACACACACACACACACACACACACACACATACAAGTCCTTGCTTGGAACACACTTATCCCATTGTTCTTGCCACTTTCTGAAGCAGCTCTGAAAATCCTTGTTCAAGAATGTCTTAGTTGCACTATCATGGCTGCCTTGATGTCCTGACTAGACTCAAAACTTTTACTTGTCATGACTATTTTGAGTTTGGGAAAGAGCCAGAAAGCTCAGGGTTCCAAATCTGGTGAATAAGTTAGATAAGGACACATAATTATATTTTTATAAGCCTGCTTTTCTGTTGGATGGCACTAGGTTTCAGCACTCCCTGCATTTTTTATCACACTTCTTAAGGGCATTAACAAAAGAGGATTTCTAGAACTGCTTCAGAAAGTGTTAAGATAATCCTAGCACCCTTAAGAGGCTGAGGCAGGAAAACTGCAAATTCAAATCCAGACTGGGATATTTAGCAACTTAGCAAGAAACTGTTCAAAATTAAAATAAAAACATAAAAAGAGTTGGGGATGTGGCTCAGTGCCAAGGCCGTGGGTTCCATCCCTGGCAACACACACACACACACACACACACACACACTCATGGCAAGAACAGTGGGATGTGTGTTCCAGGTGAGGGGAAGATTTTCAGGGGGTTAATGGTAATATTTTTACTATATTTTTAAAATTTAAACATTGATTTTGCATTTTGATTACCTCTTACATGTGCGGGGTGGGAAGTTATATATATGGGGATACAGCAGGTTGATGTGCATGCCTACATCTTGACTGGATTATCTGGTTTTATGAAATAAGGGACATCTGAAGATACAAACAAGTGAATTCTTCTAGCCAAGACAGAATCTCTTCAAACAAAGAATGTTAAACACTTTTCTGCTTATAAAGGACATAACTTTATTTTTTCTTTCTTTGCTTTTTTAGCATCCATATATCCATTTATTTTAAACTTCAAAATATCTCCATTGTTAAAAGTAACATCTCCAAAACAGGGGTGGTGGTGCATGCCTGTAATTCTTGTACTGTGGGACACAGAGGCAGGACAATTGCAAATTGAAGACCAGTCTGGGAAATTTAGCAAAACTCTGTCTTGAAATGAAAAAAGTAAAAATAAAAAAGAGCCAGACTATAGCTCATTGTGAAGGCGGTGGGCTCTATCTTCAGTACCGCAAAATAATAATAATAATAATAATAATAATAATAATAAACGGTAATAACTATAATACAGATGTAACGATGAAGATCAGGAGACCATCCCTTTTATGGTATAATAGGTGCAGATGCATATTAATATAAGTTTTTAAATGCACACAATTTTAAAGTATGTTAAAAAGTAAACAAATGTTTTAGAACATTTTAATGAAACATTATATATTTGTATGAATAAAAATGATAAATATTGCAAATTACAATAACAAGACCTTGTTCTAATCCATTCATCAAAGATTTAATATCAAATAAAGAAATGTCTTGGTTGACAAACTCTTCCATTCGCAAACAGAAGTGTCCAGCAAACTTTTGCTTCCCTTTACGGACTCCGAGTCAGGTGTCAAACAGGACCTCAGAGGTTTTCCCAAGAATCGTGAAACAAATTAAGTTCATGAACCAAGGTACCACTGTATATGTGATAACAATGTACATTTTATTACATATAAAAGATATCCACAGTAAATCACAATATGTCATTAAATGAATGTTTCTACTGACTAAGTAAAAAACAAAAAGCCCTAAATTTAAGCAATGATATATTTTGATAAGAAACATGCAAAGTTCTTAGAGTCAAATGTAAAACTACAATACATTATGGTCTTTTATATGTGTTAAGAAAAAGCTGAGACAATGTGCTCTTTATGACTCTCCTTCCACCCTTTAGTTAGGTCCTCAAGGGAGGAAAATACTTTGCCCATGCTGTACTTCTTGTGTATGGGTATGAATAAATACATACAATATTTTAGTTCTGGGTCATTTAGCCAAGGGCATTTTCTCCGGAGAATTTCCTTTATTAATCTCGAATGAGGAAGGATGGAAATGACAGATTAAAGTGTTTTCATTTGTAAACCTATTCTCAAATATAGAAAATCTATGTAAGCTCTAATACACTTAACACTAAATGCAAGGCCTACAGGCATACACATAAAAATCAATAACAACTATTTCTTTTATCTCCTTATGTTTTTATAAGCTAAACAATTTTGATAATTTTTATTCTTGCTACTTTTTGGGTTTAATGGGCTTTTTAGCATAGTACAAATATTTTAACATGAGAAAGGTCTGGCAGAAAGAGAAAACAGGTCAGAAATCGAGTCCATTTTTGTTTAGTGGAAAACTTTGTTTCTGTAAAATTCATTACAGCAAATTTAAATCACCATAGTGGATTATCACTGTGGAATTTTCTAGGTTGATTATTGTTCTGTTATTCGTAAAACAATCTGAATTCTAAATTGCACTTCAAAACCTATGAAAAGAAAATGATGTTGACTAAATACTACTTAAACCCCATCGAATGTTAATGTTAATCAGCTCAAGTCAGTTATTTTAAAATATTTAAATGAAGTACATTACAAAAATTAAACATGTATGTGTACCTATAATTAAGAGCTTCATTTTGTTTAAACTTCAGTATTTTTGTGAAGTGGTACCTGACTTTATGTTAGACAATCACTATGTATGCAAACTGAGAACTTGTGGGATTATTGGGATACAGTAGATTGGGAAGTTTTAGAGTTAGTATTGATGCGGTCTTTAATGTTAGAAAAGTGACTATATTATATTAATTTTATAAAGGGAATTCAAATATTAGTTGGAGGTTTGGAAAATAAAACTTTTAAGTGATTCTTCTATCCCACAACTTCTATAGCTTAAAGTCAGAAAATATCTCCTAGCTTCAAGTTCCTTAATTTAAAACTGATGGATTTTCACTATAAAATCTCCAAAGTTACATAGCCATAATTTATGCTTTTTTTTTTTTTTTTTTTGGTACCAGGGATTGAATTCGAGTCCCTGCGCTTGCGCAGCAGGTGGCGAAACCACTGAGCTAAATCCCTGGCCCCATAATTTATGCTTCTACTTAGCTGGTATGCATATATCATTAAAATTACAATTTTCACAACATTTATCTTTGAAAATGAACAAAACAGACATATTTAGAATTAGTCACATTGAAATTTGTGTAAAGTTCTCTTCAAAGATAGTAACATTGTTATCAGAACATCCTGAAACTCACCTCATTTCCTATTTAAGATTATAACAATAACTTTGTATTTACCACAACCTTCCAAATCTGTAGTATTTTTTTTGACAATAAAGTATCCTGAAAGTGGCTGTGGTTACATTATAAATCTGAGATTCAATCCAATCAAGGTTAATTTTTTTGAAACGAAAATAATTTCTCAGGAGCAAGTAAATAATTTATTTCTTACTGATATTTTTAATTTATTTTTGCTTCATTTAACATTTACACTCAAATGTACAATGACTTTCTCTTTGTATTATTTGATACGACATCGAGAAGTGTAATTCCTACTTATTTTTAATTAATTATAACTATCTCTTTCTTTGCACTTAACAAATGAAGTGTATTAATAATAATCTCCTTTAAGTTTTGTTTTGAATACTGAAGACAACTGTGGTATTTGATTTTGAAAATATAACACATTTTATTGACAGTGGATCTATTTACATAAGATGCTAAGAAATGCAATCAATCACTGACTAGGTTAAAACAATTTAATACAGATTTAACACAGGTTAAATATAGGTTAAAACAATTTAAGATAAAGTATATGAAAGGTGACATTTCTCTCACTGGACTAGGAATTTGCAGATTTGCCTTCTAGTCTTAGGTCATGAGACACACAAGTTAACATCGCTATTCAGTTCTAAGGATTAATTTGTTTAACCTTAACTATCTGGAAATAGAATTTGAACAAAAGAAAGAAGGAAAGGCTATTGTAATCAGAATTATCCATTCTATCATAGAGATAAAGAGGATTTAGGGGTTATAAAAATATCTGTGTTAAGAGGACAGGTTTTTTTAATTGTTTGTTTAAAGGTGAATAGTAACTCCATGTTTTAGTCACGAACACTCTGTACTTTTTGATCAAAAGACTTATTTGGAACACAGGGGAGCTCCAACTCATTACTTGTTCCATATATATATAATCCTTTAGAAAAAGAATAAGATGACAGAATAAAAGTTAGACCATGTTCCTGTATTGTCTGCTTTAGCATCCTTCATATAAAGCTTGCCACTGGGATAAAAATATTAATTTAAGAGAAAATAATTGTTTTATAAATGTTTCTATTGTTTAACTTTTTAAAAAAAGTGATCTGAAGTATGTTGCAACTAATTAATTTTTCTAGCTTTTACAGGAAGAAAGTATACTAGAAAATTCAGCAGCGCACTATCAAGTGGTTCATAAATCATTGTGAAAATTATTTTGATTCAAACTATGCTAAAATAAATGAAGATAAGTCTTGTATACATAGAAACAATAATGGTCACCATTTGATAATAAAAATACCAGTGTAAATAAATATGTTCAAAAATACAGACAAATTATTTTATAGGGACACAGATGTGAAAGATCCAATATATATTCAAATTCTTAATAATATTGCACTACTTGAGTTTATTAAAACATGCTATATATTCATTTTTATAATTACTTATAAACTTAATGTATTTTCTTATTAAAAATGTCTACAAATAAGTAATATGTTTCTGACATCCCAATATGCCTTTGAAATCTGAAAATCCTATACATGCCACCACACTAATTTGTAGGTAGCACTTATTCTTGCATACAGAGTGAGTATAAAATGTTTGTGATTTCTGACTATGAGCAAAAGAAAATACAGTATACAATTTACGAGTGTATTTACATTCTGTAATTAGCATGTAACAAGGGTCTCTTACTGCTAGCCACTTGTACTATTTTTATTACATTTTAACTAGTTTATCTTAAAGTCTATTGTAACTGGTGCCACAATAAAAATATATTTTTAGCCATTTTGTATTACGTGGTTTTTTTTACTGTGTATGAATAATGTGCAAGTTATCATCTACTTTCCCAGATTTCTAATTTAAATTTAACTTTTTTATACAAAGTTTAAAATATCGCCATATCCTTAAGCAAAATAGCAACTTTAGTAGCAATGTATAAAAATACTTTAAAACATGTAGTCGTATTAGGTTATATGAACATACAAATGTTATTCAACATATTTTAACATACTCCTGCAACAGTCCCATTTCTCATTTTTTCAAATGAAAATCCTGCAGACATCTACAAGGTAAGTTCAAACTGGATTCAAAATCCTTGTAACCACTTTTGAATGAGTAGCAAGTATGAATTATTCCATTTGGGAAACTGAGCAGGGATGAGATTGTTAAGGAGACATCATGTTTTATAAAAACAAATTTTTAATTTTCATCAGACTTATAGGTTAAGTAAACTTTATTACTTTTTTTTTAGAAAAGAGTGGACAGACTAACTTGGTGAAGGATCATACAATTAATTATTTAATAAAGATTCTAAAATTGATATATGGGTTTTCTTCCTTCCTAGGCATGGAACAAATTCAGAAATTCACAGCACTTGCCTAGATAACAGCAGATGCAGCCGCAGTGCTTGGCGTAACAGGCCTTACAGTTATGGTGTGCGGTAAAATGTCAAGATTACATGAAAATGTGGGGGTTTTATATTCTTTTCAGGGATTCTTACAATTGGCATAATACAAGTCGCCATACGGAAAGAGTTACCATCGGTATGGTTAACAGATACATTTAACACCTCAGAGCTGTCACAGCCTTTAATTTAATTAAGTTTTAATCCTTCATTTCTGACACCTTCAAGTTACCTAACTTGTAAAGTTTTCTTTAGAAAAGTAGCTAAATATTAAGAACCATTCAGTTTATACATTTTTCTTGGTCCCTTTTTTGCTTGATATATTCTCTTGGACACAAATATTTTTGTTGCTTATAATTTCTGCCTTCATGAAATATCTTTACTACAATTTCAGTATAAAATATAAAAGTGATAACATTAATAGTTTTACTAATGATAAAGTAGTACTAATAATATATTTGTTTTACATTTATTGTTAAAGATTACTTATATCCACTATGGTGCTTTCTAAAATAAAAAGGAGCAACTGTTTGTACAATTTTAACCACAGTTACTCTCTTTTGATTATGTGAAGTGGAATATATTCTTCCACTACAAATTTCATTAACACAGTGAATAGTTTTAAATTTATAAATCCCAGAAAAATGAGATTATAACTAAAATTCTTCCTCATCCCTGTTATTTAGTACTTAAATTTTATCCAAAATATGCATTACAAGACTTTATACCAGCAGCTGGATTCTACTTAAACACAGATGAGCTCTTATGGCAATTTAATGCATAGTTATACAGCTAAATTCATGACTATTAAAGAAAGTAAAACACTCATAACCTAATTTGTATGTATGTTTTACAGGCCAATTTGTCTTTTCAGACCCATTTGAATATTTCTTCTTTCTCTGCCCAGAAAGTTGATCTAAATAGGTTATATCCTTGCTACATAATTGTGGCAATGCACCAGCAGAAAAACAGAGTATCAGAAAACATCCCAGACCTACTAAAATTAAAAACTGTGGTTTAACCAAGTCTCAGCAATATTTTATGGTGTGAAACACTGTACTCTACCAAGAGACTCCTTTATCCTTCAGACAATTCCAGCAAGAGGATACAAGGAAGGAGGAAAGTAAGATCAGATTTTTTCCAAAGGGTCCCTTCACTATTCCATTGTTTGGATTTGGCTAGGACCCTTAATTGAAAGGATATATAGCAGTCCTTTCAAATTAACCTACTCACATGTTTTTGTGCACATTCCGTTGCCATTATCCAATTAGTTTGTGAAGGAATCATGACTGCCCAGCTGTTAATAACCTAGGCTGCATCATGATCCTTTGTGGTTCTTTTACATTTATCTATTTAGATACAGTCTCTTTCTAAATACCCTCCTTTATTAGCACAATCATCCACTGTCTTCAAATGGATTCTGATGGGCATATTACTGGTACATAAAAATCATTAGAAATTTGATTTTAAATGTAGTTTTCAGGCATCAAATTCAGCATGTCATTATTGCATTTGTCACACTTTATAAGGGAGGGTATAGATCGAATTATAGGTAGCTACTATCATCCTACCATTGGCTGTTCACTTATATTTTAGGAAAAGTTTTGAAGAACTGGATCAAGCAACTGCACACTTTTCTAGCAATTATTTTCCCAAAAAACTCAGAGAATTCATAAGGAGACAAAAGGAATATTTAATGAATAGGCTGGTGTGAATTAATGGAAAAACTGGTAAAAACATACAGAGCTAACATAAATTTGAGATGAATTAAATGTCATGATCATTTTGGTAAACTTACATATGACAGTGATAGGAATAGTGTTAAATTAAACTGTATATATAGTCACTATAATATAATATACAATATATAGTGATTATATATAGTGAGTTTCCAAAACTTGAAATTCTATTGGTAATCATTTTTTAAAAATTTATACACAGGTATCTTTACTTAAGAGGTTTGTATACAGCTATGGTATATTTTCTTATAAAGGTTCCAGAAGGAGTAGCACCACTTATTGATAGTTTGGGTAATAAGTACCATAGGCCTACTTTTTAATTAAAGTCATAAAATATCCATGTCAAATTATTTCTTTCCTTGCTACAGATGTGGAAATGGAGAAGGGCTTGGTGGTTTGCCCAGGTCACACATATGCTAATACATTATTTTCATTAATTTGACTCTGAAACTTCAATGCCAGCATTTACACCATCACCTGATTATGAATGGAACTTCTAGATTCAATCACAAGTCTCAATTGTTGTGGGGGGCCTTGCCCCCCCGCTAGAACTCTTGAGTGCCTTTTACGGACATATCCGGGCCTGCTGCAAATCTACCCGGCAACAAGGAAGTAACCCCAGTACCCTCCTCTCGCTCCTCCCCTCTAGCCCTACGGTATATATGTTGTAGCAGCTTCCGCAATAAACGAGACTTGATCAGAAACCTGTCTTGTCTCCATCTCTCGTGTCCCCTGTCCTTTGTCAATCTCACCCCCCCTCTAGGGTCTCCGTTGACTTACCCGCGGGCCGGGACAAATTGTATTATACACTGGAAAACCAGAACCAGATGGGATTAGTGTATCTTATCCTCATTTATTCTTTTTAATTCAAGGGAATAATAATCAATATCTCATTTTAAGTATGTTTTACTTAAATATGGTTTAGAAACTTCATGAAGTAGGTTTAATATAGAAGAAAGACATGGGGTATTGCTCTGTAGTGCCTCATGTCGTCTCATGGTTTGAAGCATAATAATATGATACTTTATCTTAAAGGTTTGAAGGCATGAATTAAAGGAAGTGTAGCAAATGTCAATTGCTATATGAAATACAATTAATTATCTATTCTTTTTATTAAAATTATCTTTGGCTGCATTCCTTTTTAATGGGAAAATTCAGGAGAACTGAAACGTTTCCTTCTTAATGCCTACTCATTGAAAAATTTCTAAACTCTCTAGGCTCCAGATAAAAGTCAATTTTGAAATCGTCATTTTAATACATTTAAGATTATGAAGAAATGCCATCTTAAGACTATTTTAAAGAAAGATCAAGTATCAACATCAAAAAGCAATAGCCCATGATTTAGAAGACAAATGATGTAACTGGGAAGAGAAAAATACCCTATGCAGTGCACCCCAAACCTAACACCATGCTGTTCTGCCATGTATGAAAGGTCTGTTCTTCCTAAAATTGTAAAGATTAATTGTGTGATTTCACTCTGTGCACAGCAGGGTAGCCATATGCTCCAGAAAACTATATGCAAGAAAAGCATCTTGTTACAAAAGTGGATGAAAATGCCCTGAAATAATTCTGAGCAAGATAAAAATGTCTTTAACATAGGACCATTTTCTTCTACTCAAAAGGCAGAGGAGTCTGCTTTGGCACCAGTTTTGAGCACAAATAGAAAGTCTATCCCCTTCAAAGTATTTTAAAAAGGAAGATTTAAAACTCTTACACATCACATTGTCTTGACCATCTTGTTCACAGGTAAAATAATATGCTCTGATAACAATTTGGGAAAATTAGCTACATGCAAAGCCATTTTCCTCTCTGATCTTCAAATTTAACCTATCCTTTTCTATCAGTTTAATGGATATTATTATCTTTCCTCACTTACTCACTCTACTAAAAAAAAGGAGAAATCTTATGATAATGTAAAGAATAAGCTATGAACTACCTATGATAATACTGGTGAGAAATGCAATATGGTTATACATATAAAAAAAGAGCATTAAGAAATGATACCATTGTTATGGGATAAATGGAGTTAATGTACAAAAATTTAGGTTTCCTTACAGACTTACTCAAAGTGTGACAAGAACATTGGATCCTCAGAAACTTGAAACCTCGGCATGTCTGCAGAGGACTAAATTAAAAGCATGGATTGAGGGATAGCATTGAATAAAAATGTTAAAATGATTACTTGCAGATGTCATTTGTGAATAAAATAAATTCTCATTGCTTAATAGTATCATACATGTCCCCAGGCATTGAGTATTTTTTATCTAATATTACTAAAAATGTAGTATAAGCCTATTAACAAGTGATGTAACATTTTTCCTCTTCTCCCAAAAAAGCAATTTACTCAACAATATATACAAGGATTAGAAATAAAAATATCTTTGCTGTTATGAATGACATTATCTTGATTTTGTCACAAATGTAATAAAATAAAGTAATGGAATAGAAAATGAAAATAATAATTAGTAAGTAATTAGATTTTAAACAATAAATTGGTACATTCTTGGATATAAATTTTTTAATTGCTACAAATACCAATATTGAACACAATTTTCCACAAAATAACATAAGTAGGGAAAGATAACATAAAAAGAAAATATAACAAAAATGGCAGGATATTGATAAAGTATTATATATAACATATATATTCAACATTTATATGTTATAACCCCAACATTAAGAGCTACCTGTGACAGATATATACTTTATCAATATCAAAGTTTTCACACCAAAAATGAATAATTAATTAAATGAAACTATCATATATAAATCATATGTAACAAGATAATTTTTAATGTTTTAAATTCTCCCATCAGTTATTTATATTTTCAAGATGCTATGAAAATCATTACTTCAGTTAATCGCATAAAGAAGGACCAAGGAACTAAAGCAAACATTGATATAAAATTTTTACAATTAATATAAAATTAAAAGATGATTAAATATTCATTCATGATAATATCTGTTTGGCAACTGATTTCATTAACTTTCTTATCAGCATCTTTTATTTATCTATCAGTTAATCTTTCAAAAATTTGAAATATAATAAGTGAAAGAAAACAAACCTTTTTTTTATTAATGGTCAAGATGTTCAAAAATAATACTCATCTTAGGGTGTAGAAGTTAGGGTAAAAATTTAAATTATGAGGTAAAATTTGACTTGATATTTATCTCATCAATCAATTAGCAATTTATTCTGGGAAAATCATAATGAAAGTAAGCAAGAATTGAACAGTTATTGTCATTATGACTGATCCAAGAACTGTATGTACCCCTCCATATCTCCCCATTCTTGTGTTTTCCATCACTAGAGTGACTCCTAGGGAAGGTGAGTTTCACTTTTGCCTTATTATCTGAGATGGTTTATTGAGGTTATTCTTATTGTAGTGGAGAACAAGCTCCCCTAAGGAGTGGCAGGGTAGGGACTGTTTGATAATGGCTGCTGTCTCTCCATGATAATCATCCTCATTTAAATTCATTCCACTCAGTCTATCAGCAGGAACTCCAAAGTTGTTAGAACTGCAGAATCTTGGATTCCACTTCAACAGCGTCAACTCTCACCCTGCCTTTAAACAGGGGTGCTATTCTGTGTCTACACTGAAGTTGGAGAAGCACAGACTAAGATGCAGATGCTAGGTCACTATTACTATAAACTACACTTCTGTGTATTTTACTGATTGGTCTGTCTGTTCCTATGTATTTAAAATTATTTCTTCAAATTTTTATTAAATGTACTTCTTTTTTTATTTATATATTAATTGGTACATTTTAGGTATACAATACATTTATCATTGGGTGCTTGTACCTGAACATGATGTACCTTAGTTCTTATTTTTTTTCCCCATTATCTATGTGCCCTTCACCCCCACCACCGTTCCCTATTTACATAGAGTTTGTTTCCATTTTTTTTTTCTTTCTCATAATTTTTCCTTTCCTTTCTTCCCTTTCCCCTTCCCCTCCTGCCACCCCTACCCCTTTGGACCTTTTCCTATGAAATAAATGTACTTCTTTACATTAGATAATAACTTTTCCTTGACAACGTCTTCCCATAGCTTAGACTAAAATAAGGTTCTTTTCTAAGGTCATTTAGCCAAAGTTTCTGTTTCTCTCTCTGTTTCCCACCTCATCTATATCATTCTACTGAAGTCCAGGAAACTTAGACTTTCTTTCTTAACTTAGCAACTCAGTGTCTGTTTGGCGTATTTTCTCCACAGACTATCTCCTGAGCACAGCAAAGCCTCCTCCCAAGAGCATGCATACCTCCTCCCTGTTAAAATTTTAAAATTTAACTCAGGCTTGAGTCTAAAATTCAACTACACTAAATCCTTTCCTGAGCATCCACAGTAAGGTAACCTCTGTACATCACACAGGCTGTTTCCATGTTGTATGGAATCTTTATAACCATCACAGAATCATTTCTGTAATTGTCTAGTATCTTTGCTCCCCTACTGAATGTAAGTTCAGTGTAGCAAGGCTTGCTCAGCTTTTTCAGTATTGTCTATTCACAAACTGGAGCTAAGAAGGGAAGAAGAAAGAAAGAAAAGAGAGACAATAAGGGAAGAAAGGAATGAGAAAATGAAAAATAAGAAAAACAAAGGGAAGAAAGAAAAAAATAAAGAAATAAAAGGAAGAATAAATAAAAATAGATTGTGGAATGTGGTAGTAAATAAATGAAGAATAACATTGCCTCGGGATAATTCTGCCTAAAAGGATTTTTTTTTTCTTTTTTGGAATTTATGGCATAGATACGTGCATTGGGCACATATTGACTGAATTCACATTTACTAAGATAATTATACTGTCAACTTGTAAATTTATTTCTGGCCAAAACAGTCATTTCTACACTTGTTTTTAGGTAATTTATAAAATCAAATACTCATAAAATGAGTAAAAGTCACCTCAAATATCAAGAGAAAATCTGAGGTAAAGATAAATATCTTAATTAATATGCAATATTGCCAGTTAGAATCAGAACTTTCAAGAGTAGAAGGGTCAGCAGCAATCACATTACACAAGTATTCTTTGATAATTAAAAATACTTTTGTCCATCCATCAACTGATGTTTCACTGTCTTATTACTGAGTTAGGAATTCACTGTTTCCTGAAGCACACAATATATATGGGAGCAAAACTGAATGCTGGAATAATTTTATTTATAATAAGCTGCTTTGTATCATCCTGTGCTTCCACTGACTTAACTTCTACAACCTACACAGAAGACACGTTTGACTTCCTTTACATATAAGAACATATTGCATGTTTGACAACAAATACATCTCATTCTTTCCCAGATCGCATACTCATTCTGTGAAAATTCTTTCTCTTGCAATAGACCAGTAACTTTTCTCTGTATTGTTGTACCTACATATTTTCCCATGAGAATGAATAGTCAATATCTAGTATTTTGAATTCATCACATGTTCAGCAAGAGATAAAATATTTAATGAGGCGCCAATAATTGCTTACTTGATGCATATATGTCAGGGTCCACCAAAATATATTTAAGTGATGACTCATAAATTAATTTCCTCAGTGTGCCAATGTTTATGAAGACTAAAACAAAACAAAAATGAAATAACATGTCTTGGATTTACAACTTTCTGCTCAACAAAAGTATTGTATCAGTTGCTTTAAACACTTGAAAATATTTAAAATACATTTTTCATGCAACCATATAACCTAGTAGGAGGGACATAGTAGATACTTAAGAAGTTTGCCACACAGTGGGGTTTTCTGCTCTATTACAGTGTTGAACTTAGATAGTTTCAAATCATGGAATCTTTACTTCTGAAATAAACTGGAGCGTCAGTGTAAGTATACGGTTTAATAGTCTGCTGTTTCTCATTTCTGTGGAGCCTTGTTAATGTTCAGATGAGCTTATTTGAAAAAAAATAAATTACAACATAAAAGAAAATTCTTGTTTTTGTTTGGAATGAAACTTCTGACCCTAAATGAATAACCATTCTTTTCTTAAAGCTGAAAATAATACTTTACTTCTTATTTAAAACTAATGATTAAAGTAGATTTTCTTCTAAGTTATCATTTTTAGGAGAAAATGTCTACATCATATTTAAAGACAGTTAAACATAATTTCATGACACATTGCTAACCAAACTAAAACCCTATTGGTATAAATATTAGTATTGAAAATACTGTGAAAGAATAGACCATAGTATGTCAAAACAAACACCAATAATGTCTAGAAAATCTTGTAACACATATTTGACTCCACAAGATATTATAGTATCTACTTAAATTTCCCCTCAGAAATAGAGTAAAAAAGGAAGTAATATTTATTATATATGATACCATATATACCAAGACTTTCATTAATCAGTGGTCTGAAAGCACCGACATATTGAAAAAATAGTAGAGATAACTTTCCATTATAATCTCTGAGAAAAATAATGTCAAAATCAATTACTGGGAAATATAACATATATTAATTACTATTTTTAAATGGTATAATTAATAACTTCTGAAGGAACAATGCCCACTTACTCTTATATTTGGTGCTACCTTAACCTTTAAGAAGACATATTACAAAGCTTTCCATAGGTTTGGCCCTAAAAGAATCTTGAATAAATGAAAGAATGAATTAATATTGGGCTGGAAATAGAAAAATGGGGTTTTTATACAGTCTATGCCAGACCACAATTTCCTCTATAATCAAAAGATGTTCTAATAAATGACCTGAAAGATCCTAATTCTAAAAGATGATTCTAGAAATGCAAGACATTTTACTTATTACATTCTAACCATATTACTACATAACATATTCTTATATTTTAAGTTAACTTTAAGTTTAAATTGCTTAGAGCCTATGGGGTTTAGGAATTATTGAAAATATATTTGAAGTAAATATTAAGACAATTTTAAAAGAGATGTGATAGTCAATAATTCTGATGAATTTTAATATATGACTATATATTTTATCTGACTTTAAAAATCTGAATGGTTTGAATGAAAAAAATTGTTTTAAAGTGTATTAATATTAATGTAATTATTTTAAATATATTTGAACACTTCCAATATTTATTTTGGCTATATTATCATAATTCTATTCAGCACAGATATCCATGAGAAACATTTTATGTGAATTTTAGTACTATAAACACAGTTTACTAGCTTAAACCTTATACTCATCAAGAATTAGTTAAAATTTTCTCTGTGCAGCCTTCATGACTTTTCCATTCAGACATAGTCAGCCTCTCCACTGTATTTCAATAACATTTGACAACTATTGTTACAGCTCTGTTTCTTCATATACATTTAATTATTCTTTTATGAGCAATCTGGACTGGTCTACAGCACAGACTACTGAGTATGTGTTAAACACCACATCAACAAAGGTGGTAATTATTTTACACATGGCCCTGTGAAGAAGCTCTTCCCAGTTACTTGATTGTGGTTTGGATACTAAACTTATTTCTCCAGGTTATAAAGTTAACAAGGGGAAAATTTTACACTCAGTGTGGTTTTATGGCTGGAAAACTGTGTTGATAGTGGACAACTATATTTCCATGGAGAGAAAATACCTGAGATTTTCGGCACTTCCTTCATTATCATGTTTACTCTTTCTAGAAGCCCTAATGTAATACCATGATATTCCAGATATGGAAATGGAGCTCTAATATGGGGTTGAGCGCTGATGGTTCATGTGACACAAACAAACTCTTATACAGAATAGGTGCCAAAAGTGTACTAAAGTCCAGTGAATAAAAACTGAATTCTCATGTTGAGGACTACAGATATTAATATAGAATAGTGCGCTGTATTGTCAATGCATAGTTTCAAGAACATCTAAAGAAACATTTATTAGTACTCTTTTACTTTTTTATGTCAATATCCAAAGACTTTTCAAATGGAAATAATTGGAAAGGGTTTTCTATAATTTCAGAACAAGTAGAAAATGAACATTTTATTTTAAGAGGATAATTCAAATGCAATTACTGATGTTTTTAAATCTAATAACTACAGTAAAATAAGAAAATTAATGGGAATAATACCCTATAGAGAACTATAAAAATTTTTGTAAATATCCCAAATTTTAAAAATCATCCATTAATTTCTTAGGTGTTACTTTTCTATTATAGAATGAATTAAGGCTTAATTTATCATAAATTAACACACAGGTCTAAGTACAAACACACACACAGGTATGAAGTACCAAATACTGTCTGAAATTTCAGTTTCCTCATTTATTCTGTGTTTTTAATAGTATTGATGTCAATTATAAACTCTGGAATTGCCTCAGGTTATTGAAAATAGATAAATTGGAAACAATGATAAAAAGACATTATAAAAATGAAAGTTTAATTGCAATATGATTAGATAAAAAGTGAAAAATTCTAAATGATCACAGAGTACAAAACTGCATGATTACAGATATCAAAGGAAGAAATATTATATCAATCTGTCATATTTATGGTTTAGATGGTAATTAACTTTAGTAAAATAAGATCTACTACATCAATATTTGTAAGTATTAAATTTATTGACTTTACAGTTTACTGGTGTTTAATTACAAATTTTCTTTGATGTTATAGATGTACAAAAGCTATAAGCTAGGGATTTATATTGTTTTATGTTGCAAGTTTTAATGAAGTAATATAAAAACCAATAAATTATTGTGAATTCATGAGAACATCTTGCCCTTTGAAAAGCTGTTTAAAAATACACTGGTAAGCCATGACAAACTACAGTTATCTTTAATACTGAAATACATAGACATTTCATTATACTGAAGGAGATAATTTCAAACTTTCAGTATTCTAAGTGGGTTTTCTAGCAGTTACATTGTGAATATTTCTTTTTCATTTTCACAGATATTTTCTACATACGTCTGTGGGTCAGAAACTGTACTGGGCACTATGAATGCAGAATGAATGATCCCACCACCACTAAAAACTTATCCTCGGAGAACACAAAATGTTCAGGAAAAGTCATAGTTCTGATAATTGCAAGCCAAGTCCAGTTTAGGTTATAGTGGCAGGTTATTAATGGAAGATCTAATCTTATCAGGAGTAACAATTTAATCCTGAAAAGAGAATTATAATGATCTTTTTGAAAGGAAGAGTGAATAGCTTATGAGAATGGCTAGAGGTAGAAAAGAATAGGTTTACTTCACAAACTAAAAGAAATTATTTGGTAAAGAGAAAGAATTAAAAGTGTTGTGAGAACTGCAGATCCTGTGGGTTCCTATGTCAGCATCAAGTTTTGGCTTTATTCCTAAAGTTACTTAGAAATCACTGTAAACTTCAGAATGTCTGGTAATGTATAATCAGATTTTTATTTTTAATTACTTATTCTGACTACATTAGGAAGAATGGGATAGAAGAATAAAAACTAATTTTTTCTAAAATGTATACATCCTATAACTCCTTTAGGATTCTGATAAGCTATGGATTTTACAAAAATCTCCTTTAACCACCAGTTGGTTGGTTCTGTGTTCTCTACTCTGTTTCAATCTCTTGAAGGACAGTTTTATGTACTATTTATCTTTATTTATTTTAGAACAGAACATGATACTCAGCACTTGAGACATGTTATGTGAGCTAGAATTAGTTTTTCTTTTAAAGAATACTGCTTTGATGTCAGTCAATACCAACTTAGATATTCTGACCTGCTAAAAATCAAATCTTTGAAGATTGTTTGGTGTCTGAAAATACAGCTTTATTTGGAGAACTTTTATAAACATTAAGGAATACACATAAGACAACAAATTTCCTTCACTCTTAACACTGACATTGTTGGAAGTGGTGTCATGTAAATAATTTTACTTTAAATCATAAGAGATCAGTAAATAAATGAAATCTCTGAGATAGTGATTCTTAAAATTGGAAAAACTAATTTTAAATAGATATTTCAAAAAAGTATACGAGTAAAGAATAATAATACAACTAAGAATAATGATGAACATACCACTTAAAATGTTTTCCATATAATATTTTACATTTAAATTAAACAAAAATAAGGCAAGAGTGTTTATTTGTCCAGTAGATGGCACCACTGAAGGAATCTTTTACTGTTTTAGAAATAATATGGGAAAGGTTAAACAGGTATTGGTTCTTGCGTAGCATTGAAGATTATGATAGCAAATGAGAAAATTTGAGCACTGATTTGGAATCTACAAAGAAAGTACTCTTGACATTTAATTGAAAATTACATGAATACGCTAAAAAAATCTTACATGGAATCATTTTCATATCATTTTATTTAATCTGACAATTTATTACTATCTTATCTTTTCTGAATCTGAATTATGGTTCCACGTTCTACAATATTTTAATTTGTAAGCACAGAGCTTCTCACAAAACACGAGGGCAAATTCTAAGTAGTATTTGTATGATAACTGATATTTGCAATAAAACCTATATCATAAATTTTCCTATTTCTATTTGATGAACTACAACTTTTGGGTTGTTTTTTTAAATTTTAGTTAGCTCATGAAATTTTCCAAAGGAAGTGAAAAAATATATATTTATTTCACAATACTTAAATAAAAATTTACCAATTTCTATTTCCTAGTAGTAAGAAACTGTCTACTTAATTAATTAAATTATAAGTTGAAACATGTCCCCTATATTCTTATGTGTAGCAATATTTTATAGCACAAAAGTAAATAGAGATTCAGAGATGTAAATTTAACCCATTAATAGATATTACCACATGCTAAAACCTCATTTTAGAATGTGTGCTATTAGAGAATCAAAGGAAATACTTTCAGTATAAATTCTAATAGAAAATGAGCTTCTAAATTATTTTCCTATGGATTACAACTAATTCGTTTAAAAATATATTGATTTCTGTCCTTCTGCCCTAAGGATGGAATGGCTTTTCATTACTTATGACACAGTCTGTGTAAACCACGACTGCATACTACATAAACCATAGCCAGTTTAGAAAATACATGATGATGAGTTGGAATGTTATAGATATTTATATTTGAAATATGTTCAGGAAATTAATGTTTTCAATGCTGCATCTACTGATATGAGTTAACTTTTATTCAGCACTACAATGACTTTTTCCTAAGGGGCTGTGTGAACAAGTCAGCAAGAAATAGAAAACGGTGTCTGCTACATTATTTTATAATAGATAGACTTACATAAAGTTAATATTAACTTATATTAATTTTCTATTATTGAGCAGAAAATTACCAATATATGATTTGGTTTGGTGGTACTTTTTCCTCTTAAAAATAAATTAGAAATTTAAAAAATATCTAGCATTGGAGCCATAATACCGATCAATAGCTGTTACCTTTTCAACATGAGAAGTCTACTTTCAGTACAATCATGATTCAGGCAATAGGTAATTCAGAAAATGAAATTCAGTGCTATATAAAAAACACCAAACATGTTTCTGTTTTTTCCAACCAAAGCTTCTACTTTCTCAAGTGTTAGCATTCAAATAATATCAAAATCTCATGCAAACACTGAAAAGTGCTATATGGGACCAATCGTCTCTGTGTAAATATGTGCAGGTATCAACAGAATCTGGCTATTTTTATTTTCTGGTATTTCAACATCATGACTGTCATGTAACAAGAAATAATTATTTAGTACAAGTCTGTAATATCTTTCAATTGCATTATTTTCTTTTTATTCTAACCCCCTCCCCCTCCAACATTTGCACTGCACTTTTATTTTTGTTTTAATTTTAATTTCTGCACTTTCAAATTATTCAAGTTTTGGCTGTTGCTATCTCTATTGTTCAGCTATTTTACCTACAACTTGTCTCTCTTTCAGTTCATTGTCTAATTAGAATCATTACGAAAAGATAGCTTTGGCTGTAACTAAATGGGGACAAGTAAAATAACATCCAATACCTCTATGAGTAACAACTGCAAGTTCTTTAGTTCTTTCTATCTGTTCAGCATTTCTTGGTCTTCTCCTTGTACTTTGTGTATCTGCTTGATGAGGAGAGAGCCCGTCCTTGGATGTGTTGGGGTCCAGACCTGAATTTCTGAGATGCGTAACTTGCACTCGCTGTTCCTCGGAAACTCTATGGATGGTGACAGCTGTAACACTGGATACAGTAACATCTGCAGGGGTGCTAGCAACAGCAATAGCACCAGTGGTAGTCCTGTTATGCTCCTCTAACTCACCAGTGGAGGTAGTGTGGGTCAATGTAGAAGAACCTGTGGGACACAGTAGCACTACATGCTAACTTTTTCTTTTAAATTTTGGGTTTTTTCTGATAATTTTAATAAATTATTTTTTCTTCTATTACCATTACAGATAACGAACATGAAGAGGCAAAACACAAATACACCACTAAAATGTGAAGCACACTCAACCTGTAGACTTGTTTGTACCAATCAACATATGGATAGATATTACACACAAAATACAGCACATTTTCACTGAAATATATTCAGGGGTGTAAAGGAGTAAACCCTCTATGCAGTCCTGAACCGTAGTTTCTTTTGCCTTTTTAATTTAGACATGAATTTTAGCAACATATGCCTGGCAATCAACAAGTTTTGAAGGAATTGGAAACTATATAACCACACTTTTTTCAAAAGTATGTTTTGAATAATTTGTGCCATATCTCTTCATACTTGCTGGAAAAAGTATAGAAAAAATCTATTTTAAGATAAGCAAGTGAAGAACTGAAAATTTAAAATCAAGCAAAAATGAAAACAAAATGATGAAATAAACGACTGAAATTACCATATGTAAATATGTATTTTAACCTTATTTGCCAAAAAACATCCAATGTAGTAAAATATTCAATGTCATGAGTTATATGTACTTTTAAATTTAATACATTCTCTGAAATTAGTTAATATTTTCTATTATTTCTAAATACAACTTTAGATTAACCAATGTCCAACTAATTCAAATTAAACAAATTATTGAATTTAAAAGAGATTGAAAACTACCAGTGAATGAGAGACTTTTATTCATACAAAAATAGTAGTAAGCAATGATTGGGAATTTCCAAATATCTCATAAACATTTCATGATGTGTCCATATTCCCACCACGTACTATAATTATATATAATATCATCAAACCTTATCTTTACTAGAGTTTCATAATAATTTAAAAAACGAGTTCAAGGGGCTGGGGTATATAGCTCAGTGGTAGAGTACTTGACTAGGATCCTTAAAATCCTGGATTTGATCCCAAGCATGGCAAAAAAAAAGCAAAAAGAAAAGTATTCTCACTGTCGAATTAGGATTTTAGTTCTCTTTTCACTTATATTTAGTAAAAGCTTTTCCTCATAGTGCATAGTTCTTGTATAATAAAAAGCTAGTGTTATAATAACGGAAACACGAAACTGAATGAGCATATATTTAAAAGGACCTTGACATCTAAAATGCTAACAAGATAAAAAGCATGAATTTTGGTGTTGCATCACTGCTTAGGAGTCATAGACACTCCAGGTTAGAAAACTCCTGGATACTTTTTTTAAAGCCCGTGAGCAGTACGTAATTTTGTGTCCTTTCTTAACATTTCAAAATTCTGTTCACAATGTTTAATTAAATATTTTAGGCAGACTTAGAGATATTTTAGCCATTTTGAAAGAGGAAAATAGCACAATCAATGAATACGGTTGGAAAATGCTATATATGTTTTTTCTCTTGTAAGTAGGTGAGTATTAGGCCCATTAATTCTGCTTTTTTTATTAAAGTTAAAAAGAAAGAAAGAAAACCAAATATGAGGCCTTTCATTTGTAGGCATGTAAAAGAATACATTTCTGCTACTAATTCTTCCAGCCGGAATTTTCATATATTATCTGAATTTGATATAGATATAAGAATATTTAAATGTCACTTACACTTTATGGAACCAGAGGTGATAGAAATATAATAATTATCAGATTATTCTAAATATTTTATAGCATCAATCTGAAAAGGCTCTATTATATTATTTTATGAAGATTATGATCCACTAAAATCATGATGGTTATGGACATCAGCCTGTAATATTTACTAAGAAAATATCTAATAAAGGTTCATTTAATCACATGATTGAGCAATAAGTGCTACAATACAATCATACTGTAGTTGGTCTCAGGGTAATCACTATCTTTGTGATACTCATATGCTTATTATTATGAAAAAAGAGTCAAATCACTGTGCAAATAATTGAATTGAGCATTCTAATTTGGAGAGAACATAGGAAAGTAGGATGAAAACTAATATTTTAAGGTTATTCTTAACTTTATCATAATTGCCAGATTTCCAATGTTCAAAGAAGGAAACTAGTCAGGCCTGACTATACATGCCTGTAATCTCAGTACTCTTGAAGGCTCAGGAGAATTGGAAATTTGAGCCCACCCTGAGAAATTTAGCCACTTAGTGAGACCATGTATGAGAATAAAATAAAATAAAAGTAGGGCTGAGGATGTAGCTCGGTGCAAAACCCTTGGGTTTAATCCCTGGTACCACAAAAAGTTAATAAATTATACCTAACAATCTAGATTTTAAGTAGAGGATGAAATCATTTAACTAGAAACATGTATTGCTAACTGTAATAAAAGTATGAGAAATCATGGAGTTTCTACTCTGTTTCTAATATGAGTATTCCTATTTTAACAAAGAAATAAACTGAATTTTTACATTTCATCACGTAGTTATTAGGATTAATCTAAAAAGAAGTTTCTTGCTGTTGGGTACATAGTTCTTTGGTAATTCCTAGGAACCAGTTTAGGGTGCTTCATTTCAGTTTAGGTTGAACATATCACTCAAAACACCCACCTTCCAGAAGATCCCAGGAATTAAATAAAATTCCAGACCAAAAGCTGGAAGTTAAAACTGATGCTCAGTACCAGTTCAACTCAGGATTCCTAGCAATCCGAGTCCTAAAATCTTCTGCATTACAACTATAACTCCAACCAATGATGGTAGTAATTCTGTGCTGTTCCCTTACCCTGAAATCAGTATAGGATTTAATGTTAAAATAAAATATTGAAAAACTCTTTTCAATAACCATAATCTAACCAGATATGTATTTCAACCAAATATTTTAATAGCCAGTTCTTATGTTTTAACATGTGTTGTTTTCATATTTTCTCTTTCCCTAAAATACAAGACAAGCTCCCAGAGCTTCAAACTTTTGTATATTCTGTTTATTGCTGAATCCCTATTACAGTATCTAGAAAAGTGCCTGGCATACAATAGATGTTCAGTAAACATTCTTCCAAAAATGTATAAATGGATGAATGAATTTAATAATGAGGCTAAAATCATAGTAGCAATAATAAAAGAGGATAAATTTCACAAAATATGACATATGATTACAATAGGTACCATGGCAAAGTCACATTGGAAACACTGACCGAAATGAAAGGAAAATGCAAAGAATGAGGAAGAAATCTTTAATTTTGTTTTTAATTTTTAAAAACTTCCTTTTGAAAAAGTGTGGACTCTGAAGATTTGGTTGCATAAGTAAGAATCACTTGGAGATATTTTGTTGTAATTCCTAAACATTAAAGTTTACTTTAGTGACGCAAACTCGGTTTATTTATGTATGTAAAATCATACATATATATGATTGTGTTACCAAAAAAGTAGGATTTCATCTACATTTAAGTAGGTATGTTTTATACATATAGTGGAACTATAAAGAAATGACACCTACTTCATTTATAAGTCAATAAATGTTCCATCACCATACAGTTATAAAATGTATATGTTTAATCATTTTATTTAAAATGTAAACCAATTTAGAAAGTTCAGTTTATGAAACAGATTTCTAAATCATCAAACTTCATCACTTAACATTTTTTAAAAAACACTCAAAAGTTTTTGCATAAATAACTTTTAGCGGTAATTGCCAAGGTTGGAAAAAGCCTAAGAATTATGAAGAGCAACAATCCAGTTTAAATATATAATATAGCTTATCCAAAATTAAAATGCAATATTTTACTTTCTTTATGAAGTATGCAACACAATTATGTAAACATTGTCTTTGATAGCACAGTTAAATGCATACAACAAGACATACAACTCAAATTAAAGGAAGAAAATGTACATTCAGAAAATTCGTACTTCACTTAAAATCAAATCATGTATACAAGATGTAATTTATCACAATTAGATTAACCTGTCATTAAATTATTTGATATATAATTTTAAATAAGATGTTTACAATATAAAAATGTATCTGAAATATATTTAACACAACATTTTTCAATATAACAAAAATAAAATGAAATGATTTACATATATAAACATGCTTCTATAAATCATAAGTTTGTCATACTTGAATTCATGGTAATGGAAAATGACATATTATACATGCAAATTATTAATTGATTTAATAATATTGCATACAATATTAAATTAGAATTTTATTGTGTATTTTAAGAAAATTAAGCTTAGAAGGACTTTAAATTTCAGCAACATATCTTCAAGAGACTAACCATGAGCCTTTAATAAATATATAATTTAGAAAGTGTACAAAATAAAACCTCATGTCAAAATCCATTTGAAATTACTTTTTATTCAAGTAAATTTTTAGTCCTATAGATTATTTTAGAATTTGCTATGTTGCTTTGATCTAACTTAGCTTAAGAACAGAATATGCTGCCAAAGATGCAGGTGGGTGGCTCAATATCAATATATACATAACCATGTAAGACTCCATTCATGACTATTTTAAATGTAATTCAAAATAGTCAAAGAATTTACTTTTAGATATCTATGTTTGGTACATTATTTTATATAAATTAGCTTCCTATATTATGTTCCTTCCTTTAATTTTATCTGAAACATCTGAATGAAAATTTAATACAATAGTAATAATATGTAACAATGAAAATGTTATCAACATTTAAAATGAAACCATGAGAAACAAAAATGTATATACACAAAATAAAATAATACCAAAAATACCTAAGTACTTCTAATGTGATAATCCTATGATAGTCATTGCTTGACAGGATCTAATTTAATTTTTTTTCTTCTATTCCACATTGCTTACATGAAAAGTATATGAAAACATGCAAACACGAGAACATTTCAAACTAATTAAATATGAGTATGTGGTAAAAGAAAGACATTCATCTGTTAAATGTTAAATCACCATTTTTACTAATTGTAGTATAGTTGGGAAAATAAAGTACTTTGTATTTTAAACATTAATTCTACCATCTTAAAATTGGCCTAGTCTAGTATTTAATAGTTTAACTTGGTAGATATTTGTATTTTTCAATATGCAAGTTAGAGAAAAAAATGAGTAAACACAGGCATAGAAAGTGGTGCTTAAAACTGTAAAAATAACCTAAATGTAAAAACTTTTGATCAACTGTTACACTCTAGCAGAATTCTAAGTGAATTTTGTAAAGATGTAATTCAATTTTAAAGAATATGTCTATATCAGTCTTAAGATATTTTGCTTTTAAATTAAATTAGTACATTTATGTTAGGGGTACATAAGATTGTGGCCTTTTGTCTTAAAGAATATAGTATACCCTAGCAATGAAACCATTCATGACAATGAAAAAATGGTATAACCAACACTCAAATTTCTGAGATGCTATAAAATAAAAAGAAGTTTATGTTGGCAAAATATGAAACATCATTAATTTAAGTAACAGATTTTTCTAAAGTGATTAATTACTTTAAAAAGATAGGTACATACTAATTAAAATAGAACTGGAAGTTTAAATAGAACTCTTTATTCACATATTGATATATTTATTTGTTTTTGTTTATGTAATATACATCTATTTAAATTTATAAGTATTGAATAGCAAACAAATATTATATTTTCAAGTGGATTCATTATTGCTTATCAAGTGCAAGTGATCTTACTGATGTAATATGCAAAAATGAATGAATAAAATATTTGCAACTTAAGCTAAAATTGATAAAATAAGCTGTCAGTAAATTTAGTGATACACCTAAAACCAAGCTTATTATGAGTAAATAAATTATAAAACATGTATTAAGCAAATCATGTTCTAATCCAAATTAATTTGCATGCAACATAAGCATCACAAATTCTGAATTATTTGAAATCTTGCTAAACTCATATGCTCAACACAGATTAATACTTTTTTCAGATGAAATATGAAAATACCAAAACTATTAGAAACTCTTAAGGAGACTAGTACATTGGTGAACCATGACAAAAGTGTATACATATATAAATGTATGACTGATATACTAAATATCATCACAGTTTTGTCATAAAAATATGAACGAATAGAAATCTAATTTCTTACTACTTAAAATAGAATGAGAATATAGTAGTAAAAAATCTATTTTAAATAGAGAGTTGTAAGATTCTTAGATATTCTTTCTTGAATGACCGTTTCTTTCTTCCCATTTGATTAAAGCGCAAATGTCAAATTACATTTCTGTACCTTTTTCTCCTTTACATATTGTGGCATCTCCACTATGTAGTGCTGAGTTCTAGGGTCCATTTTTAAATGTATTGTGCACACTCAAAAGCACATTCATCACTTGCAAGGATCCACAAAGTATTAATTGATCCTATTTATCTTTCACAAAGTCTTAACACTGAAAATAAAACGTGAAGTCCTAGAGTCTGAATAACATTCCTGGCATCACTGTTACATTCATAAGAAAAGAAAGGGATAGAATGTTCCTGCCATGTATTTTCACAGGCATCAGCAGAATCCTGAAGGTTTAGGCTTTTATTTTGGCAGCTCCCTTCATTTAGCTAGAGTAGTAGCATTTGCCATTCTAGGTTTTGTGCAAACAAACAAAATGAAACTTAGCAGACAGTTGTATTATTTTTTTCAAACAAAATCTTGTGGAACAGCTGGTAGTTCTCATGAACGACTTAAAAGGTATTACTCAAAAAAGGGACATTCTTTATATTTTATACCAAGATTGTCATATCAGGAATATCTTTATTTTCAGTCTAAATGTGTGCAATAATCCATACCTATTAGCTTTGTTTTGAGCCCTTTTCATGTTTATCTTCTACTTCCTCCTGAATTTAGATAAATATGTGGCAGAACAAAGAGTAAAAATGGTTAAATGTATCATTGTCTTCCTGTTGTACTCTACTGTCTTTGTTTAGAAATATTTTATTTTACATTTAGTTATTAATTGTTTAGTTTTAAGCATAAGATTTCTCAGAATATAAACACACATAAGAAATTGGGCCTGTCTAGACATGTCTGCACATTGTATAACATGTGACTAGGTCTAACTAAATTTTATTTTGCTTGTGCTAGAATCAAGGTAAGAAAAAGAGAGAAAAACTCCAAGAACATGCAAATCACTCCTTCATTGGTAGTTGCTTCCATGAGTGTAGCATTTTCCTTTCATTCCTCAGGACGCTTTCTTCCTAACCGATATTTTATGAGGCTAGTATTTGTTATTTTGAAGAAGAAAAGAAATAAAGACAAGGTGCTGGGGGAGTTATCTTTTATATCAGTAATGATCAGAAGAAGAAATAAGAGGTCCTTATCCTGACCTAGTCCATCATGCTGGGCATTTCTTGTCCTGATTGTCTGAATGTATCCACGTTTATCCTTTGTTATCTTCTATGCTGGCCTGCTATGTTGCAAACTGTGGTCATCCTTTTTTATGAATTATAAGTGCTGCTCTTTGAATATCTAAAATATGCATAAGGCTGTCTTAATATACGTGATATGTCATGGAGGGGCCCATGAAGCTGCTCTTACTCTGACATCTTTCTCTCTGTACACAGACGGTACTTTAAGGTGTAATTTAGGATTAAAATATTGCTTTCTCCAAATTATTTTCTTATAATCAGGTAAATAAGTTTTTGGTTGATAGAGCAGATACACTAAAGTAACAGCTTAACTATTCAGGTGGAGTTGGTTTATTATAATTTTCTTCTCTTCGGAATTAATTAGGAGATATATATTTGGGGGATGAATGTGAACCCTGGACTAAGAGCACTTAATGGCAATTACGGAGGCATTTATCATCAACTGACAACTAATTCCATGTGGCTACGATAGGGCTGGCAGGCGGAGTGTAGATGCGGCGTGCGGGCAGCTCTGAAACGGATAACATTCTGGACGGAAGAGGACGGTGGTATTCACCACAGGAGGGTTACTGAGCAACGGTCAGAAACTGCATGAATACGCTGAAGGAGAGCAGATAATGAGAAGCCGGTACAAAGAATCGCACTTTCCTACACCATAAATTGTAGAACACCTTTTATTTTACCGCAGCAAATTAATCAGTGGCATGAGAGATTTGCTTGAAAACAAATACCAAGTTGGTTTAGAAAAATAGCACATTGGAGTGAAAAAGAAAAAACTTTCAGGAATGACAAAAAGCTGTGGTCTATCATCAAAACTCTCATTAACCTGAACAACAAATATATTTATATGTTGTATGATGTGTAAGGTATAACTAGTAAGTTGAGATATTTATGATAAATGAGTCAATACTTAGAGGTAAAACTTTGTATTTCCTTCATGTAATTATTCTGGTAAGTTTCTTTTTAAAAATAGTTTCTATTTAAAGATTATTTTAGGGCCCGGGATTTAGCTCAGTGGTTTCACCGCCTGCTGCACAAGCACAAGGACCCGACTTCGACACCCGGTACCAAAAATAAATAAATAAATAAAGATGATATTAAAACCTGAGTTTAATATCATCAATAAATAATTATCAATAATATAAAAATGATGGCTGAGATTTACATCATTTATACTTGGCTTCAAGTACATTTGTGTTCTTTAATTTGATTATGACAACTGATAATATTTAAAATCTCAGCATAAAAGGTAAACACCCGACCAAGAAAAAGCTCAGAAATCATCTATGTGAACACTGAGAAATATGGACAACTCTGTATGACACTTTCTATTCTAGCAGTAGAGAGTTTGATCTGCAGGGTGATAGAAATCAGGTCAATTAGAGCTTTTTTTTACCCAAAGCTTGCCTGGAAATGAGACAAAAAAAAACAATCTGTGCTTTAATTACAAATAAATTCCATATCATTTACAACAGAATTTATTTGGCAAAATAGAAAAAGTGATAAAGAATCAAAAGGTTCAGCAAATTTCTTCTGCTTTTAAATCTTTGTAGATACTGACAAAAGCCCTATCTTGCACTGATTTCACAGAATGGAAATGTTACTTAGTCTGTACTTGATACACCAAAGAGAATGAGGAGTGTTTTCTTAGCTCTGTGTTTCAATAGCATTTTAGATATCAGAAACATAAACTTGATTATATTCCACCTTTTTTCACCTACCTTTTTGCTATTTTATAAACATGAATTAAATGATTATTATGCACCATATGCATTTATCACGTACTCTATGTGAATAGTAAGCAGCCTAATGGCAGTTTAAAAGAAAAGTCAGGGAAAGGAGATATGGTGATGAATGCCTATAATCCCGGTACCCTCAGAGGCTGAGGCAGGAGGATCACAAGTCCAAGCTTACTCTGGGAGCTTAGTTATTTAAGGAAATTGTCTATAAATAAAATAAAAGAAATAAACATGTAAACAAACCTAACGCATTCACACTTGGGATGTAGCTCAGTGAGAAGTTCCTCGGTTCAATCTCTGGTACCAAAATCAGTCAACTGATCAATCAATCAATCAATCAATCAGAACAATATGATTATGTTTGATACAGGGCATACAAAGAACTAGGAAAACAGCAGGAAAGGCCTTAATTATTCTCACACAAATGAGGCAATTTAAGTGAAGAAATTTTGGTTTTGAGTTTAAAGAATGGCCAGAAGTAACAGCTTAGAAAAACGTCCAGCAGAAGAAAAGGCAAGACATGCAGAGAGGTGTGAATTGTCTGACATGGAAAGAAGGAAGTGAGGTTGACAACAGACACCAAGCCCTAAACAGTCCAGACACGCAAGGCTGCTTGAAAAGACGTGGCATCACTGAAGGAGATTAAACAGGAGACTGATATGACAAGACTGGCACTTCAGAAAGACTGTTCTCGTTATAATATGGAAAATGTACTAAAGTAACTCATGAACTAAAGGCAGAGCTAACATTTAGGTGATGCAATATGCATTTTGAACAGGGGTTGCTAGATTTAGCAACTAAAAACAGAGCACCCACTTAAATTTGAATGTCAGATTAAAAACTTCATATTTGTTTTGTTTCTAGTATAGGAATATCCTGTGCCATACCTGGGCACATTTATAATAAAATATTATCCTTAAATTCAAATTAAACTGAGCACTTTTGTTATCATCTGTAAACCATACCATGAAATTAAGTGTTACATGTACACATCGAAAATCTTATTTAGAAAGTTAGTAAAAGCTAGTAACAAATATTGATTCTTTTAATGTAAGTGATTTGACCCTGTGAAAATTTATGTAATTCCAGAGGCTAGACATGATGATATCACAAGGACATCTTGACGAAATACATGACAGCATCTTTTAATGAAATGAAAAATAAAAGGACCAGATGAATGAACTATTCTAAGACTATTACTCAGATGTATTTAAATCCTACAGTCTTCTTAGTATTAAACATCTAATACCCTAGTCGAGACCTTTACTCATTATGCACATCTATCTTCCCTACTTGCAGTAAAAAAAATACATGTTGATAATTATTAAATCCATATATGACTCACACACTAAAAAAGCCAGCTTCCTTAACAATGCAGTACATAAAAACTTAAATTGAAGACATTTCCAGCAATAAATTGGTCATTCAACTGCATCCAAGCAATATAACTGGCTGGAATAAGACTTTTTCGTGGGCTAATCTTCATTAAGATAATAGAAAATCCAAAATAGGAAGTAGAACAGTCAACTCTCTATTCTCTCTTTCTCTCTCTCTCTCCTTCCCCCTCTCCACACAGAGGCCTATATGTAAAGAGTCTATTTTTCTTTCTATCTATCTATCTATCTCCATAAACCTTTGATTCATATATATATGAGAATCTATATATATATATATATATGAGAGAGACTATATATCTGTAGCTATACATCTGTGTCTCTACAAAGAGATATCATACATAAGTCTGAATTCTGAAAGTTTTTGAGTAAGAATGTTTTAATGCAGGATATAAACAATTTTGGTTTGACTTTTTGATAAAAAAGATTAATAAAAGAAATGAAAATTTCCTAATTATTAGCATGCTTTAAATACTCAAGGGTCTATATCTACATAAATTATGCTGAAATATTTCATTTACAGGTAATACAAATATCCAATCATTTCTTCAGCATTAGGCTTTAATCTTTATAAAGATGAAGGAGACTTGTTCCACTCTGTTGTAAGAAGATAATTTTTATAGTTCTAATTTCTGAATGGAGGTAATTAAGACAGATATGGCATTCTTTGGAATGTTTTCTTAAGATGAATACATAAGAGAAGTATTTAGGCAAGCATGAAAAATGAGCAGCCGGCATTTATTGAGCACTTGATATGTGCTATGAACAGTCCTCATTAATTCATCTAATCCTCAAAAGCACTTGTTATGGTTTGGCTCTGAAACATCTCCCAAAAGATGCTACATTTGCAGGATTTGGGCTTTTAGGAGGTCCTGGCTTCTGTATCACAGGAGGTGGGGCCTGGTAGGAAGAGGCAGGTCTCCAGGGGCTGAACCAGGAAGAGCCTGTCTCTCAGCTTGCGTCTCTCCCTCGCTGGCTTTTCTTCCTGGACGGCTCGCCGCGCACCCCTTTCCTCCCTGTCAAGCCTCTTTGCCACCCTGTTTCTGCCTTGGAGCCAGCCCACCACACAGTGTAACTGCAAGCCAAAAGAAACCCCTCCTCCTTTGAGCTGTGGGGTCAGATACTGTGTCTGGGTGACAGGAATGTGACTAAGACACATCTGATGACCTGAGGACTCTAAACCGCAAATATTTCAAATCATACACATAGCTACAAAGTAGTGAACCCAGCAGATGAACCACAACCGTGTAATCCCTGCACCAGGATCCGAGCTCCTATGAAAGGAGTCCACCTCCATGCAGCCTCCTCAGTGTACTGTTTTGTCCCCAAAACACCAGTGTCTCAAGCAATACATTGTCTGTATTTTCACTGTATTTCTGTTCCGTGATCTCCATGCCGAACATGTGCCTGATTGCTTCCAGGTTTCCTGCAACTCCCTGGGCTCGGGAAGGGTCATTTCTGCAGGGTGAAATGGGGTCAGGGGACATCTGACCTCTGTAAATTCCCTGCCTCCATTGTTTTCTGAGGAGAGGAGGGTAATGTAACGTCTGGGGTAGACGGTGGGTGCAATGGCCCTAGTATACACATCCTCCTGCCACATGTAAGGAAAGGGAAGGGTCTAGAATCCCGGATTCTTACCTTTGGCTAAGACTACCTCACTTAGGCTTGTCATAGACAGCACAGAATTATCTGCCTTCATATGAAATGTAGGTTGGACAAAAGCAACTCAGTATTTTTTTCTCCACTAACAAAAGGACTGTTGAACTCTTGTGCAACCCAAAGGAAGAAGATATGTCCAGTGCTTCTTTGGGACTCTCACCTCAAAATGACCTGGACAGATATTTCCCCCCATCAAATATTATAGAGGCTCTCAGATGTATCTAAATGTAAGAGAACACAGTAGCATTTATTTGTCCACATCTACGGATTATATTTCAAGCTCGTTTAACTATGAACACATTAAAAATGCACACCATATAACAATTGTTTTGTTCTTGTTAATACTTTAGTTGCTGTTTGATACTTCTGTGTTCTTAAAATTTCCACTTTAACAAATTTGAGGTTTTCTCTGATAAAATAGTAATCTAATCTCACTTATCTTTGAAATTATGACCTGTTCAAAAGCTGTAAGACTCACATTTTCATTCCTTACTATATCATTAGTGTGTATTATTTTTCCTAATTTTTAGCATGAAAAAAATAAGAAAATGTCTGTTTCCTAACATTTACCAATAAGAACTTCTCCAATCTCCAAAAAATTTAATAAGAGTATTCTTCTTTTGTCTGTCACATATTAATCTTATTGTTCATGGAGCTCGAATACTTCACTATCAGAAATTCTGATTCAGAGACCCAGCAGTCTGATAGTTTTCAGAAACTATTCCCCACTGAATCAAAGTGCTAATAATCATAGACTGACAATTATTTATCTCTTACTTTGTGCAAGTTCCATTACAAACATTTTGTGTCTAATCAACATCACAACCATGTGTAGTATGTATATTATAAGTCATATAATTGAGGGTAAATAATTTTATTTAGGTCGATCATTCATGTACTCATTCAGTAAGCATTTATTGTTCTAGGCTATTTATTTATTCATCCATATATCTATGCAGTAATAATTTATTTTGTGCTTATTGTATGCCAGACATTGCACGATCTAGAGATGAACAGTACAGACAATGTGTTTTCCAGAAAGATTACATTTAAGTGGAAAAGACAATGCAGGAACAGATTAATATAATAACAGGTGTGAAACATAAAGTGACATTTGAACTGAAATCTCAATAAAATGAAAGAGTGAGAAATTAAAAAATAGAATTGATATCGAGCACCTCTATTCAGATAGCCAGATTCCACTTTATATTTTTAATCTTGGTGATACACTGCTTCCCATCCAGTTATCACTTCTGCATTTCAGTTTATTTCTCTATAACAATGCACCTTAGTCTCATGTTCTCTATATTTCTGTGCGTGATATTTATTTTCAATCCAGGTAACATATTTTGAGAATGAAATTTAAATCTTAAATCTAATGTTTTATGAATAAAATTAAATTAGTAGGAATTGCATTATTGATTTTCTTTATATACACAAACACACATGCACATACACACAGACATGTAGGCACTACATTTATAGTCTTTGCTAGACATTGTTATGTGCTAGCATAAAATGGTGAGCAAAAGAGATGTGAGCAAAAGTGCAAACAAGTAAAAATGGCAAAATAAGATATTAAATTGCTTCATGAAATCAAATATGGTTAAATATTTTTCTAAATCTGAACTCTAAGAGATAGAAACTATTTCTCCCCCTTTCAGGTCTGAGCTTTTCTCACGACTTGCAAAGGCCAGTATAGTAGGAATGAGGTTATACTGTATGATTTCTGGAGTTTGTAGCTCCCACTTGGCCTCTCTTAGTATGTTTCCCTAAACTGGCTATCATAGGAAGTAGGGTGAGTCTACTGAAAGAGAAAGGAGTGAGATTGATAGAACTCTGAATGCACCCTGTGGTCCTGTGAACTGTCCAGCTGAATGTAGCGACATGTGCGAGCACTGAAGCATCCTGCTAACTAACAAAGCAACGCTGTTTTAAGCTTCTAAGAGCGGGGCGGGGGGGGGGGGTTCCACACCATGGTAACTGATATAACTAGAAAAGTGCCTGAGCTGTATAGGAGTACATGACAGAAGCAGTAATCTGGTCTTAAAGATACACTTAGTAAAAGAGAGGCTTTCCGCAGAAAGATATCTTTAGAGTGAATACAAAAAGATGAGTAGGGATGTCCAAGATGAAGAGAAAGGAAAGAAATAATCCAGGCAGAGGTTTCTCTATATTTCAACGCAGGACATATTTTTATTAGTTTATAGGAATGAGAGACCACACAGTATGAGTAAGAAAATATAGACTGATTCCAGTACAGAAAAAAAGGATCAATTTCAAGGAGGGAAATCTTAAGCCATTCGGCAGAAAATACAGAGAGAAGGCATATTATGATAATATGGTACAACAGATTGTGATATAAGCCATAACATCTCATTCACTCTACTTACAGCTACATTTTATTCATCTTTTCTTAGAGTCAAGTGTATTTCTTAAAAGGAAAATATAATTGTGATAGGATCAGTTCTTTGCACTGATGGATATATAAAAGCATTGTTGAAATTACAAATTAAAATTTTAGTTATTCCTAAATGTGGTTACCCAGGTCACCATTTTAAAGGATGACCTTTTAAATCAGAAGAATTATCTGCCTATATTATTTTCCACCAGATGTAATCTATTTTTAATTGTTAAAATTATGAGCTCCTACTTCATCATTTGTTTTACAAAATGGTGGGTAGAATTATTTGCTAAATTAAAAATATAAATTGTTGTAAAAATCTATTTGACCAAAAGGTCAATCAAGGTCTTTCAGGAGAGGAAGAAACTCATGCTGCACAATTTCAGTCACTAGCTAGAAGGTTGCATGGGATTTGAGGGGATATCATGGATTCTCAGAGCCCCCAGTCATACCATATGGTCAGCTGTAGTCTATCTGCAAAAGCGGTCAGCTGGCATATATCTTTATGTGTGACTGTAGTTCAAAATATGTTCTCCTAAATTGCCTTTTCCTTTAGAAAGATGATTTCTGCTATCAAATATTAATGAAGCAATGCAGTTTTAGCTTTCCTGAGAGAGTAAATATTTTTATGTGACAGGTAAATAATTTCTAAAATTTAATTAAGATAAAACTTAATATAGTGTTTCTTAGAAACTGAAATTAGAAAAAATATGGCAGTTGAGTGGTAAAATAAACTAAGGTTTTCTGTGTAGAGAAACACAAGATGAGATGCAAAACATATACGGTCCTAAAACTGCTTATATAAATATTGTGGATTGCATTTTCTTGTGTTGGCCTAGTAAGGTGATCTATAGTAATTAAAAACTATTTGTAATGTGAAAAAAACATATACTTTTGCTTTTTGCAAAATGCAATTATTTGCAATCATTTTTTACACCAGTTTACAAATGAGCTGTATATCAGATGAGAAAAACGCTAGTGTGAAATTAGTTCTGAATTCAATACTCCCGTACTAAAATTAAGAAGACTAAATTTTTTGTGGATAATTTATCTTAATTTTCTCACTTATCATAAGAATTTGGACAGAATTAGTAATGATCAAATTTTTCATTATGAAGTAGTACTTTCACTGTATTTCCCTAAGAAATTATTTGAAATTGTCTACCTCAGAAAAACAATATCACTTTCTCAAGAAGATATGAGTGCTCATTTTCCAAAATATGAATACTGACACCTGCTAAGCACCTCTCTGATCATCATGAGGTAACTAACAAATACATCACTGTGTTAATTTAGTTATAGTGCTAAGTACATAGAATGTGAAGCTCAGTCACGGATAAATTCTAATTCACTTTTCTTGAAAAGGTGAAAATAATGGTCAACATACTTTTTCCAGAGAATTCTAGAAAAGAATTGCTGCATTAGAAAGTGTTTAAGTTCATTTCAAATCAACAAATCTATAGGGATACAGAATTCAATCTAATTATGTAATTCATTCATTTTAATATATTTACCTCCTTCCTTACTAACTTCCTTCTTCCTACTTTTCTTTTTCTTTTTTCTCTTTCCATTTCCTCCTTCCCTGTCTCTTTCTCTATAATTTTTAGTTCCACAATCTATATTAAGAAATCAAGGGCTGGGGATTTAGCTCAGTGGCTCTGCTCCTGCCTTGCAAGTGCAAGGTCCTGAGTTCGATCCCTGGTACAGCAAAAAAAAAAAAAAAAAAAAAAAAAAAAACCAGGAAAAAAGGAATCAATATACTCCAAGAATTCCTTTGTATGAAAATAATAAAAGCAAGAACTACCAGGAAATAAATAAAAACAAGCACTGTGTTTTCAAGAACATCAGTACATGAAAGCCTAAGTGTGGAGGCAATGACAGAGAATCCCTGAGATGTAGAAGGTTCTCTACTCACACTGTCTTCTGCTCTTTCAGAAGAGGGTACATGAAGGATGAGCAATAGCCAGTTATGGGATAATTTGGTAGCATAACTTTCTATTCAGATTGAACAGAAACTATGTAGAACCTATTGCAGAAAAGAATCTTGTCTGTCCAAGAAACCAGTGACAAAATGTTTTATTTTCAATTTTTATTTTTCAGTAGTACATGTTTGCATGACATAATGGTTACATTCCTCATGGGGAGTTGGCACATGTACACAGCCATCTTAATTTTTTCATCCCTTTCACCTACTATCCCTCCTCCTTCCCTATGAGGAAAATTAAAGGCTGAAAGACACTGTAAGACATTTTAGTTTTATTTTCTAATTTAATTCTGGCAGCAATGGGGAGGAAAGGCCTGACATTGATGCAAAACAAGTCACTTTGATATTAATGGTAGTGCAGCCGTTGGTGTGTGTGTGTTATCGTATTGCCTGTGTGTGTGTGTGTGTGTGTGTATGTGTAGAACATTGACGACAATGTACACAGGAGGAGAAATGAGGGTGCCATGAAGAGAAGTGTGTGACACAGTGCCATGCAGAAAAACCATGAGCTTAGTCCTTTTGGCCAGGGATGAAAAAGTCTGAGAATTTCTTGTATGGAGCTTCTGCACAAAAATGAACATTTTCCAGGCCTGAAGAAGTAAATGTATCAGACCAGAGGTTCCATCTGAAGAGCCAAGAGCAGGTTCTACACACGATGAAGAACTGCGATGTGGAAAGTATAATGAGTATTGAGAGCTAAAAAATATCCACATGGCTAATTGAAACCAATGTTGCAAATAAATAACAGACCAAGTGATGGGGATCTAAAAGCCGAGGCGCACAGGCCTTGAGCGGAGCAGATGCTGTGAGCAGCAGGAGACGCCAGCGTAACTGGCACAAACGTGACTATGAGTAATGGTCTTGTCTGACCCTCAAAACCTATCATAGATGTGAGAAAAGTGCATCAAAAAATCAAAAAAAATTTCTACTGTGAATTTAAAGAAAAAAATAACAGGAATGCCAAGTCTAAAATAAAATTAAAAGAGATTACAGCATTCTATAGAATGAAATGAAGTGTTTTAATTCTTGGTTTCAGGAAATGGGGTAATATATTTAATGAGAGACATGCATTTTTTGGTGGTTCAGTTAACAAATATTTGTTGTGAGTCTATTATGTGCTGTGCGCTATTATGATGAGAGTATGAAGAGACAAATCATGTAAAGTTTTCCTTTCGAAGGACTTAGAGTGGTAGAGTTATAGGAAAACTAATAATTAACAAACAATAAAAATATCGATTAAGTAGGAAATTGAAGCAAATTTAAAACACATCATAACACAGAATAATTGTTACTAGATTACTGAAGGGAAACTTAGAAGACTTTTTAAGGGCCTGAAAGACAATAAGAAGATGACCATGTGAAGGCTAGCAGAACAGAATTCTGGAAAGATTCTGAGTGTTGCTAATATACAGGCAGAGAGAAGAAAGGTAGATGAGTTTGGTGATACACACAGAAATTAATCTTATATCACTAAATAATCCACTGTACCATTAAAGTTTTAACTTACATGTACTAGGAAATAATGATGGTCTTGTGAGCTTAATGTGGTTTGTATTTACAAACTAATGAGCACCTGCTACTGTGGAGGATAGCTTATGGCCACAGCATGAGGTGAGAGAACGGATGTACTAAAGCTAGTGAAGTTACGAAGAACATAAATACTTCTTAATAAGTAGGACGGTGGACTGACTTGAGTCAAATCAATGTTCACAAGATGATAAAAACTAAAGTGAACTGAATCAGAGCTTCACTTTGCTATATTTTTTCCAAATATGAACTACAGATGTGAGATTGTGTTAGTTACACCTATCAGGGTACTTCTGAAAGCAACAGCTGCTGAGCTGTCATTACCCAGGCTGATGCAGTGAGCATGTGCAACTCTAGCAAATGACAGAAACAGCAGGTGTGAGAATAATGATGCACAAAGCAACGTTAAACTGGAAAGAACCACACCTATGTCCTTTGTTATTATTATTCCAATGTAAAGAATTAGTAAATATAAGGAAGAAATACGATATACTGTGCTAGTTTTCAATCTTTATCATGACAAATTGTCATATAGAAAATTAGCTACATGACTTTGTAATACGTCTACAATAGCAAGGTACTATAATATGTGCCTTCAAAATTACCATAGAACATAATTATCATAAAAATGTTATACAGTAAATATTATTATTTTTTAGTTATAATTGATAAAATTGAGAACCCAAGGTTGGGAAATTTTGTGAGTTTTTCTCCAAGCACAGTAAACATTATCTGTTCTATGGTTACACTGACGTCCTACATCTTTATATTCAGTTCTTCTTCATATTTTAATGTAGATCAATGTGGCTCAGCACAAATATACTCCATATTTACTTAGAAATTAGACTACATGTACAAGCAAGTAGGTTCATTTCCTCCTAAATGGTGAAGAATATAGAATCAGCCAGCTAAAAATCATAGAATTATCAATTACTAATGCTGTAAGGTCTTCTATCATTGTATTTTAAAAGACATCTATAAGAGTCTGGATTTATATAAAATAATAAATATTATATGTACAAAATGAATATTTTTTACAAGAACTTACATTAAGAATATATTTAGATTTATGATTTCTAAGACACTATTCAGTCAGAAAAGTATAACTGTTAATAAACCACACATTCTACTTTAAAGAAACTATAGGATATGTACAAAACAGCCATAATTAAGGGAAGAATGGGAAAAGGGAAAGCTCATATCTAAACTTCTACATAAGGAAAAATATGGAGAAAGTTGCATTTGAACAATAAGCAACTGTGGGTAGTGGTAATTTAGGCCAAAAGGAAAGTTTGGGTAAGGATGAAGAAGTAAGGGGTAAAACATATTAAATAACAGTAAATTCAGCTTTGCTGCAGACAATGTGAAAGGAACTAGAAAGGAGAATTTATATAAGATGACTTTAAAGATATCAAACAGTTTGAAGCAGACATTTGTTGCTCTCTGGCCACCCAGAAACAATAGTTCCATTCGCAGATTTTTTTTTTTGAAAGATTTTAACCTGTCACATCTTTTAGCTTTTATGTGTGATTTCTAAGTCTTACTTGAAGGTATAATGAATATTTCATTTAAATTTTGCATTAGAAAATTTTAAGGAACTGCATGGTTTAAGTATTTAAGTTCTAAATGTTAAGATCCCTTAAATAAAGTAGTATAACTATGTCTTTGAGTTTAAATTCAAACAATATTTTATGGAGTGATAAAACTAAAAATAAACAAGTAAGAGAAAACAGAGCCCTTGTCTTAACATTTCACGTCTGCTGCATTTTCATGGCTGCAATTTTACCCATATGAGTTCATCTACAAAATGTAATTTAGTTTTTCCTGAATATTGTCATATCTGGCTAACTGGATATATGTGTTAAATGGATATATTCTCAGATATTGGGACATAATATTCTTTTTAGTTTGTTTTTTGAAAAACTGGGAGTTGAACTCAGGGCCTTATACATACTCTGCAAGCACTCTAGAGCTGAGCTGCACCCTTAGCCCTTCGATTCATGTTAACTGTTTTAAATTTTGAACTAAATTTCCCAGACTGGCCTCAAACTTGTGATTCTTCTGCCCTGGCTTGTCAAGTAGCTAGGGTAACAGGTACAACCAGCTTGAAAACTCAAATGATTATTACTAGGGGCTGAGGTAAGGGACCATTTTGGTCAATGACACAAAATTACAGTTAGATAAGAGAAATAAAGTCAAGAGATGTATTCCACAGCATAGAGGCTATAGTTAATGAGGATACACAGTTCTGTTGACAAATAGTTAGTAATGTAAGTGCTCTCACCACAAAAATAAGCACATGATATCATACATATGATGGTTAGCTAGATTTGCTCATTAATGTATATAACCTGTTCAAAACATCGTGCTGTACATGTTAAATACAGACAATATTTCTGTCAATTAAATATATTATAAAATAATTTCAGGATCTAATTTGATTAATCTCATTTTTAAATTGATTTTGAATGTGATTCTGTAGTACTTTAATAGTTCTGGGGAAGATGTGTACAGACAAAGAAGAAACTATCAAAGTTTACCTCAAATTTTTCAAAAACATACTTATATAGCAATTACATTTATGGGATGCTCACTGAAAGTAATTGAGGTTTTGATATGGCTAACACCTACATGTTTTAAAGAAGGGTTGGAGAAAAAAGTTGTTTCAAATATATCTGTGAAAAGACACAATAATTTTAGAGAATTGACAGGTATGAGTGAGTGTGTGTGTGTGTGCGTGTCCCAAAACTTAGGAGGCTTAAACAATTCCAAATAAGCTTTGGCCTAGAGATGAACTCTAAGTAAAAGAGGCAAAAGTTTTGATACGTTACACTGTAAGAGTCAAGATATTGGTATCTCTGAGACAAGTGAACCATAAGTTGATAACAGTGTAATAATGATAATTGATAGAGCACTTTGTCTTTCTTTTATGGATCGATTCCATACAGATTATGATGCCAGACAGGCATAACGATGAATCTACTCCAGTGCTTATAGGTTGGAAGATCTTTAGGAAATTGAATAGTATCCTATAACTCATAGTCTATAAAACGGAAGAAGAAAACCCATCACTTCATATGTTATGATGATGAAATGAAAAATATGAGGGACTTTTCCTGGCATATGGTGAATGCTCAGGGATCATGAGAACAAGAAGCTGGCAGATTTCATTTGATGGTAGAGATGAGAAGAACAAACATTTTCTCCTATGAAATTAGATTTAAGTTTCTCAATGAAATGTTTACATAGCTAAAATCTTTTGTATTAAGTAAAAATTGATAAATTATCCAAGCTGAAGCATCTGTTTCACCCTTATTTTAAAGTAATCAGTAATTTCATACAAACTGGCAATATGCGTTAATGGTTTATAATTCCTGAATGGATAGCTGTTTCCTTCATGAAATATATTTACATAATTTAGTTGTACGAATATTTCTTTTATGAATAATAGCTAAAAATCAGGTGGCAGGTAATACTTGGCAGAGAAATTAGAATCTGGAGAGTAATTGCATCATAATTCCTAAATAAAAATAAGGATGGAAATCTTATGGTCAAAGGGGTATTACAACTACATGTATAATTAATTTTATATCAGTTGATCTCACCGGAGACTAAAATAAAAATTGCTGGAAAATTTTATGAATTTGATAGTTTGCTCCCTATTCTGAACCTCTTTTACTATTTTGGTTTTGGAAAAAAATCCTAAAACAGGAGTTAAAATTTGCTCAAGTCCTTAATTTTGAACATTTAAATAGTCACACAAAAATTGATTTATATATAGTCCTTTCTGAACAAAAGGGACAGCAAACAAAAAGATCCTATCATGGGAGAATGTGTGGTATTTTGAAGAACTAGCCAGGAAGCCAATATAGACAAAGAAAAAAATGTGGAAGGAGAGTATGCAGTCAGAGCAGCAAATTGTCCAACTCATGTAAATAAATTACACAATGAGGTGGTGTCAACGGTGGGTTTAGAAACAAGGGATGGCATGATATGATTTAAGTTGGAAAGATGTCAATTTAGTTTTCACTGATGTATATAGAAGGTCAATGTTGGCAGCATGGGGGCTATAATGGAAAAAGCTCCATGATTCGGGCGAGAAAAGATTGTACTTCAGAACTGAATAGTTGCAATGTTGGTAGAAGGAATTAGTGATATCGTGGGTATTTTGAAGGTACATGTGAAAAGACTTAGTAATATAACATAGGGAAAAAAGTGAGGCATCGAGGACAATTTTTGTTTTGTTGTTGTTGTTGTTTGGATTTTGAGACAGGGTCTTACTATGTAGCCCAGGCTGGCATGGAACCTGTGGAGAACCTCATATGTCAGCCTCCCACCTGCTGGGATTACAGAGATGCACCTCCATGCCCAGCCAAGGATGATTTTAAAGATGTTTCTTTCTGAGTACCAGGGAAGCTTGTCAATTGTTGATATGAGAAAGACTAAAGGAGTAGACATTTTGAGCAAACATCAAAGGCCCATTTATGGAGATGTTAAATTTGAGATCATATTAGAAATCTAAATGCAGATGTTTTTAGGTGCTCACATAGATGAACTTGGAATTCAGATCAGGAGATCTCAATGGGAGCAGAGTTGGGAGTACTGAATGTTTTTCTGCGTAAAGGGATGTGCCTGAGTCTTTCAGGGGCCAGGGGCAGAATGTTATGGCTTATGTTTAAATGTCCCCTCAAAGCATTATGCTTTTTCATAGGTGGGTGAATCTAGTGTGTGGTGCTGAGATTAAGGACATGTGATTGATAAACCACTACATGTGAGTGATTGGCTTGGCACCGCCCTAATCCCAGTAGTCCGGATAAGATAAAAGGGGCAGAAAGATGCTGTTAAACTCTCCTGTTGCTTTTTTTGTGTTCCGCCACCATAAACTGTTGCCTCTCTACCACTCTGCTGTGGAGCCAGCCAATTATGGACTGAAACCTCCATGAACTGTAGGTCAAATTAATCTTTCTCCCTTTAACTTTGGGTGTCAGGTTTTCTGTCCCAGTAACAAGAGAAAAGTAACTAACACAAGAGTCTTCAGTATAAAGCTTGAAACCATGAATTGCATGAGATGACCAAGGGCTTCATGTAAAAGAATGAATGCAGATTAGAAACTTGCAGAGAAACTAACAAGGGATACTGAGGAACAATCATCAGGAAAGAAGGAGAAAAAAAAGAGGGTAGCAGTCCAGAAACCAAATTCAGAATGTTTTATGAAAGACTGAAAAAGATTAGATAGACTATATCTAACTAGTAGGCTAAAATAGTATAAGGGTTGAATAATGGTTACCTCAATTGATCACGGAGTTGGGCTCTAATTAGAAGTAGTTCAGCAAAGAATAAGAGGAGAGGAGATGAATATAATGGATGTTTTTTTAAAAAAAAACTGCAGCAAAGTAATAGGTTCAGAGCTGGCCATACATTGACCACTTTTTGAGACATTGTTTTCATCAAGTCTACAAAATCACTTCTAGTTTTCCATCTACCTAATCAATTCTACCTAAGATTCTTTTCAATTTCCTATTGTACCATGCTCCTCTGCATAAAATTTAAATATCGTGGTGGAGAGTTCCCCAGGGCTTAATTCTAGGTTGTCTTTTCTCTAACTCTGCACTAAGTCTTTGGTGCATCAATACTGTGATTACTGGGTGAGTCCCAAACAGGATTCCAGTTTAGAAATCATTCCGATCTGCAGACATAGATAACCATCTTCCTTCACCATTCCACTTGATCATTTCTGTAACAGTTCAAAAATAATCTAGGCTCAAAACATAGCACTCTTCAAAAAAGGTAATTTTCATTTCTACCTCTATTAAATATTTCCTCTGAAGAGTCTTCTATAAAGATAATCCAACAAGATTCAAAATTGTTTATAATTTCTTCCTTCTCACCAAATTCATATCCTATAAATTAGTAAATCTTGTCAGCTTCACACAAATTATAACAAGTCTAAGTATTTCTTCATATTATCTCATTTTAATCCAATCGTTTTTCTTCATCAAGACAGTCTAATAAAACCTTTCCTCTTAATTTAATTGTCTCTATATTGTATTTTCCTCACTAATGTGAAAAAATGTCCACAAATATCAAATCATATACTCCTCTGTTCTGCTTAAAATTCTTCTGTGGTTTTCTTATCATGGCCTGACAACATGATTCCGCAACACTATTTCAGGTCAATCGCACATAATCTTGCTGTTTCTGCCAAGTGAGTGTGTTTGAATTCTTCACACAGTGTATTTCTTGCTCAGGGTCTCTGTGTATCCTGGCTGGCCTGTCCTCAACCTTGCTCTCTAGGAACTGTGCCCCTCTATTCTTTGCATGCCAATCTTTTTCATATCATGTACAATAGTTCATCAGGAAAAGACATTTCCTGCTATCTACCTAATCTAGATTCTGCAGCCTTTCAATTATTCTCTATTCCAGACCCTTCCACTTTTTCCTTTATAGTAAACATTCACACCCACAAATCCTTTTATTTTGGGTTAATGTGTATATATGTACACACAGCTATTTATACACAGACTACCCACATTCTCTGTGTATATGTACATATTTATATACACATACACAAATTTTGAGTAAATATACACACTACAGGAAAAGAAAAACAGTATGTTTTTTCAACTGACGGTGTTGGGAGACCTAAGAGGATGTCCTGTATCGCAGAAAACCCTACACTGCTGGCCCTTAGAGAAGAAATTGAAACTGCACACACAGCACACAAAGCAATCTTAATGACCAAGGATACCCAAGCAGCAGTTCACAGTACTAATAAATGTCTGGAAGTTAATGAACACCACTTTGAGGACCTTTTATAATTGCAGAGGCCAAAGGTAACTTGTATTACTCTCATGATGTCTAGATAAATTTAATATTAAAATATTTATACAAATGTTTCTTTTCTTAAAATGTATATAATTTTTGGTGGACTCTGTATATTAATCTAGGTAGCTATGTAGCTACATTTGACTGTTTCCTTGACTACAGTGCAACAGTCAAGAAGGCATGTTTGACCCTTCTCCTTTACCACCCTAACCTCTAGAAAACTGTCCAGCACATCCAAGCAATCCTCATTAAACCTCTGTGGCATAAATAAATGGATGACACCTAACTACTGTGGGCAGGTCCAATGAGACAGTGGGAATGAATTCAGTGTGGTCTCTAAGGGAATTTTATTTTATTACTCAGATAATATGAAAACAGTTTCCCAGCCAGCGTACAGTAGAAAACCTTATTTGTTTGGCAGAATAATAAGAGATATTATTTTAAGCTCTTAATTCATAATTATCAACTTTATAAAAGGTATTACCACTCATGACATATTTAAATTATTTTATATTTTATCCTAATATATTTATTTATTTTTTCTCAATTCTTAGCTGCAGTTTTCAAAAATGCATCTTTGTGAAAGAATAATAATTCAGTTATAGAGAAGGGAAAATATCAAAGTAGAGCGATGTGTATTCCTTTATAGGGCAACCAGTTTTCATTAAAAAGAAATGTTGACATAATCAGTTAGACATAACTGATTTTTGCTTAAGTATCATATTGAATTTGTTCTTCCATGTTGATGAGAAATCAGGGGCTCAAAATTTAGAGTTAAATAAAGACTTAATTTCTCACTTACCAAGTTGCCCTGGAGGTCTGAAAAAAGATTTAAATCTTTTTACACGTATTCTATATATTATTTTATATATATTACAATATATATATATTCTATATATTAGTCTATATTATTTTACACGTATATGTTTACACGTATTCTTTCTTGTAGTTCCTGACACTTATTTTAAAGAGATACACACTTTTCTGTCAACTTATTTTACTAAGAAACATGTCATTATTCATCAGCATCTCTCACAATTGACCCTCATGGTTTTAGATATTTTAAAATTGTAAAAGATGAATGTTTAAATAATTCTATGAAGTATAAATTATAAATGTGATAGTGAGAATTCAGAATTTGTGCTTATTTTTAGTCACATAAAATGAAATTTACATTTGTTGAAGTTCTTAATCTTTTCTTCTGTGTTGTTTATTTTCTTTATAATTTGTTCTTTAAAAGATGTATCCTTTATTTCACACTCTATAAAAGTCAGAGTAATTTATAGTAATTTAATAAATATTTTCATTTGTGTTAGTTTCTTAATATAAAACATAGATATCAGTTTTATCCAGAAATAGAACTTAAGTAGTAGAATAATCAAAATAACGTAGTAGTAATATTTTGTCTGTTAATAGAAACCAAACTATGTGCTGAGAAAAAAATAAGACAGAAAAGAGAGTTTGAAGGTAAAAGAAAAAAATAGCAAATTCAGGAACCTGAATTTTTTATTGATATAATTTAGAAAAGATAATGAAGAAAATAAGAACCTTTGAAACAAGGAACAAACCAGAATTTCATCCAGAAACATTGCCCTGCTATGCCATAAAATCAGTATTACTGTTATCTTCAAATTATGCTATGTAAGAGATGTAATATTTCCTCAATGTATAAATCAAATTTTCATATAATTTTCACTTGTATATATCATATAAGTACCACTATGGCAATATATCACTTTTACTTCTATGTAGACATCAGCCTCAACAATTATAAAACATTTATTTTTTCCAAATTATATTCTTTAGCTTCTCTACCCATGTAAATTGCAAATCTAACAGAAATAATAAATACTAACAATGTAATATATTTAAAGAAAGACGTCACTTTTTTCTTGATTTTGATGATACTATCATCTTAATTAAAGAGGTCTTCATACATAAACTTTTTAGTAAAGTTTTTCATTAAGTTAAAAGAGTGTAACTCCTACCATTTTAAAAATGTGTTATTCCCTAAGTGCCAACAAAATAGTACAGAATAAAATTCTCTCATTGGATATGAAACAAATTGTTCCCTTCAGATACAGTCTTATTTTGGCTTACAGCCCTACTTATCATTTAATTAAAAGAGAATGCATTATGCAAAGCTATTATGTAAGCTGCATAGCAAAAGAAGCAAAGAAATGTAGCAAGAAAATACATTATAAATTATATAGAAAAAATGTTCACAGGAAGATAAGGGCACTGTAGGGTCATCCATACACAAAGGTATGCTAAAAAGTATTCAATACCCACAGAGAGTGCATGAAAGAAAATAGGACTGTTGAACAATGTAAAGGAAGCTTAAAATATTGTGTCCTTTATTTGCCAAATAAGATTGTCATAAAAAAGAACCCTGGACTCTTTTCCTTTCCATCTACTCAATGGTCATGAGATGATCATTCCATTTGAGAGCATCTAACACTAGATTCAGGAAGTGTCTTTATTCCAAGGTAATTTGATAGCTCTAAAATCAACAGCTGAACTCAATGGAAAAAGTAAGACAATCTGCTCAGCACATCTCATGCAGAGTTTTGGGGAAAATAGATAGATGAATCAGAGGATAGCTTTTTCATTTACTAATTTAATTACTTATTAGTAGTTGAAATGTTCAGTACATTTTATGAAATATCTAAATAATTTAAAATTTTGCACACAGTCATCACGCTTTATGAATCAAAGTAAGAAGTACCCTTTTGGAAATCTGACAGAGAGGCATGACCAGAAAATATGGTGGTTCACATTAGTTGTGGAAACACTACATCATAACCATTGTATTTTCTACTGGAAGAGAGGATATAATTTAATGTCTGCATGATTATTTTCTTCCTGTATAAATAATATATTTTGAAAAATTTAAACTTCCTCAACAAAAGTACTCTGAGTGTTAACTTCCCTGATAAGCTTCTCACACTACTTTCAAGACGTTTCAGAGTCTGTGGGTTTTTCAGCCATAGTCAATATTATCTGAACTAATAAAAGATGTGAGTGCATTAATAGCAGGTGCTATCATAATTTGTTTCACCAACAGACATATAGTAGCAATGAATATAGTCTGCTGTTATCACATGTAGCTAATTCCTAGGACATCTGTCTGTTAAATGTTTGATATGGTTTAATGGGGAAAATTTTCATTGAAATAGCTCCTGAATAGAAACTTATAATTAATTGTCTTCCTTTTAAAAAATCAGCAAACAAGCACTTATGTTATGTAATGAAAAATACAACCCTTAATTAATTTCTATGAATCCCCGGGATGTTCTTCTCTCAAATAATGCTTCTTTTACAAATAATGTGCTAGAAATTGCCTTTCAAGTCACTTGTACTTAAACAATAAGGATGCTGCTGCTGCTGACATTATGGCTACTGATGGCAATAATAATAATAGCTAATAATTTAGGTAATGCCTACTGTCTGTCAGACACTACTCAAAGTGTTTTCTAGATATTAACTAATTTAGTAACTTATTTTCTGAACATATTACTTTTAACCAAGAGCAACAATTTTCACTTACTTTATTTCCAAATTTTATTTCTAGCAAATTTTAGCTCCCCCCACAAAAAAAATCATTCTGATATGTTCAAGTTTGAGGATTACTAAAGCTGCAGAATTAGTACTGGGCTCTAGAAGCAAAAAGTTCTAAAGGGTAAGAGGTGGTTTTGATATTTTCTAATGTGACCTTGGGTTTAACGCTTTTTGACAGGGCTGCAGTTTGCTCAAATAGGACATCTGAATCAAAGCCTTCCTTGTATTAAATGCAGCATCAGACACAGAGCCCAGAGCTTAGCAAGAGGAGTACAGGCCTTTTATCAGCCCCCACTCAGCACAGAGCCTGGCTGTCTTTCTGCAGAGACTGCCTGCATAACTTGTCCTAGAGTCTTTGTATCTTGTTTGGTAAAATACACAAGTAATTTAATTAATGACTTATTTGTGAGTTAATTCTGATGCACATAATTTATAACAAGTATAACTTTCACCACTCTTTTAATGTTTACTGGACACCAGGCACGTGGCAGATGCAGGGGAAGGAGACATAAAAGGATACCTTTCACCATTCTTTGTGTCACTTGGCTTCCTCTGATTTAGGTGAGCTGTGGCAAAATTCTGAGACTTACATTTTTTGAGACACTCTCTGGCGTGAGAGATAGTGGAATATATAAATTTCAAATAGCTCCTTTATATAAAGATGGAGAATCAAGCTTGGAAAACTCTGCTAGTAGAGTTTTACAGCACATCATTACAAAAATCCCAGTACAAGACAAAATAAAAGTTTTTCCACCACCTGATAAACAAGGAGTCTCAACTGCACTGTTCTATAAAAACTCTGGAGGATGACAGTTAATAAAGAGCACACAAATGCCTATATCAATACCTTAAAGTATATTTGCTAGAGAAATTTCTTCTGAAATCTTATAATTTGATCTTTTAAAACCCGGTAACTTACTTAAAGACATATGCACATCGTTACAACGCAGCAGCACACCAGAGCAATCCGTGTCTACCTAACTGATAATTTATGCTTTGGTAAAATAATGAGACTTCGGTGGCGGATAGATACAAGTGAGTTAAGGTCCTGCTCTTGGGCGAATATGGTAAAAGGAAAGATAATTTATAGTAGAAAATGTGACTTGGAGAGATTTAGCTGAAGAATAGATGGCAGACCCAGAACAATACTTCATAGAGTACAAAGTACACATCTGACCATGTCAAGAAAGTGGACCACAAGTTGCTTATGCAAACTGGCAATGGATGAAAGAAGGATTCCAAGTGACAAAGGAGAAATATCTCTGAGAAACCAGCTGATATTTATGAGTGAGAACGACTTATATACAAACAACTTAGCTACATCCCATCACAATTATTCATAGGCTACCACATATATCTAGAAACTTTTTGAAAAAGAAAGGACAGAGTGATCTAAACCTTGAAAGTTTGAGCATTTACTCCAAGAATGCTGATAAAAAGGCTAATTCTAGAACACACTGGAAAGTTTTAAGCATTCTGTAATCAGGAGGAGTAAAATAAATATATTGGCACAAAATGATCTATTGTTTTATCAGTTCTCCAACTGCCAAGTAGTACATTTGATCTTACTACAAATGGTTATTGATAGATTATCTCTTCTTTATCAGAGTTGGTATATTTGATGATTATAATCTAAATTTCAATCATTTTACTAAACTGTTTTTCTACTTTCACAAATTTTGAGATGTCAGAGGCTTAATATAAATTGCCATTCAACTTCTAAGGATTTCAATAAAAGGCATATGTACGTATGCATAAAATGTTAACTTGAACATATATCAAATGTAAGCACTAAAGATTTCATTGTGTTTGTTATAAGTTAAACTCACTCTGATATCAATGTTTTGGAAATCGGTTCAATTACTAGAAAATAACTAAAATATAATACAAGTTACTTTTCACAGGCCAGAGATTAAATAGGTCACTGTGACTATTAAAATTCTCTAATCATCTCTTTTTTGTGTGTAGACACAGTAGCCAATTAAAAAATTAATTATATAGACTAGAAAGGTCCACAAATGAAGATATAAAATAATTTTCTATTTGCTGTGCAATATAATTTTTAAAAGAAAGAATTTTCAGATGATAGTAATTGAGATTGAAGAAATTTAAAGTTGGTAAAATCATCAAAATCAAAAGAAAGAAAACAAAGTACAAGTTTAGAAATTGTTCTCAAACACTATACACCAATGAAATTTAACTTTGTATTCTCTCAAAAATCCATCATCAGCTTAAAATTATGTAGTTGGTATATGGATGAAAAAGGATATTTCAAGATCAGGATTCAAAGTTATTGTTTATAAATTTTAATACAATCTTATACAGTATAAAAAAGTAAATCTATTGAGAAATACTTTGACTGTACTAAGTAAATGATACCATTTACTATATTTGCTAAAAAATTAACTTAGTGGTCTATGTTCAGCAGCCCTATGAGAATAAGTTATACTGAATTGTCCAAACAAAAGTTTTGGTCTTTTCTTATCATGTCATTCCCCATCCTAACCTTTGAGTCATAATTATGACTTATATTGACAGTTGTCAGGTTACAGGGAGAATTTCATAATTAGCACGATCATACATAAGACTATCTTTTAATAGTAATGGACACGTGAATGAACAAGAAATATTGATGTCTAAAACAGAAAAAAATGTAGTTAAACATATCAATAAAATCAGAAAATAGAATCCTATGTATCTCTTATAAAACTTTGCTTTGATGTTGTGATGTACTTCTAAACCTGGACTCTTATTGTGATTTCAAAAAATGTCTTATAGACAGAAAAGTGTTTCTCAGATTTACATACAAAATGCCGTATTTGAAAATTGGCTTATATAAAAAGTGCTTTTTCCCTGAGAAAGAGGGCATCCACATTTGGGCCAGTGGGAAATGTAGAGCCTAGAGTTCTTGTTAACTGTAGTTCCTGGATCCAAGTATTATGATTGATCACAATAAAGTATTTATTCCTTGTGGTTGGAATGTGTGCTTTCTCACCCACTCCATAAACTGTATTATGGTTGATAATCTTTTTCTACTGAAACATCTTTACTACATATTTTTACTATAAGAAATCTTAATACCTCTCAATTTGCAGTACAATTATGTCACTTGTTTTGCAATTGTCTTTATTCATAAATAAATCAAGGCAAACTCAGATCCCAGTTAAAAACTTCATGATTCCACTTCCATCTTTCAAACTCAAACTCTTTTCTTTCCCTAATATACAGCAGTATGCTCCGTCCCAATAATTTTATATATCTTTGCACCACAGTTGTGGATAAACATTAATATTTTAAAAAACTCTCAAATAGAAAAAAAGGAGTAAGTCCTCCAAATTTACTTGTTTTTCAGTGAAAAGGCAGGCACCTAAAATGCCAACAGTGAGGGCACTTTTATAACAGAAATATATGTGTCTATATATATATATATATATATATATATATATAT
>NW_004624763.1:11795166-11844929 GCF_000247695.1 Heterocephalus glaber
TTATATTTTACAAATTTAAAATATCATGTGTTACTTATATTTCACTTTTAAAATAAGTGTGTATCAAACATCTACACAAAAATAATAGAAAAAATTACATAAGAAAAGAAAAATCAAAATATAACTAGTTATATTGAGAGCTGGAAGATAGAAAAATCAACATATTTAAATCTTTGGAGTTAATTAAATGCTGCAGTTTCTAAACTTTTATGCCAAAAATATATTAATGTCTATAGCTACAGCATTTGTAATTGAACATTTAAAAAAATGTGATTCAATATTGAAGTGTTGAGTAACTTAAAATAAAAATAGTGTAATAATATTTCATGCTCAAATAATGAAACTTATGGATAAAAACCAATATTTTAAAATAAAGATTTCTAGAGGGAACATTTTCTCCACTGGACAATTGCCATATGAAAATCCTCTTCTAATTTAGAAATAAGAAGACATGATTTTAGATATATGAAATGAAAAAGGAATTGGTTTTTGATTTATACTAAAGATCAAGGAACAATATGAAGTTTTCAAGAGGTAAAACTTTTAAATATTACAATGTATAAAATGTTTTAATATTTATATGAGCAATGTTACAAATCAATTTCTCATTAGAAGAGGTTTAATGGAATTTGAATGTATGAACAATATTCAAAAGCAAAGACATATATTAAAATAGTATTGAAATGATTTTCTTTGTGAGAGCTGAAGATTAAAGAGAAAATTTTAAATCCAAGAAGAAATGATAAAAATTTTCTTAGAATAAAATATTTCCAGTATAAATAAACTCTAGAGGGCAATAAAAGAGAGATGCTTCTGTTTATTTTAGATAAAAGTGAACATAATTAGTATAAGATCTCAGAGAAGGTAATATTTTCCATAGCATAGGCATTTACTTAATCACAAAATTTTCTACCATTTTTCTATGGTACAAGATCTCTATTATTTAGCATTTTATTCTTAATCTCTAACTCCTATTTAAGGATACTACCTAAGCCAATCAGGAAGCTACTTTATAATACAATTTCGAGATGATTCTATTTGGAAAAACAGATTGGCCTGGGTTTATGTGCCTGGTCTACCAATTGTGGAGCAAATGATAAAAAAATAGCTAACAGGATTCAATGAATCCCTTAGTAGATTGAAGATAAGTTTCATGGTATTTAATAAAGGACACAAATTAAATGAAAATGTTATGAATAAAATACCCAGTCCTAGGAAGCCTGGAACTCCATTAAAACATTAAATAAATTAAAATGTATAGATAAATCAACACTATACTGTGTACTCAGTAAGTATTTGAATTAAGAAACTGACCTGCATTAAGACTTGATTTTTGGTTTTATATAATAAATGTCCTTAATTTTTCCATTTAAATTGATTCTAATGTAGATACCACTAAAATGAATTAGATGAAACAATACAAAAAGTATGATTATCCTTTAATAGTAGGACATATATTTTCTGCATGTTAAAATTTTCATTTTCTCAGACATTTTCGTTAGCTTATGACAGGTGTCTTGTGTTAAATTAGAATTACTTCATTTGATTATTTCAAAAACTACATCTCCAACTGAATTTGTAATATCTAGGTAAAATATTATTTTGATATATTAACTATTAGAAAAGTTAACCCTGATCATGAAAGTTTTAAAAGTGTACAATTTAAGAGAATGCATACAACTTTCCCTTCATCGTTTTATAAAATCTATCTTTTGTTTTCTTAAGCTACTTTATTTACTCTGTGGTCTTTAGATATATATCATACCAAAAACTACACAAATACAAATCCTTTTTTTGCTGAAAATAGTAATGTCATACATGATATAATATTTCCTTTCCATTTTAAAATGGTGAATTCATTGATATGCATTTTTTAGTGTTGAAATCTGGTAGGCAAAACTGCAAAATCAAATTAAGTCTTGAAAACACTACTAACAATCTATTTAAGACAAATGAATGAAATATTGATATAATATTTAAATATACAAGGTCACCATTCATCTTGTTCCATAATGTGAAAGAACCCTACCTGAAGATAGCATTTTCATGAAACTGCATTTCAAAAACCACTGCCCCACTTAATTTTCTGAGATAAGCATATTTTCTTCCAGTTTTTATATTTACATATAAAGTAAATGCTGCTTTATTTCTATTCAGAAAGAAAGTAAAGGGCATCCAACTGAGAGTTCATGGATCAAGCATAAAAGATCACACATAAGTAAAGAACGTAGTCTTTTAAATTTCAGCCACACCATCTGGCTTAACTCATTGCAAAGAGAAATCAGAGCCATAAAATCATGTCACTGAAAACTCTACAAGGAAAGGGTCAACCTAGAGATAAAAAGGTTTTGCAATAATTCTTTCTTTTTAGTAAAGAAAAGCCCCCTGATTTCTGAAGTTCACAAAAGCCTTAAAAATTGAAATTTGAAAGTGGATCGAATTGTTTTGTACATTTAAAAGTGACATTAGATTAAAATAGTAAGATTAATATTATAACACCTGGATTACTATTTTAATAAAATATATAGAATATGCTTTTATGAATATTTGTTTTGTAAAACTTGAAATATGGCATTTAATGATTGGTAATATTTTCTGCTACAAGAAATGTTAATAAACTGCATAGCCTTATAAATATATTTACCAGGAGCCAGGGATTTAGTTCAGTGGTTCTGCCACTTGCCTCGCAACCGCAAGGACCCGAGTTCAATCCCCGGCACCAAAAAAAAACCAAAAAAAAAACTCATGTGTTGGGGCCCTGGGATTTAGCTCAGTGGTTTCGCGGCCTGCTGCGCAAGTGCAAGGACCTGAGTTCGATCCCCGGTACCAAAAAAAAAAAAAAAAATAAATAAATTTACCCTCATGTTTTCTTTCCAATTAATCGCCTTATAAATTAAAAATTATTGTAAATTTTCTACAGTGGATTGCCCCTGAAATGTTTAAAGTACTATCCTTGGGATTTTTTATTACTGTGAGCATCAATATACAAAGGATGGTTTGTTGGTGTTGTTGAAGTCTTGCTGATGAAACATCTGCAAAGATGTTAGTAGTCCAGGAAATTAAAATGAATTGCTCAATTTTAGTCCAGAAATCAATACAGTATATGGTCTAATACTCTTTTAGTTCCTAAATACAAGCTGTCTAATGTTACCATATTAAATTTGTAAAGTGCCTAGGAACAAAGACTACTAAAGAAGAAAGTATTTTTTAAAAACCAAAAATACAAACAAACAACAAAAAAACCCCAAATAAATGGAAAAAAAAAAAAGCTAACTATGGCAATGCTCACTGTTTTGAGCAGTTGCTGAAACACCACTGGGAATGAAATGAATTATTAACACAAGCAGTCTGAGGAAAAAGTACTCTAAGCCCACAAAATACTATTGAACATTGAAGAAGCTACATTTTCATTAATAGTCTACCCTCATAATAATCTTGTTCTAAAGAGTTTTCCTAAGTTAATGCACCAAATATTATATCTGATTTATTAAACATTATGTCTCTTAATAAAATTGGTAGATAATAAACCTAACAAGGTTAATTAAACTAGCAATAACAAATACACTGTGAGTGGAAATGGATTACAAGAAATGAGCCTGTTTATTTCTGTAGGTTTTGTGCAGTGTTTTGTGGTACAGCTTTAGATAGAATGTCCTGGTGTTTAAGCACCTGTTAAAGTAAAATATTATGTGTCTTACATATTACCTTTTTTGAACTCATGATATTCTCTGAACACCATGCTATAAAATAGTCACTCTAATAATGTAATTTAATAATGATCACATTTGCTCAGCAAGAGAATGACAATTTTTGCCTGTTCAAATTATCATTTATAAATACTAAGGATATTTTTCTTCTATCACAAAATGCAGTTGTGCATACCAAAATCATTTTACACATCAAGAGAAGCAGAGGTAATCATTAAATATACCTTGATACGGAGCACTAAATCCACGATATCGGTGATTGCTGTCTGTAACAAAATGGAGTCTGAGCCAGTTTTTGTTGCTGATAATTGGTGGTGGTATATTCATTCCAGATAACCTGAATTATGAAAGACAATGACATAAAAATTTAAAAAGCTTTTCAGCAGTAAACATTTTCACTGAATTGGGACCAAAGGTAAACCATACACATGATTTTCATATTGTCAACTATTTAAGAACAAATGAAATAGCTACTTTATACATCGTAAAATCAATCATAGAATAGTGCCCTTTCTAATATTATCTTCCTATCAGGTTGCATATACTGACAAAATCAACTGTAAAATTAAACTTCATATGAGTTTTGAATCACCCAAATTTGTTTATGTCACTGATAATATATTCATTACATGGGCAACAATGAACATAATGAGTATTGAACTAATGGTGCTGGTAATTGTGTCCCTCATGTACTTACTGTTACAAAATAGATACAAAGTATAAATTTGTCAAAGAAATTGATATTCTTATGACTGAAATCGAATAGCTATTTTCTTACATTTTTTCTTATTCACCTATTTTCAATATTTCACACTGGAGGGCAAATTTCACAATTTTTTCATAGAGCAAGCATTATTTTAAGGCAATTTCATACTACTATGAATTATAAACTACTCTGTGCTTACATGGTGTATTAGACACCTCTTCCAATGAGTAAACAGAAAATATTTATTTTGGTAGATATATTGAGTCTTAACACATTAGTCACAAGATAGCACTTAACGATCTCTTTCAAACAAACTACTTAAGGCAAAATATTGAAAGTATGTTGTTGATCATGATGAATATAAAAAGTATATTTTCCTTCCTAATCTTTTGGCAATTTCCATCAAAACAGTTTTTTCCAACTTCATTCATTAATAGAGTATCACCATCGTGTACATCCTCCATACACCTAACTATTTAAATCATAGGTGCTAAATAAACCCATGATAAAAATATCCTCAAAAACAAAGGTTCTATAGTGAAGCTAAGTTTTAGATGAAGATTTTTTTTAAATAAACAAGATATGACACATCTTTACCACTCTTCAAGGGTCAAGTTTTTCTCCCTCAGAAGGTAAAAGAGGTGATTTATTAGTTTGTGTTTGTGTTTGTGTTTGTGTTTGTCCAGGGATGGAGAAGTGTTCTTCTTTCGGGGCTTGGCAGTCTGCCACACCACAGTACCAGCAGGCTAGGGATATAGAAGATGTCACTGTGCATGTCACCAACCCATTGTGAGGATGTGTGTGGTGATGTAGGGACCCTCAATCTGACACACACCTCTTACCCCTAAAAGCCTACCTTTCTTAAAATGTTTGTGAGGTCATCACTTGGAGTGGATGACCACATGATGCTGAATGCAAACTTACCTTGTTTGTATCATGGCATCCCCTGGGTTTATAGAGAAGGTTGGATTCCAACACGAACAAGTTGGGCTACATCCTATACATTTCTCACTTCCATTCCTAGCTTGACATTTTCTCTACATTTTTCCTATATGTCCCCTATTTTGTTTTTACATAAAAGTGGCTCTATTTATTTGGCCAGGTGGCTGATTTTCTTTTTTGTATATGAATTTAGTAAATAAAGGGATGAAATTTACCTCTGTAATTTTAAAACTCAAGTTTTAAAATTTTATTTCATAACTTTCAGACAGTGTTGAGGTTATGATTACTGTTTTTGTTGGTTTATTCTGCTCAAATAATAATTCAGTGAAAAATATTTGGATTTAGTCCAGTTATATTTTCAACGGAGTAGTTCAGCTCAACCCAGATTCTGGTTTATAGTTTATATTTCTGTTCATTCCCCCGATCTGCTGAGCATGAATGTCCGTTAGGGAAAATTTAAGTTATTTTGACAGGTTATATACCTTTTAAATGCAATGATATAAGATATAAGCATGATTGTGATACAATGAAACACAGAGTTTGAAAACAGATCTTCAAAGACCAAAAAAAAGAAAGAGAATGAGTAAGAACCTTAAGAAAAGGAAGGGGAAAGAAGATGGAACAGATATTAAAAGAATAAACTTCTCTACTTTTCCAAAGACATCTAATTTCAGTACAGATTATAGAAAGGCAAGTAATAGCCTTTTGCAAACACAGCTTGCAACTTGAGATCAACTTTTGGAATGTAAGACGGTGAAATTTTAAAAAAAAGTAGAGCTGCCTAAGAAAGGGGAGAATGCACATGGGGTACAACAAACAGTGATTTAACAGAAAGAAATTAAGAAAAAACCCCAGTTTACTGCTTAGCTATGACCTGCGCTCTAAGAACCCCAGAGAATCCTTGATATGCAAGAAGTCTATGTATGTTATGTGTTTTTCCTATGTAAATATACATATGGTAAAGCTTATTTTATAAACGAAGCACTGTGAGAGATTAATTAAAAAAATAGAATGATTTACAACATGATGCAAAAACATCACGTGAATGTGACCTCTTTCAAAACATTTTTTTTGATCTTTAAGCTTTTCAAATTACTCTACAGCATCTTTTTGTCATATGTGAATTTCCAGCCTCACTCTTTTGCACTTTGCAGCCATTATTGAGTAAAATAAGAATTAGTTGAATACAAAAATGTGATACCAAGACGATCTACTTCATAGCCAAGAAATCCACTAACAAGCAGAGAGCATATATTATGTGTATACATTAGTCAAAGCGATAATTCACATCATCATCATTATGATTATATACATATATACACACACACACACACACACACATATATATGTATTCTTCTACTCTACTTACTTGTGCCAAAAAAGAATTTAACAAATCTTTGGAGTAAAGAACACATTTTAATGAAATGGCACGGTAAAAACTGATGTCACATTTCACTGAATATTCCATGCAGAAATAATGAGAATTACAGAATGTACTTTCCTGCAGTGACTCTTGGTAAGTCATACTTTTATTATTTTATATTTTATTTTAATTTGCCACTGACAATAATTAAATCATTAGCTGATATTCAAAATTAGATCCAATATTTTCTTTTCTTGTCAATCCATTAAGAAATATAATCTTCACAATATACTCTTGAAAATACTGTGAGTTAAATTTAAGAAAACTGAGAGAACCACAGGTCTTTGTCATTATTTCAGAAGCTCCTGAAACTCTTCTGAGCCTATTTTGGTTCATGAGGCTCTTGTCATCCTATCATGTCGTCCATGGCTGGTTTCTCAACCTTCTCAAAATGAACATTTGCAATAACCGGTGCCATCTTTGGTTAGTCTAAAGTTCATTAAACAAATTTTCCAATCCTCTAACATCATTCGAATGCCATCATGTATCTGCATTTCCTCATCTTCAGCACTCAGAGACCGAGTCAAACCCTTTAAAGCTGGGATTCCTCCCATCGTTAGCCCCGCAACTCCAAGGGCCTCTGTCCCACCACCTTCTCCCACTCTCCTGCACTCACCTCCCTCTTTTCCTCCCACTCGTGCTCTCTTGCTGTGCTGACTTTGCCTGTTCTGACTCCCTTCTTTCTGAAGCACTAAGATGAAATGTATTCCTGAGGCATCTTCTCGTCTCCATGGCCTTGTAAAATTAATTGTTCTGTATTCAGCTGCAATTTGTTCCACAAAATCATCTTTTCATCTTATCTTAGGTCCCATTTATTCACTTCAGTTCAAGGTTCAAATACATATAATGCATTTACTCATTCATTTTCAGGGACGCCACACTAAACTTCCTAATGGGAAGCCAGCTGTCCAATCACCTTCTCTGTCCCACTGTGCAAACATTTTTGTATATTCCTGTAACACCATTTCTTACTTTCTATCACAGTGAATTTTCAGTCTTTCCTGATATTTTACATTTTCGTGCACATTACTGAATCCCTGGTGTTTAGCACATTGAAGGCTTTATCTGGAAAAATACATGAATAGAAATTATTTGCACACATGTCCTAGCTGTATGTGTTTTTTCATTCTCTTTATAATGTATGTCATTAAGTCCATTTCATTACATTTTCAAAATTTTGACTTTTCTTTATTCACCTAAAATTCTATTTCCATTGTCTTCTTCAAATCTCATGGCTGAAGCTTATCTCTCTGTTCTCTGAATATAAAAAAAAAAAACTGGATAAAACACTTTCAGTGGCATGTCTAATTGTTTTCATTTTATTATATTATCCATACTCTAAGTGATAAGAAGTTGAAAGCAGGATTCATATTTGAATTAACAAATTCATAAGCACATTTTTAATCACAGATGATAAATGAACCTAATTAAGTGGCTTGATATTCTATTATAAATTTCTAAAGTGTGTTCTGAGCATTATGTACCATAAATATCTTGGGCCTGAGGGAGGGTTCACTGGTCAATAATTTTTTTCATTGCTCTTTGCCAACCATATACACTTTCGATAGTATTTTTATGTTTTAATTCATAATTTATTAAATTTATACAATAAACATCTTCCCATTTCTTTACTGTGCCATCATAGTAAATAGTGAGCAATGGAATTTATCCTGTAGAACTCTTTCAGAAACCATTTTTTATCCTTTATGTCTGGATAAGAATGCATTTCATAGTCTGACGAAATATCATCATCTTTTCCAAAGGAGAAAAATCACTAAACTTTGTATTATATTCTGTATGGTACTATAAGATGGAAAATTATTTTAACAACTGTGAACAACTGTGTTGTTTACTTTTCTTTCATTGCTGAGACAAAGTACCTTATACTCAAAGTTAGAGGGGAAGGGGTTTATTTGGCTTACAGTTCATAGAAGTTTCAGTCCATAATCAGCTGATTCCAAGGCAGGAATGAAAAACAGGCAGGGCCGAGCAGAAACAACATGGCACGCACAAGACAGCAAAGGTAACAAAAGAGACTTTCACTGAGTTTTCTGCCTCTTTTGTCCCATCCAGACTACCGGGATTAGGGTGATGCCAAACTAATCACTCTCATGTAGTAGTTTAGTAATCACACGCCCTTAAACCCTTAATCCCAGCATCACACATTCCAGATTCAGCTACCTCTGAAAAATAAAGTCCCATCTCATCTGCATGAGGCTTTGGGGGGACATCTAAACACAAGCCATAACAACAACTAAATTACTTCATATAAAGAATGACATTAAAAGCTTTAATCTTCCAAATTATATAAATCATATATAAGATGTATGTACAACGTATAGGTATCTATAATGAACAGTTTGTGTTTTCTTGTAACAGACATCTACTAGTGTCCTTGGTTAGATATTCAAAAGTAACTAAGCTACTGGACATATAATCCATGTGGTTTGAACAAGAGCACTAAGAAACTAAGCATTGTGATATACATTCCAATTATTCAAAAAATAAGTGTTAAAAAGTATGTAGCAAGCAAAGAAATGGCTGGCTATGTTGAACTTTCTTCCTTTTTCTTTTTTTCCCTTTCATATGTGTCTCCCTCAGACTATCTGTACCATCTGTAATTCCATCCCAGTTTCCCAGTTACCACTAATTTTCATCATCTTTCAGATGTGTTGCAACTCTTCCTATGACATGTCTCACTGTGTTCAACATCCTATAACATACATACTGTATTCTAATAAGTTGAGAGCAGGATGCCACTGGATTTATCAAACCTGCAAACACATTAGCATGTGTCCCTAAATTCATTTTTAAAATTTGATGCTATAGAATAAAATTACTTTCTTCTACATGCGTACTTCAGCAAAATCCGTTTATATTTAAATATAAAGTATGTATATTTAATCACCAAAATTTAATCAAGATAAAATAGAACAGTGGATTGTAACCATTTAAAAAGTAAATGGGTAATTAAAAAGCTATCAATAATCTTAAGACTGAGATGTTTTTAATAGAGAAATCTTCTAAAGAGATAGGGAATGAACAATTTTACCCACTCTTCTTCAGAGAATTGAAGAAGACAGATTATTTCCTAAATCAATTTAATCAGCTTAGTACTAACCTAATAATAAAAATCAACAAATCCATTACAAAAATTTGAATAACAGAAAATTACAGATCAACATTCCTCATAAACTCATGTGCAAAAGTGCTGAATAAAATATTGTACAATTCAATCAGTCACACTATCAAAATAATTATATACTATGACTTAGTGGGATTTATTCATGTTATATAAGGCTGACTCAACATTTGAAACTCAACCAATGTAATCTGCTGTATCAACAGGCTATAGAACAAAAAATTAAAGTATCAAACTAATTGTTACAGGCAAAGCAAGTGACAAAACCCAACATCCGGTCCTTAAATACTCTCATAAAATTAAGACTATTCGAAACTCCTTAACTTTGTCCAGAATAAATACAAGAAGCCTAAACCAACAATATATTTGATGCTAAATTATAAGATGCTTCCCTGAGAGATCAGAACTACATCAATGGTGTCTTCACTACCCACTCTTGTTCAACATAACACTGGAAGTTTAGCAAGTGTAATAAAGCCTGACAAAGATATCAAATAAATAGACAATGGAAAAGAAGAACCAAAGCTGTCCCTTTTTGCAAATGACATCATTGCTTTCTTAGAAAGTTTCAAGCAATCGACAAAACACCTACAACTAATGTGTTCATTCAGAATGCCGGATACAAGCTAAATATTCAGAAGTCAATTACATTTCTCCACGTTAACATTGAACATGAGCCAACTAATATAAAAAACGCAACACAATTCTAAAAAAATAAAAATTTAATAATTATTCTAGTAAATTATTTACAGATCTGTATCTGGTAACTATCAAATGCAATGAGAAAAATAAGTGAAGAGTCATATATTTTGTATGAGTTAGATGACTTAAAACAGTTTAAATGATGATTCTCCTTAAAATTATTTATAAGTTTAATGAAATTTCTATTAAAACATCAGCAAATTATCCCTATAAACATTGCTAAATTCATTATAAAATTTACATAAAAAGCCACTGGCTTAGGAATAGTTCAAGTAAATTTGACACAGAAGAATGAAGTCAGAGTAATCATTTCACCCCACTGTCAAGCCTTACTGTACAATAAAGAAGACAGTAAGACAATGGTGAAGAGATGTACATATTAATGAAATAGAATAGAAAACCCAGAAACAAATAAACACAAATATACCCAGTTGATTCTAGTTCAATGTTCAAAAGTAACTCAAAGGATGATCTATTGCTTTCCCACAAATTATGCCAGAATAACTGGACAGCAACAGGCAAAAACGAACTCAATCTAAACGTCACACTTTAGACAAAGAGACAGACAGACTGACAACATTGATCACAGACTTCAATGTAAAATTATAAAATATTTAGAAAAATATTGGAAAACATCACTGTGATTTTAAACTTGTCCGGGTTTTAGAACTGAATCTAAGAATATAACTCATAAAAGGGAACATTTATTAATCAAACCTTATCAAAAGCAGATACTTTTGATATGCAGAAGATCCCGAAGAAGAAGATAAAAAAACAGGCTACAAAAACATAGTGATATTTACACACTAAGTCTTTGACAGGAGTTTTTCCTAGAATTTATAAAGAATCCCCAAACTGAACTTCTGAAACCCATGCAGAAAAGAACCACGAGCTATGGATAGACATTTTAACTTAAGAAAATATGGAGACAACAGAACATTAACAGTGAATAGAAAAAACTTCAGGTTATTCATTTTTGGGTTAGAAATACCGGAAAGTTTAAAGTTAATAATTTAAGCTTCCACTTTAAGAAATCAGAAACAGACTAAATTTGATCTAAGCAAAAGGGAAGGAAAGATAAAGGTAAAAGCTGTGAGTATCAAATTGAAAGAAGAAAAAATTATAGAGAAAAATAAATATCAGTAAAATAAATGTCTTTTTGATCAAATAGAGAGACAGAGAAAATATTAATTATCCAAAATGAAAAAGGATTATCATTAAAGGCTATAAAGATATGTCCATAATAAGTGTATATTATAAAAAAGTTAATGCCATTTATTTTGGAAACAGATGTGATAGAAAAGCTTATTGAAAGATACACACTGCCAAATCTGGTAGATAATATATGTAGTGATTTTTTTTTCTTCAGCTCTAGGGATCAAACCTAGGGTGCTTCACCCTAGCTATATCTCCTGTCATTTTTATTTATAATTTTGAGACAATCTCTCACTGAATTACATTTTTTTTTGTATGCTGCTGGTTTTGAACCTTGAACAGTGGACATACTAAGCAAGCGTTCAACTCCTGAATTATTTCCCTATATATCCTCAGCCCATTATATATAGTCTTTAATCAACTCTAAAAAACACTCATCTTTAAATTTTTCCAACTGGCAAAAGTGTAGACACATATTGCAAAACTGAAGAAGTCAACTAAATATTTAAGGAAAAAGTAGTAGCAATTATATACAATCTCAGGAAACAGAAGAAAAGGAAATGCTTACAAACTAATGTCCAGAAATAAATCCATAAATGCACAAATATATCATCAAGTAATTGTCAACAAAGGGCTCAAGATAATCCAATGAAGAAAGCGTATCCTTTCAACAAATGCTGCTAGAATAATTAGATATCTTAATGAAAAAAGGGACAAAAATAAAATCTGAACCCATAATACATACTGTACCATATATAAATATTGATCCCTATGAAATCACAGATGTGAATGTAAAGGTAGGATGTTAAACTTCCTTAAGAAAACATGAAATAAAGCCCTTATGACTCCATATGTAGTGACAGATTATTCAAGAAAACTTATAAATTAGAATTCGAGTTTTTAAATATCTGTATATGGAAATATACCATTAAGAAAATAAGATGAAGCTACCAACTGGGAAAAATGATATCCAAGGCTTGTATTAAATATGAGGTGCACAATGCTGAAATATCCAATAGAGAAAGAGATTTTACGTTTCAAAATGAAAACAAGTAATAAAAAATGCAAAATATTTTAACACTTCACTAGAGAGGAGACAGAAAAGGCAAAGGAGCCAATGAAAATGATAACATCACTAGTTCTCAGGAAAAGACAAACTAAAATGATATACCACCATTCACTTAAGAGGAGATCTAATTAGAATATTACACTGAGAACTCTCATGCACATGTTTAAAAGGTGCTAATTAAAAAAACTTGAAATCTCAAGGCTGGCGTGGATAAACTTGAACTTTTATACATTGTTGGTGAGAATGCAAGACAGTACAGACAGGAAAACACTGACAACTTCTTACAAAATTAAACACGCATTTACTGTTTAACGCAGTAACTACATTCCTAATTATTTATCCAAAAAGCATAAAAACATAAGTCCATATAAGGAATTGTACACAAATGTTTATGGCATCTATATTCATTATCACCAAAACTTCACAACTGTTAATAAATAAATATTTATTTTATATTCATACAACTGCTTACTACTCGCCAAGAGAAAGGAATAAACTACATGTGAAAACCTAGATGACTCTCAAGAGACTGAAGTGAAAAACCCATACACTGTGTACCATGTGGATGCAGACCTTGTGATTTTTCTGTGATATTCTGTTTTTGTTAGTTTTTTTTTTTTTTGGTACCAGGGATCAAACGCAGGTCCTTGCGCTTGTGCAGCAGGCAGTGAAACCACTGAGCTAAATCCCCGGCCCTGTCTGTCATATTCTGAAAAAAGGCAAGACTACACTGACAGAAATCAACAAAGTGGTTGCCAATGCTGGAAGGAAGGAAATGGAAGTCACTACCAAGAGTCACAAGGTAGCTTCTTGAAAACAGGGCATTATTCAGTATTTTTATTGTAGCTACATGACTACAAACATTTGTCAAAATACATGACAGCACATGCTTAATTGGGGAAAATATATAAATTACACTTCAATAGGACAACAAAAATAATTTTAAGGGATTTTTAGCTTCCCTGTCAACATTAAAAATAGTATCTGCATTTTTTTGTGTGTGCTTGGGACAAAATAAAGTGCTGTCTGAAAGGAATGGATAGGAAATTATTTTAAATTTTCTAGGAAATAGCCTTTCTATGATCAGAAGAATAAGCTTCAAGTATCATTCTATGCATATACAAATAAATACTTTTAAGGATTCTAAATTGTTCTTCCTGTCATAGCAAAGAAATACTTCACTCTTTGCCCATAATTACATTTCCAATGTATTTCCATTGCCACAATTAAATTATTGCTTATAATCACTTCTCTTTGGGCCTCTTCAATTGATACTGACCCCAAAAGAATGATCTAAAAAGCAAATGTCAGGAAAAAATGTAAATTAGTCACTTTATGTACTTGAGTCCAAACATTTCATTTATCATTTTCTGCGAATTGATAGAGTAAAGTGAAGATTTACATTGGATCTAGACTTAATCTTTTCTCATTTCACAATTTTGCGAACAATTGTAGCTAAAGAACATAGTAAATATTTAACATAAAACAAACAGTCAATATATATTTACTTATGGAATGGTTAAATATAATTTTCAACTTTCCCATCATTTTTCTTATTCTAAGGAAGCAAATATATGACTACTTATGAATTAACAATTAAAAGTTATTTCTTCATCATTAAGCAAAAGCTTACTTTCTATAGCCTGCGAGTAAAAATTAACAGCATCAGATTTACTCAAAGTTAGAAACAAATGTCTTCAAATATCTGCTCAAGGGCAACATGGACCTATTTTACCAAAAACATATATATGTAAATTATTTTATGAAGAGAATGTGCAGTTTGTGAAAGATTATTGCATAAAAGTAAGTGCTAAAAGACTGTAACTGATTAATCTGCAAAAAGCAGAGCACAATTGAATTTCACTTCCCCTCCTCTCTAAAAGTCTCAGAATGATCAAAACAAAAACTTTTCAAATATAATTTCTTTAAACAAATATTATTCCTTTTTCTGTGCATTATATCTGTTTCACATTTAGGAATATGTACTTGTAAATAAGTACTTAAATATATAATATGTAAAACTTAACAAGTATGATTTGTGAGACTATTCGAATTTTTACAAATTCCCTGATTTTCTTATTCCTCTACCTAAAACAGTTAAGCAGATATTCTAGAAAGTGAATATCTTTTGTACTTTGGGTCAGGTTGATAATGTAAGTTATTAATTGATGGTTATTTACTGCTTTCTGCACACTATTGCAAGCAAACTCATTGTGTTAATTTCAGAAAACGATGCTTATGTAGTATGAAATATATTTTGGGAATATTTATTACGACAAATTGCTGTGAAGTACATGTATATTGCAAATGTGCTATTTATTGATAAGAAAACCATTATGATTTTTATTCCAGTATTCTTTTTTTTTTTTTTTTCTTTTTAGTACCAGGGATCAAACTCAGGATCTTGCGCTTGCAAGGCAGGAGCAGGGCCACTGAGCTAAATCCTGGGCTCTTTACTCCAGTATTCTAAGAGAAGAAAGCTTGCAATTTATGATGGCATAATTCAGTGTGTATTAACATGTATTTTATTTACCTGGTGTCTAAAAGCTTAAGGACTAAGCTCATAATCAGATCTCCAAATATTTGAAATCACTAATACACATACATTGCATGCAAATGAATTATAATAATGTATTTCAGTATTGCTTTTTCATTTTACAAATAATTATTTTTGTTTTCCTTTATATTGAAACCTCTCAAATGAATGTGTGTAATAGAGATGTCATTTTCTATATTACTTAGCTTTTTAATCTTCCTACTTTAGTCTCAATGATTTTTCTCCCAATGTATTTTACAAAGCAGAGATTGTCTTAGATTACCTCATCCAAGTATTTTACATTATACTGAAAACTTAAATTATGACTTTGTTGGAAAAAATAAATATAATGGGATTCCATGAGAAATATGACTATAGTTATCATTTAGTTACAGCATTAATTTAATATTGTCAATGAATATTTGTAAATGTCCCAAACCTCAAACTCTGAAATTTGTTTAGGGCGTCAGACAATAATCAAAAAATTGACTTACTATTCACGGGAAAAAAAACAAAGCAAAACAAAATAAAAACTTATCACATTACATTAATTTGCCACTAAAACATGCAAAAACTTCGGAAAGGATTATGAAGTCATGTAAAAATATGAATTGTGTATATATAGAGAGAGCTGTAGGAAAGTAATAAAAATGGAATGCTGTGATATGGAAGATAATGGGATTCTGTGTCACCCTTAATATGTATGGGCATTGATTTCACCCTGGAAAATACAGAAATTCCTACACACAGTGAGAGCTGGTGCTAGGGACTGTTACAGGAGCAAAGTCAATTCCATGTGTGACTAAATCCAAAAGAAGCCAGAAAGCAGGAGAGTCTAAAAAATAAGGTTTTTAATCAGGTAGTTAAAAATGGATTGGAGGCAAAGGCAGGAGCAGAGTATAATCACCACAGTGTCAACATGTGCACTGTTAATTTTAAAATACCAAAAGGTAAGTCACTATCTACTAGGAATAGAAGAAAACTAAAGTCTGAATACAGGACATATATGTAATAGAATATAAAAAGTCAGCCATATTCATAAAAGTAATCAAAAAATCATCATAAAAGATAATGCTTTTATTAATCTATTTTCCTAAGAAAATTGATAATTTCCTAGTGTCTTCTATATACCCATTATATTCATGAGCAAAAACAGATATAATGCTGGCTGGCTCTTCCATTCAAGGGAACATCATGAGATTGAGATTAGCAAGATTGCCAGAGAAAATGGAAATTACGTGCATAATAAAGTAAAAGAGAATACAGGTAAGTAGCCTGGTAAACTTCTTCACCTTGTCTTATACGCTTCATGAAGGGAAAATGTGAGAAGGCGGGTATTTATTCTCTGGTAGCTTCTGTGCCCAGTGGAAGTATCTGTACAGTTCTGCTCCAGGGCAAGGAAAGTAACTTCTGACTGGGAGTCTCGGGAGGAAAAACAGTTCTGGGGAGGATACAATGCAAAAATTATACTTCTCCATTGGTCCTATAAATTGGTCTCCAATCCGACATAATTTTTAAGAGGTTAAAAAATATTGTTAAAAAACCACCATTTTCTTTTGGGATGTTTTCATTTTCTTCCTTCCCATTTTATTGTTTTCCCTTTTTAAAATGGTATTTATTAGCATGACAAATTGGGAATGGCTTTTCTTCTTCTCTGTCGTATTCCAACCCAGATGCAATTTTCTTCCTCGAGAAAACTCCAAATGTACTTTCAACAATAGAGCTCGTTTTCAAATTGGTTTTATAGTAGAATCCTCCATGCTACACTATGAATTAAAAACGTGTGAATTCAACAAGTACCTACCAGAGTAAAATAAATTTAAGCATATTATATCTGGATTTTTCCCTTCTGAGTTTTAGTTATGGATATATGTGTGTTTATAAATCTGAATATAAGCATCTTTCTTCATGGATAGGTTCTTATAAATACTTGTACTAGTAACTTATATGCTATATAACCAAATTTCAGGTAAAGAGTCTTTAATAAGATGACCCTCAATTATACAGATTGCTTAATTCACTTATAGAAGTTAAATTGTCCCAAATTAGCTTATGATTGCATATGTGATATACTTTCATAAACTATAAAGCATATCTACTTTGTACATATATGTTCACATAGTAAAACACTTGTCTAGATGGATATTTATTAGTAGAATGTCCCCTCTAGGATACTGATCTTATAAACTGTATTTCTCATGGCCTTCATACATCTTAATTTGGGTTTTGTCTTTTGGAAGGAGAAAGAAGAAAAACATCTTAATATTATTTATGTATTTGAGAGTAAAGTTATTTTAAAATGAAGCGGGGGAGGGAGAACAAAAATCATATCACACCTATTTAAATAAAAAATAGGAGATTAAAGACTTAGCCAAATTGTTTGCTGGCAACAAAGATCAAATAGGCATTCCCCCACATACACATATATATATGCTCACCCTCCAAAATGAAAAAAAATTATAATGTATTACTTTCTCTTTAATTTATTCAAGAATGAATTTTTTTCACTCAAATTCTCATATGAATATGAATTGAGTACTTTATGTGTGATAGGTGCCCTCCAAGGTAGTGCCAATAGGTACTGAAATGGATCAAGATGTAGCCCTCAAGACGCTTATATTCTGGTTTGAGGAAGAAGGAAATAAACCTAAATTAGTAAATAGCAAAATGAATAATTGATAATTTGAAATAGGAAAAGGTCCAAAGGTGTAGGGGTGGTTGGGAGGGCAAGGGGAAAGGGAAGAAGGGAAAGGAAAAATTATGAGAAAAGAAAAAAAAATGGAAACAAAATCTCTGTAAATAGGAAAGGGTGGAGGGGTGAAGGGCACACAGGGAATGGGGAAAAAATAAGAACCAAGATACATCATGTACAGGTACAAGCACTCAATGACAAATGTAAACATATTGTATACCTAAAATGCACCAATACAAGAATTTTTTAAAAATTAGTAAATAGCACGGCAAACAATGATAAGCACTATGAATGCAACTAAGCCCAGTGATCAGTACAAAGCGTGCTAAGATGTATCACTTTCTGATAATAGCCCAGATAACATAATTTTGAAGGAAGTGAATCCCTGAGCGGTGCAGTCAGAAGCTTTAGCAGGACTCTGTCTTGCAGTGACTGAGAAAAGGCAGTGATTACAGATTACTTTGGAAGAACAGCAACTGAACAGATTGTTAAGAACCTTGCAGGGTTATTGTAGAGGTCTGCAATTATATTCTTCCTTAAATGGGATGCTAGGGAAACATTTTTAGTAGAGGAATGTGAAGTCTGATTGCATCTGATACAGATTTGAGCTGATGCATTGAACGGAGTTGCTGTCAAGGACCCGGACAGGAACAGTGTATTTGAATAATGACAGGGCATTTTCCCATGTAGTTGGAAACAGAGCTGTTGGTAGTAGAAGTGGATAGTGAGGTTGTCTTCTGATTTAATTCTGCTTAGACCCAAGCAAGTTTGTGAGAAAGCACAGAATCAAAAATGAATGCAAAATTTCGGTGTAAGCAATTGAAGAAGTGGAGAGCCCTTAAATGAGACAGAAGACTGTCAGAGGAGAGATCTAGGGGGGAGAGTGGGAGCTTTGCTTTGGATATGTTCATTGCAGGGCTTAGAAGCCCAAGGACAGCTATTAAGCACACAATGATTATGAGTCACTAATGCATACAAAAGGTATTTAAAAGCATACTGCTAGATATAGACACTAAGAAGGAGCCTGAGAAGAGAAGTAAGAATTTGCTATGCTTCAGACTCTCTCCAAGCCAGCACCACAAGTACTATCGAGGCAGACGAAGAAGACCTTTGCGAAAGTTTCCTCCAACAATGTTATGTGAGAGATCTGCCTTGAGTTCCTCTATGTGTTATTGGGTAGGACAGTGAGGATTGGATGTGAGAGAATTCAAATAGGAAGGGAGATGTTTGAATTCTCTCATGCCTTTCACCTACCCTTGCCTTGTGTGCTGCTCCTACACTGAGGGCAATTACTTCATTCTCTCCACTCCTTTACCTTGTTCTTGCTAAGTGACCCAGAACTGTCACTTAGATCTCTAGTACTGATAAGAATTTGTGAAAAACAGGTAAGGACAACTAGTCATGGGGAGGTTCCTGAGTTCTAAATCTAAAAGGTTATTAGTGTTTGGTTTAAACTCATAAATTTATTTTGAAGCACATTGCTTTTGTTACCAGCTAGAATAAATTATTTTTGTATTAACAACTGAAACTTTTATACACTACTTTACTTGATAGTAGGGTTTTTTTCCTAAAAAAGTCATGAAGTATTTTCTATATTATTTTACTGGGATTGTATAAGCAATGTTTATGCTTAGACAGGCTTTTCCTATTCAGAAATTAAATGAATCTTCATGTGTACTTCCAAAATGTATTTTTGCTTCCATTTATGCCTTTATATTTTCAATCTATTACATATATATTTATTTATTCAGCATGTGATCTCATCAGTCTTTTCAATTCATTTTCACATCTTTAGTTTTTCCCAATTATCCCTTGAACTTTATTTTCTCTGTTTTTATTTTGGTTCTGGTAGTAGGGATAGAACTCAGGGCCTGCCTTTTAAGCTACATGATGAGACCTTATTTTAGATTTTATTTTTTAGAAAAGGTCCCACTAAGTCTCTAAGTTGCTCAGGCTGGGCCTCAATTTAAGATCCTGATTTAGCCTCCCTGGGCAGTGGGATTAGAGCCCTGCACCACCATGTTCAGCCTGTGTTTTTGCTCATGCTGTGTTATGTTTTATCTGAAAAGGAGTTCTTGTCCAACTGGCTTGGCAAATTGCTACTTATTTTGAAGATCCAGCTCAAATGTCACTATGAAACTTGGGTTTCCTTTTGATGCCACATTCTGTACTGCTTCTGTGAACCATGATCTCAAAATCACATAAATATTTGGTTACATGTTTTGCAATTCCTTAAAGGTGGAGAAACAAAGTTCTACACAGTGGAGACAAAGTACACACAGTGCCACCACACTCTGTATCTGTGCTAAATGAATGGTGTGAAAAAAACACCTGATTATCTAGATCAATCATCTTCTGACATTTGAATATCTACTGCAAAACTCAAACACAGTAATTCAAATTAGTTCCTACAAATAACACTCAATCCTTGTTGACTTGGCTTTTTCCATAGTTGTACGGTTTTGAACAAGTTTATCCATTTCAAACAAAATATGTCAAATAGTTGTTTACATTTTTGTCCTGACACAAACTTCGAGATTATTTGAGGTGAATTAATTCTCCTAAATGTATGCCCTTACATATGTAAAGGGAGCCGGTATGTACACTACTAAAGTCTAATTCTACTCTAGTCTTTCACTGCAACTTTAATTTCTAAAATAAAATCATTAATCACATTCCTCCAATTCAAAAGACACAAAGTATATTTAACAATTAAAGGAATTATAAATCTACCAATCTTACAAATGAATACGTTGTACTGCGAACACTTCTAGTGTCTGATGTGAACTAGTCACTGAGAGCCAGGAGTTTCCCAGAACATGTGCCTCCGAAAATAAGGTTAATGACAACTGTCTTCATGGTTTTCTTCATGTGAAAATTCAACCTAGGCGCATGACCAGCAAGAAACACTCTAATTCATTTGGAATGCAAAAAAATAAATAAATAAACGGCGGAGGAGCGCAAATTCTAATTATCAAGTTTGTACTGCGAATCTTGCTCATATTTTCTGGAAGCTTCAGGCTGCGGCCTTGCAGCTCACTTGATGGGGTTGCGGGGAGGCAGTGGCTGGCGAGTGACCGGAAGGGGTCATCCTCAGAACAAATGGTCTTTTAGTACCTTATTCATGGAGATGGCTTCGCAGAAGACTGGACTTATAGGAGCTGCCTCCCAGCTATTTCTCTGAGAAATGCTCCAGAGACTGAAAGTCTTGGGCTTCAGGCGCAACAGGGGCTCTCTCTCAACTCCTGGGTTTTTTTTTTTTTATTTCTGTCAATCACAAATAGTCCCACCCCTGAAGACACAGAATGCTACCTCTGATTGGTCAATCTACTGCCAAGCCCACCCATAGAAGAGCTCTATAGGCCAACAAACATGCCAATGCATTTGATTGGCTCTGACACTACCACCAGCTCCTCCTTCAACTGGCCCTTTGGGAGACTTTTCCACAGCCTCCGCCATATTTACAAACAGGAGGAGAAGAAGGTTCGCTGAGGATGGAGCCAGGCTTACAAGATGGGAAGGGGTGGGTTTGGGGTCCAAAAGTGGCACGTCCCGCTGAGCAGGCCTGGAGAGGTCACAGAAACTGTGGCTGAGCTCAATGCACAGAGCCTTGGACCAAGAAGACTTTACTCTTCTCCTGTGCCTCCTTCCATCTGGCATTTGAGCTCAGGTACGAGGGTTCTCTGCCAAGTTAGTCAGGCCATCAGGTTGCCCGAGATCAGGGGAAAGGGAACAACCGAGGCTGGGTCTTCAGGAGGAAGAGAACATTCCGGGTGGGTTCAGGGTCGCTGAACCCAAGGCTGTGGGTCCAGGTGGATAACTGCCCTGTAGACCCAGTCCTACTGTTTCTCTACTAGGATTTACCTCTTTATAACACATATACCATATATTTTTATATATTGCATATTTATATGTTATGTATTTCTATATATACATTTTCTAATATTTGTAATATATATCTACCCATTACTCGTGCTCTTTATTGTCTCACCTAAAATATAAGTCTTGTGAGACAGACATTCATCTGTTTGGTTCTCCGATGTAATTGCAAAACATAGAATAGTTTTGGCACACAGAATTTGGTTAATTTTGCACTGAACTAATTCTAACATTATGTTTGTCTTCAAGGTAGCCAAGAACCAAAGAGCTAATTCGCTGTAGATAGAGTCAACCACATAGATGGTACGTATATAAGTATATTCTTTGCCTGAATCTTGTCAGAAAATTTCTGAACAATCAGGATTTCTTTTAACTTTTAATTTTACTACAAAGAAAAACTTAAAATGTCAAACAACGAAGAAGTCTTACAATTTTATAGTTACGAATTTCCTTAATTGCAATCATTAGAAAAAAAATAAACGCAAGTATCTTGTGCTGACAATCAGGGTAATTATCCTATCAATCAGAAAAGAATTATTTATAGCTATTTCAAGAATTATGAAATTTTTGGAGAATTGATCTCTAACGAGTGCTTAAATACTGCCACTAGACTGGTACAGAATAGTGGAACAAATTATCGCTAAGTGTTGATTAATGACATTCATTTGACTCTCTGACTAATAAACATAGCTTGGTGTGTATATCACATGTATGTTGGTAGGCAAACCAAATGTCCCCTGAGTCAGCTGATCCAGTAAGTTGCATAATATTGTTTCAGAATGTCACCTTAACTTTCTATGAAACTAGGGATGTATCTTACAGATTTACTCGTTTTCTACTCATGTTTATCCAGTGTGCCAAAGAGGAAAAACACTCTTCCTTAGTAATAAGATACAGCAGCCAGTATCAGATAACGTTCTTGAAAGTAGTTTGATAGGATACATTTCTTACTGTAGAGAAGTAGCCTAAAGTGAACACAAACAGCGTTTCTATGAATATTTCTTTTTTACAGCCCATGATAATTTACGTTTTTATCAAAACTATATTAAATGTTAAAGAATATTTTATAACATGAAACATGTTCTGAAAAGATACTTTGGATTAAAAAAGAAACATGGTTCAATATTAACATATTCCTTAACATTTTGTAAAGCAGTTTAATATACATCATCTTATTTATTATTTATAATGACTTTACATGGCAGGTAGGCCAATAGATCTGTATTATTGTACTACAGTATTAAGACGAAAGCAATGATGTAAAAGCTATGATCAGTTTGGTAAAGAAGAACATTAGCAAAGTTCTCCCATGTTCCATGTGTGTTTTCATTTTTTATTTTGTGTTGGGAAGCTAAAATGGTGTGAAAAATAATTAGCCTAAGTTGACTTAATAGTCTTCAAACTATACAAGCATAAAGATTTTCTCAGCATTTTTTTGTATTACGTTCTTAAAGCCAGTGAGGCTAGATTAAATTTAATCATTTAAAAGTCTCTAATAGCAGTGATAAGCTCTCCAGCTTTTGTGTTTGCCTGAACTCTGAAAGTAACAGAGATACCTGAGAGTGAGTGTTCAGAGCTTCTAATATGCAATTCAGTTGTACTAATATAAAGAACGAGCCATCCACTGCTTGGTACAGAATTGGTTCTTACTGTACATAATGTTGACAGAGCAACTGACAAAAATGACTACTTTTTTTAAGACTGAGAAACATACAAACATAATACACACAAAGAACAACATCAGGCCAATAGATAAATAGAAAATCTGTGAAGTAAAAGGCCAACCTATATTCTTTGCTACATTTACATGTCATTTTTTATGCTGACATTTTCAATTGTATGGAGCTCTTTAAATATGTAATTCTTGATGCTAGCAAATTTTTTAAAGTAAGCTTAAGCAGTATAAAATTTTAAGGGAAATCGAATATTTCCTGTTTATAATCCATATGAAATGAACTTGAGATAATATTTTCAGGGATTATACAGGTGTATAGTATTTCCATACACATACAATAGAGGGTATATGATTCACAAAGGACCAAGCCATTTGACATTACAGAATGTAGCATATGGTATCCAGCATATCTCCTCTTACAAAAGATTCTCAGTGGATAAAATGACATTCACATGGGAGGACTTCTTTATTCACAAGAAGATACATTCACTTATCTCTAGAGGATATGAAAGCAATATTGCTTCATTTAAGAAATTACACTCAATTTTAATGCATATAAAAAGTTAAAATAGATAATCCATAAGATTACTAAAACAAACTGGGCAAGTTTATACACTAGCAAGTCATATATTTGAGTAATAATGCACCTATCTGGCTTCTATGACTGCATATATCATTGATGCGTGTATATGTGTGTATATCTACATATCATATGTGTGTATAATTAATGAAATGAAAAGGAATACCAAAGCAATGGAAAGAGGGCATCTATTGATTCTATAAACTTTTAAACCCATCCAGTTTAAGATGCATAAAAATATTGCTAAAAGCATTTGTATTCTACACTGCACATTCAATTACCTACAGAAATAAATTATGTATGGTTGGTGATCTGATTTAAAAGCTGAGTTCAGAGGCAATGTATCAGAAACAGAAAGACTGCCATATCTTAAATGAGAAAGTGGCATTAAAAAATTATCCAACTATTCCAGTGATGTAAAAATCACACATGTCAAAGCCAGGATGTTCATATCAAGCTTTACCAAACAGTGCTGAAAACTAAATATTTTAAATACATATATATATTTGTACATGTCTTTAAATTCATTTTAAGCTTGAAGAACCCAAGAGAGTATTTTTAGGTTCATGATGTGTGCCCAGAAGTGACTGCATTGTGAATATGGTTGTCTTAGGGGTGGGCATATTTAAATAAATATGCACAAAGTCACTTTCAGTTAAAAGCTTTAAGCATGTAAATCAATATAAACATACGAATCAAAATACCTTGCTTACAGACCCATGATTCTTCAAACTATATAACATTGGAATAGTATTATGTATTCTAGTTTTTTAGAAGTTTAAAATTCTGCAAAAGAATGAAGTTTCCAGATCCAGCAACAGTGCTGTAACATTTGGTGGGAGAAGGGAAGTGAGAAAGGGGGTGTTGTGCATTGGGATTATTTCCACATTATCATCTTCCAACTTCATTTCAACGATTAAGGAAAGGTTCAACATCAAATGTGAAAAATTCTCTAACAGTTTTCCCACACAGTACCACAAAATGTGGTGACTCTTTTAAACCTGATGCTTTCTAAGTAAATGGCATATTTCTGTCTCATACTGACAAATGTGCTGTTGGTTAGTTTGGCCTGGGAGGCTATTCTAAGAGCCATTTCATTCCACCTACTGCTTCCAGTGAGAACTGCACATGTCCTGAATAAACAAATTATTGTCTATTCTATTTCTAGCTACAAATGAGGTAATTTTTTCGACAAGTGCCAGTATCTCCAAATGCACTGCTTTAGTATTTGGTAAATGCACACTTTGATATTTGTCAAAATATATACATCTCAAGTCTCTCCATTGTATTAAAAAATCAAGCTCTTTTATAGAATGATTTTTGTGTGTGTTAAAGAAAATGATTAAGTGAATATTTTACTGAAAAGCTCTATGTGTAGATTTCACTGTCTCCTGGAATATTTTTCAGATATCACACACAAAAATTTTGCACATAAACTTCAAAAACAAATGTTTAATGACCACGCACAATGTGAATATACATTTGAGGATTTTTAAGGTACAAATGCATTAACTTAGTGGGAAAATGCCGTATCTTCAATGAAGACACTATTGACCACTTTGGTCACTTATTTGTGTCATAATTTCCCGAAGGTCAGGACTCCATTTGAAATTCATCCCATGAGCACACAACAGGTGCTCAGTAAAAGTAAATGCATGCTGAATTGCATTAAATGTCAACACCTCACCTTCAGGAGAAAAGCCATCACTTTTTCCCAATCAAAGAAAAGAGCAAATGTGCCAAGATGCTATTCAATAACAAACTATGGAAACTGGGTTTTTTCAGAACTTCACTCTCAACTTGCCTTCACTTTTTCCACTGTAAAAAATTTGTAATAACTTTGAAGATTATTTCTAGCAACTTGTCAAAGATTAATTTAGTTACCTCTTAAGAGAGGTTGGATATTGTGACTTTGAATAAATTTTCATGCACCTACTAAAATTTTAATGAGTGTTAATTTTATAATAGCTACACATTTAATGAATAACCAGGTAAACATTTAAAAGTATGTTGTCTGTAAGTTTTAAAGTACGAGCTCCAACTCCCCAGATGGGAATTAGATTTGTCTATGAATCTTCATTTCTTTAAAATTTTGCTGAGAAAAAAAAAGTGTGCAAATATTTTAGTTTTCATTGTTTTAGTTCTCATTGTTTTAGTTCTTTAGTTATTAAATTAGGGATAATTTTTGTTGGAATAAGTTAAATTCTCTGGATCACTTTTCAATCTGAAAACTTACATTTAATGGGAAAAGAGAAATTAGGTATCTGTAAGTAAAGAATATATTCAGTAGAATTTGAATTCAGCTTTTGAAAAGGGCTAAGCTTACAAATATGCTTCATTCATTATAAGAAAAAATTACATTTTATAACCAAGATAGTAGTATTCTAATGATCTATGTTGATTCATATTTGTTTTACTCTACAACTAAAAGAGGAGTTAAAACATTTGGTTTCTAGCATAAAATAAAGATGTATATGTATATGACAGACAGAAAGTGTTGGTGTGAAATCAGCATTCCCCTTATTTGTATAGTTTCAGGAATCATGGGATTCCATGACTTGCTGAATTATTTAACCCTATAAGCTCATGTTTCAAGTTAATTTTTAAACTTAATGACATTTCTGAAAATGTGTCAATAGACTAGGCTTTATTTTCTTTCAAGTCAACACCTAATACTGCTAACCAGGCTTGCCTCAATTTCAACCCAACCCACCAGCCCCCATAAAATAAGATATTAATTCAGAGCCTTGTTAGGAAAGGGCCAAAGAAGAAAGAGAGTGAGAGAAACACTGCATTGAAAGATGGGCATATTTTCCGTGCATTCTTCTATGACTGTCTTTTTGTTCTTTCTAGTTACAGAAAGCCTACCAACATCCATCTGCTGTATTTTTAAATTTCCTTCAGTTTAAGCTTTGTCTTTGTTAAAATTATATAGTTTCGGGCTGGGGATTTAGCTCAGTGACACCTTGCCTGCCTCGCAAGCTCAAGGTCCTGAGTTTGATCCCCGGTACCAAAAAAAAGCAAAAACTTACATAGTTTGATTAGTATATTCCTGTTATAAAACATACAAATCAACAAATATTATAATTTTCAAAGGTGAATAAATTGAATTCCAACCTTGCACTACCCCATTCCTTTCTTATCTCAGAATTGTATATTTTCTCAGTCGGATCAAGACAGTTTGTCATTTTTTTTTTTGAGCAGCATTTTATCACTCCAGTAATGTCTAGGTTTCCTTCCGTCTATTAACTGCTCGTCACAATTTACTTAATACTCCCATTACCTAATGTTTGAGTCTAGTGGCATGAAACTTAGTCATGGGCTACCTTCTTTTCTGACCACATACTCTCCATCAAAATAATCTCACCATGCCTACAGGCTTTCAATATCACCCTTATTTTGTTGGCTATTAAGTTGATAACTGCAATCCTAGCTTTTCTGTTGATTTTTCAGACTTGCATAAAACAGTAATGTGAACTATATATTAAAATCATCATCCATATCCTGGTTCACTGTAAAATCTAGAACAAAGAGTATAGTATACTTTATCATTGAAGTTCCAATTTCAGAGCAAGACTTAGGGTAAGTTGCATTTCTTATTTATCTAAGAGGGCTATAAAGGAGGAAACATAGATTTCTGAGGAGTACCAGAATTTCTTAAGTATATTTGTCCCTAAATCTTTACCTCTCCATAAAAGAGGAAAGACATTTACCATTGTTATTGGGGGCACTGAAAGAAGTATTCTTGGAGTTTGAAGGCCAGCCTTATCAAGTACCAAGCAGAAGTTAGTAAATCACAGGAGATCTCATGGGAAGCAGCTGTAAATATTGTGACAGTTAACTGCAAAAGATAAAATAAAAAGGCAGGAGGGCACAGAAAAGGGATCTACAAGACCTGAAAGAAGAGAACACTCTATTGTCCTAGTAGTGTTTATCCAGTTAGTTGATTTTGATGTTCCCTACCCATCCAAGTTCTTCAACACCACATGAAGTGTATCATCACAAAGTGGTTGACTAAACATTTGAGTCACTGTTGAATTAATTCTCTGTTCTTATTACCAGAAGTCCAATCAATTGGCAAAGCTTATTCTGGTAACAAAATATATCCTGATTTTTAAAATCTTTTTCTTGTTTCAGCAAGGTCACTTAGACCCTGCAGTACTCTAATCAGATTCTATTGAGCACTTGTACATGTTGCTCTTCACCTAACACACCTAACAGTCAAAACAATTCTTTTTTTTTTTTTTTTTTTTTTTTTTTTTTACAATCGATGTGTCATTATTATGCTTAACTTTTTAAACTTGAAATGAAATTTGGACCCCTTGACCGGACTTTGAAATGTATGGAACTTTTGGTCTTTGTCAAGTCCTTTACCTTGTTTCCCACAAGGCAATTTTACCTGTGCTATTCTCCAGCCACACTGACATTTTTATCCGCTGCACTCAGGCCTCAGCGCTTACTGTTTGCAAAGTTTAGAATGTTCTTCTGGAGATGGTGCTCTGGATAGGTGACTTCATTTTTCAGCGTTTGGGAAGATTATTCCTCATATGGTTATACAGCAATTTGTGATCCCAAATACCTCAATCTCAGCACATTAGGCAATTTTAATATTCATTTTGTAGCTTTTGAAACTTTTATTTATTTACTAATTTATTTTAGAAACTTGATCGTAGTGTGTCAGAGCCATACCTTGTCTACCTTACCCACCAATCAATTGTAGAACTGCAAAAAAATGTAGTCTAAATAAACTTCTGAAAATTGGATGAACTGGAAACATTAACATTAATTTACTCAAACAAATATTCCTTCATTGGCTCCATCAGGAGTCCTGTGGCTCTGTATAGTTAGAAAATTACCAGAATATATATTTACAGCAACTCTTAAATATACACGGAATTATACTTTTGATCATCCACAATTATCCAGATCACAAATTTGAAACACAAGTTAACATAAAAAATCATGTAAAATAATAATGAAATTTTGTTATTAGTAATATTACTAGATATGAAAGAAATATTTGCATATGGCAATAACTTATATTCCTATATTTTAAAAATTCCATGTTCCAAATATAGTAATTTTCTTCAAAGCAGTTTATTAATTTTAGAAGCAATGGGATGAGAGGAATTTAGTACTTCACATTTAGATATATGTACAAGAATTTACCAAATGATACAATGTATTTAAATTTAAAATTATATTACAATAAAATGACAGATTGTCATTAAGTCCACTCAAAATACTCCCCTTTCTTTGAACACACTTATCTCATCATTCTTGCCATTTTCTGAAGCAGTTCTGGAAGCCTTCTTTCATGAGTGGCTTTACAAGGTGTGATCAAAAATGTGGTGAATGCTGCCTGCAACTGCCATCCAGTGGAAAGCCTGCCTTGTTAAAACATTATGGTGCCTTCATCCTTTTTTTTTTTTTTTTTTTTTACTGGATTTGGCACTGTGTGACTTCTTGCTGTTCCTCAAAGTTGAAATGACTACGACAAGCAAATATTTTAAACTGAGTCAGGACATTGAGCTAGTCACAACAGCACAGTTAATCACAGTACAACTAAAGATACAAAGAAGACTTCCAAGTCTACTTCAAAGAGTGGCCAGAGGATGAGTTGTTTCCTTGAAGCTCGTGGAAGTAATTTGAGAGCCATTAATGAGAGCCTTTCTTTTACTGCAGTACAGCTACCTTAATTTAAACATTCTCTATCGGTCACACCTCGGAGGATGTGAAACTTTGAAAATCAAAATTCTCATCTTGGTTGATAGTTAAAAGCATTAGACATATTTGCAATACATATCTTAAATAAAAATTAAATAGAAGTTTTTGTTTTATTTTTCCTATTAGAAGATCACTGGCAAAAAAAATAGCTCTTCTTGCTTCTTGCTCAGAATAATTCTTTAAAAAGTAATTGTTAAAGTTAAGCTTATCATTCACAAAATGCAAAATGTATGAATATAGACTTTTATTTTTCATTTTATTGATAAAAGCAATAGGAAGCACATGACAGAAATGGGATAAAAATTGCTCCCCTAAAATTTCAAGCACTACAAACTCCTTGGATACTATAAAGTATTTGCATAGTTATATTGTATTTTTTACACAATTTCATAACCTGAACACTTAACTCCACATTGTTGACAGGACAATTTTTGGATATATGAATATTTCACTTAAATATTACAATTGCATAGAAGATTCGCTAGTGGTACGTAAGCTTCTTTTAAATACATTTCATTACTTTTGCCAGAAAAAAAATTGAAAATTATGGTAAAATTTTCTTTGTTTTTATTATTGTCTTTAACAAGTCTGTTATTTTCTTCCTGATGTTAGCCAGGTCAAAACATTAAGAATTGTGGATTTCAAGCGCAAAGACCCGAGTTCGATCCCCAGAACCAAAAAAAAATGAAAGAATTGTGGATTTCATTAGAACATAGCCTGATATTTAAATATTTCTAGCTAAATTAAATGAAGTATCTGTACCTTGAAGTTTGAATATAGTGATTGTCTAACTTTTCACTTAAAAGATTAAAATTTTTATCAGTCTTTAATTTTTTCCCCTTTCAAAACAGCAAGGTAAAAGATTATCATAATTCTGAATAATGCAGAACCATGTAGGAAATACTTTGTGTTCAGATTTATCTGACATTGATGTATAATATAGAATAAGTAAATTCATCTATTATGTTAAAACACACATAACAAATATTATAAATATAAAGATAAGGTGATAAAAATAACATGACAATATTTATATTGCAATTTTAAGTCAAATGTTCCTTTAAGTAGGGGTTATACTTTAATTATAATTATTTCATAAATATAAAGAAGAAATTTCCCTAGCGTAAACTTCCTGTAACCCAGCATTTTCTTGTAACTTATTTTAAAATACTGAAAGAGCTAAAATTAGTTTGCTTTACTGTTTGTTTTAATTAAAAAATTCAATTCTACCCACTAAAAAAGTCCCCCACAATCAAATAAAGTATATTGAAGATAATATAGACTTAAAAATTTATAATTATTCTTGATTAATAACTTGCAAATCTCATTACAGCTAGATTAGCAAAAGTTAAATGGTGCTATAGCCATCTGGAAATTAGCAAATTTATGCAAAAAATTACATAAGGCAAAGTTAATGCCTTACAATACATAGCCCAAAGTCTGCTCATGACTTTCCAAAGGCATTTGTAATAGTTAAAAATTTAAACAGTTTAGAAACTGACAGTAAAGTACATATAAATGCTCCTCTCTCTAGGCATCTGAAAGCAATTTGGATGATTTTATTTTGTGTGATTTAGGTTATGTAACGCAAAACTTACATTTCCACCACTGCATGAAACAAAACCTGTAAGACTTAATGTTTTGAGACAAAAATCTACCACTTGGCAAATGGAAATGTGAGGGACAGTTTGTCTGTGTTACCTTTGGCCTCCATTTGGAACTATCCATAGGTAATCCCCTGATAACAGCAGCTTTCTCTCACTGTGTCCTCTTCCTTTCTCCCAAATCCACCCATTTTCACTCCTATTTTTTACCACTAATTTTGATGCAGAGCAATAAATACTAACAATTTCAGTGCAATTTTTCATATTAATATTTTTCTAGTTACTAAAATGAAACTATTGTTTAAAATTGCTTTCATTTTCATGAATTCTAAGAGTTGCTAAAATGTTGAATCAGAAATGGTAGCTGTAAGATGCACTTATCACTTGCTAGTTAATGTGTTTCAGAACCATGAATCATTTTGTAGGTACCATTTGTTAATAAAGTTTGATCTATTGGGAACAAAGCGGAAGGAAAGAGATTCAGACATGAGGCCACCACCTTTGCTAGTGGGTGTTCACTGGAAATAGCCCTGGAGATTTTGTTTGAGCTGAAGAGAAAGGAAAACAGCCAGACTTATGAGAAGAGAGAGGCAAGGATTACACTTTTTTCCTTTTAGTAATATGTACAAGTCAACCGGGGATTTAGCTCAGTGGCACCTAGCCTGCTTCGCAAGTGCAAGGTCCTGAGGTCCACAGTTCAATCCCTGGTAAGGCAAAAAAAAAAGAAAAAGGCTCGGAGATCTAGCTTAGTGAACTTGCTTAGCATAGCATGCATAAGAACCTGAGTTCAACCCCTAGTGCCATAATAATATACACAAGTTAATTAAGGGCATTTAACCTAGCAGTAGGCACTGAAGACTTCAGGACTTTGTTTTCATCCCAAGGTTTATATGGGACTCTCTAAAACTGCATCGTTGGAACAGGATACCATAATCCTAAGCTTACTTAACTGGTGACTAAATAATCAACTATAGGGAGGACAATAGTAATGCTTCTATGTGTTGCTTATGTTCTGTTTTTGTTTTTGTTTTGCTTTTAAGCTACAGCATTCATGTATTTCCTAAGTATTCTATTATTTTGAAAAAGTCTCCTCTGCTCCAAATCAGCTGCAGTTTAGGAAATGATAAATGAAGCTTATCCATATGCTATGTCAAGGAGAATAATGATGCTTGGAATTGTCAACACCAATAATAATGAAAAATGTCTGTAGTCATCACCTCTATTTTTTCTATTTTCTTATTGTGTCCATTAGTATTTTCTGTAATCAATAGTGCCTATTTATGACTTTTTATTGGTATATGTTTGGAATGCATAATAAATATATTCATCATGGGGAATTGGTACTTATGCACAAATATCACATCTTGCTCCATCTTGCATCCCTTCCCCTCCCTTTCTTCCCGCCTCTTCCCCATTCCCAGATCCCCTTCCCATCTCGACAAGTTCTCTTCCCAAACTCAAAGTGATCTGATTTCAAGTAGCAGCACTTTATTGAAATCTAGTTAGATCACTAATTTCACAAGCCATTTGGTTGCTTTCTTCTCTGGAATTTTATGTTTTTTTCATGAAGTTCTTTTGATTTGCAGCTGTTTTCATTCTATATGTGTTTCTACTATTTATTGTTGCAACTCTAGAATTAATACTTCTAGAACTATGTGCATGTTTTGCAGAAGAATCCTTTTAATTCAACATTGTTGGGATACACAAATCATTGGTCAAATAAAAAGTTAATATGGATATTAAAGAGTCTGTGAAAAGATAAATCAATTGCATATTTTATTTTATCTAAATATATGTAGCTATATTCTCAATTACCAATTTTCTCATAGCAACACAGGAACATTTTTAAAAATAAGCATCTATAATTTAAATTGCAATTATTACAGTATATTTTCTTTGTATATAACCCATGATAGTTTCCTATCATTCCAAATTCTTTGAAATTAAGTAAGAATTAAAGACATCTAAATTGCAATTATTACAGTGTATCCTCTTTGTACATAATCCATAATACATACTTTCTGCTACCATTCTAAATTATTTGAAATTAAATAAGAATTAAAGACATCTATTAAACAAGAAACATTTTTAAAGTTCTTATCTATTTTTATATTATAATTATATTAATTTTGTCTTCCTTTAAATAGTTTCTTTAATCATTTTCCTATCTTCAAAGTATCCTTCCACACCTAAGTCACAGGAATCTTTAGTAAGTTTGGCCAGAGCATTCAAATTGCCTTTCTTTTTGCACAAACAACTTTTATTGCCCCTTTATTGAGACCAAGTCATATTAATTCAAAACAAGCATAAAACATTTGGACGAGACACTTAGGTAACCATGAAATTAAAATACTGGAAACAAAATTATTAGACAGTTTACAGAATGGCTTACAAACTAAAATAGCTTATTTTACTATAGAAATAATTCACTATATTTTATCAAAGATATAAAAAGTATTTAGTAACCCAGGAGATCTATTAAATAAAAGATTAATGAAAGACATCTTCTATTCATTCCAATGGTTTCTTCAATTGAAATTATTGGTTTATATAAAAAACAGTCCAAATATATCAATGTGGAATAATGCAGTACACATCAAGAAGCTATCAAATAGGCATAAAGTACTTCCTGTTTCTATTTCTATGTCTCATGAAAATGAACAGACTGGTAAAACTGGCCTATGTCATTAAAATATTCCATATTTATTTTATATTTAAATATCCTTTTTGTTTGACAAAACTTAAATATAAATGTTGGTAATCAACTAGAAACAAATCCAGGATTCTCTGATGACTCTTAACATGAGTAACCTGTTTTGGAAAAAAAAAGGTAAATTTTATCAAATCATGGGGAAAAGAACATTAAAAATATATTTATTTGGAATTATTTTATCATCCTATTTATAATATTGGTGAGGATGATTTAAATTAATGTAGATAATATAAGGTACTTATTTTCAATTTATACCCTATAAAGCCATCTTATAAAATATATTATTTTAGAAAATCCAAACTGCATTGAATCACAGTTCATTTTTAGTTATGGGAAACTTTTTCTACTACATCAAACAAAAAGAATAATATAACATTTCTGTTGTTTCTTTTTAGGCTATGTATTTTATTTGCTTTATTTAAGTCTTTAAATATTAAGTATTCTAAGTAATCTACGCTCTGGCACTTTATTTTGCAAAGCTGTATATATTATTTTGTTCATCTGAAACTTCACAAAATAATTTTCTGACTTTGTGAGGATTTACAAATGTAAATACAAAAAGAATTATACTTTATTAAGAATTATACTGTATTTGTTTATTATACTTTATTGTATTTTAGTAGATTTTAATGTTTTATTTTGAGTTGATGTAAAATAATTGAATAGCTTGTAGGTTACATTTTATATTTTGAAACCTTTATACGTTGTGTACTGATCGAGATTTAGTGATTGGCTATAGGTCATTAGTTAAAGGCTAACTTGCAAGTAAAAACTAATTTGCAGAATAATTTCATACAAATGATTTTCCATTTTAAAAATATTTTCAAAAAGTAAAAGGAATTCAAGTCTTTCAATCCTATTTTCCCTACAAACATTTCACTTTTGAAATTTTCCTTCATTTTATTAGTAAAGAATCTAACTAGAAAATTAAGAAAACAAAAGGATCCAAAACTATATAGCTTATTGTGATAGAATTAAGATCGCTGTTCAGGTTTTCTGATATCCCTTTCAATTTGCACTAGAAAGATAGTATATTCAGCTTTCTTTCATAATACTTTCTATTTCACTAACATTGAGAAATCTCTATTCCAATGAGTTATTTATTCAATGAATGTCTTCATTGCATGGAATTCATTTGGAAACTACATTGATTTATAATAGACATTTTATTTTATACAAAAATAACTTGCTCAACTTTTAATATCTAATTTCTCTTCTGTGTTGTCAGGCTTCTGCTTAATTTGCTGATGAAATAGCAACTTTGTCCATGTTGGGATCTCTACTTACACACTTGGTTTCCTTTGAAAATTAAAACCCTGACCTAGAAAACAAGCACACTGTTCAGGGACACCATCTTGTAAGTTTGGTTGTTAACCACCCGCTGCTCTCAATAAATCAGTCTGTGAACTACTGATCCATGTCACAGCAGTCCACCTGTCTATCTGTTGGAAACATGTGCCTACAAACCGAACATTGCTCCTTGCAGTTTGTTCAGTTAAAGATACTCTACTTTCGTTAACTGTAATTTATGTTTATAGATATATAAAGCAAAGTAAGTATCAGTAAATGTGATCTCATGCTTATGGCTTGAGACTAGTAATAGGTGGTAGAGTACTGTTAAATTTTGCAATTGCTAAAGAAGTTGCTTATCATTCATTTCTTAAACCATGTTACTCACTATAGCTGCAGTGGCAGACTTTTACTATAATCAATACATTTTAAGATAACTTTGATAGTTTCATAGGATATATTTGCTTTGTGTTCATCCTCAAATGTTCTTGAGTAGTTTAGGTAATGACTTTGTCTTATGAGGACCTTGATTTATGAATTAAATTAAAATAAATTTATAAATATAATGTGAATGCATCAAGGAAGCCGCCTAAATCAAAGAAAAATCTATACTAAGTCTTGTTTGGTTAGTATTTCTATTACAAATCTGAGAAGACAAGCCTCATAAGTATCAATGATGTATACATCAGATGAGTATAGATAAGAATTTGTCCTTATCCCTCATTCTAATTTACAAGACAATTTTGTAATATAAGAGATTATTGGCAAGAATCCTCTAAAATAATAGATTACTTCTGGAGAAATAGAGCCGAAAAATAAACAGATAGTTCTAATTGTTTCAAATTCTCAAAGAGAATAGGACAAAGAAAAATAGGAGTGATACAATGTGTTAATTTCTGATGGTAAAAAACAGCCTATATTTGGTCAGCCAATAAGAAGCCTTAAATTGTGATATCATTTGAAGGATCTTCTTCTGAGGGATTCACATTTGATCTCTCTTGAAAACTAAGGAAAAAGAGAATTGAAATGTGGTTGTATTCTTGTGCTCCAAAAATTTACCTGGGAAAACAAGGACTACAAAACTGGTGAAAAGCAAAAGTCTAATTTTCTTTTGTTTTTACATTCTACCAGGATCAAAACTTCCCAGGAATGATCCTACCTGAATGTAAGTTACTATCCCTGTTGTAAAATAGAATTTTAAAATTCTAGTATGTTGCTATTTCTGGTTAACACTTTCTTGTCTGTCAGTGAGGGGTCAAAGAAGCACTTACAATCATGCAACTAAGGAAGTGTTTCAGAATGGAATTAGAAGCACATGTTTTAGTCTAAACATTAAGAGCCAATTAGAGTTAAGTAATTTTATAGTTAAGTGAGTTGAGCACATTTTACAGTTTCCATTTAATCAATTAAAATAGCCCTGACTCTTCAATTCTTCAGATGAGGAAAACCTTAGATAGAGAAACTGAACAGTTCTTGGACAATGGCTAATAACTGAGGAAGGAGGGCTCGAACCCAGGCCAGTCACTTTGCAGAACTTCAGCACTTAAAATTACTACTACACATGTTTTCCAAAGATATTGATCAAGAACTTCAATATGTCCCTAGCCCTTAGGAAGTCTACTATACTTTTCCGCATGATTCTGTATCTTATTTACATAGATTATGGCAATTTACATCTAAATCTATAGATGTATTTATTTTTTTCTGTTTAAAGTATACTTTATATACTTAAAAATCTATACTACATTTATTTTATTTTATTTCTGATCATAGTTTTCTGAATAAATACTTGAACAAATGAACCTCCAAGAGCCTGTGTTTGTGCATTTGTTTGAAGGTAGTAATAAAAAATTCAAATTTGTTAGAATAAGATATTTTCAGGTATTGTATTTGAGCAGAAACTTTTCCAAAGCTAAATTATGAAGTTTTGGAGAAATAGTTATTCATCAGCAAATGGGAGCTAGGTAATATAAACAAAGAAATAGTACTATTTTAAGTTCCTGAAAAAAAATTCTGTGAATACACTAGTAATCCAAGACTATTTCAAGACTCAACTTTAGAGTTAACGAAAAGATCTTGAGAAAATTTGAGAAATTATTACAAGAATTATTAGGAGGTGGGGTCGAGGGTGGGACCATTCGTCTACTGCAACCTTTATGAAAATAAAATTAAAGAAAATATGCTGAATATTAAGCTTGTAAACAATACAATTATAAGAATATAAAGCAAATTAAAAAAATGTCAAATTTAAAGCAAGATGTAAATAAAATGAATTATTTTGAGAATTGGCTTTTCATATCAAAATTAAATACATGAAGTTTAATCATAAAATTGAATTTTTGTTTATGTAAAATTATCGATATATGTATATATTTTTAATTTTTTATTTGTACATGTTTGCATTTCATGTACTTTACAATTGTCTTGAATAATTATCATACAGTATTTAGAAATTACACTGTTATGGCTTCTGTTTAGATGTGCCCCCAAAGCCTCATGTAATCACAGGTGGGGCTTTTTCTGGAATTGATTCCTCTTGCAAGGCTAGACTCAAGGGCACTAGGATTAAGGGTGTGAGTGCTACCTGCCCTAAGTAATCTGCATAAAATGAAAGGGGCTGAAAGACTGTTGAAGGCCCCTCCCCTGCCTGCTCCCTTGTTGCCTTTGCTAGTGCTTGGGCTCCATGAACTATTTCTCCTCTGCAGTGCCCCTGTGCCTTGGAGCCAGTTGATTATGGATTGAAACCTCTACAAACTGTGAGCTAAATAAACTGTGTCCCCTTTCACCTTGGCTGTCGGTATTTGTCTCAGCAACCAGAAAAGTAACTGAGACAATCACATACTATGCTTTTTTCATGCAATAATCATTACAACTTTACTAAGCATGGAGTACACTGAAACATCACTGAGTCTTGTTCTACAAATAGAAAAATGCGAAAACGTCCTTTAAGGATACATGATAACCTACTGTTATCAGTAGTGTCTAAGGACAAAAGTATATAAAATTGGCAAAAATTATAGCTGAGTACTTTTAGGATACATGAGAGATTATCTAATTCTTGAGATTAGTTATTGAAGAGGTAAGGACTCTAAAGATTCTTGAAATCACAACTTCTCGTACTTGAAAAAGTCATTACTTCAGTGTAAACCGCCAGAATACTCAATTATTGAAAAATTGTAAAGGTAATTAGGGCATAAAAAAATGCTCACAAATTCAATGATCAATCTGACTGTCAATTACGTACATACTACAGTGCTAGATTTTGGTTTAGTGTCAGGAAAAGGCAACCAAACAAAACAGAAATGAACAAACCAACAAACTAAAAACCCCAATGACTGACTCCATTACAAATCCCAGACACACCAAATATCTTCACACCACAAGGTGGCCCTGAACAGGTGAGGATTAGTAACTCTCAGTCCATAATGAAGACAAAATACTAAAGAATTGACTTAAAATAACTTAAAACATGAAATACATAAAGTAAATCCTATTTGAATCATTAACCTACTTTCAAGCAAACTGGACACTGAAATATGTGTATGTTGACAAAAAAATTTTAGAGCAGAAAGAAACATAGACAAAATCTATTTTGCTGCTTCTCCAATATATTAAAATACACCATATATGCTTCGCTTGCCTACGTTAAGCAACTAGGGAAAAGAATGCTTCTATTAGTTTATACATGGTGTGCTTATGGTGTGAATGAGTTAATGTCCCTCTTTAACTTGAAGATAATAAATGGCCTGAGTAAATATCCCATAGCACTATCCTCAAATCACCAGGGCAACATTCTGCTTCAGTGGCTTAAATGTGCCCTGGTGGTTTGAAACATAATTGCACTTCTCTGACACCTAATTGACTAAAAGGGACTGACTTAGGTACTTGGAATAAAATTTCATTATTGTAATTATTGTTCATTGAGGTATTCTAGTGTTTTAAAACAAACTGTTCATGTGGAATCTCATTTTTGGACTAAAATGAAAAAAATGCCATCTAAAGTTGTATAGAAAATCCCAACTTTACAGTACAGTAAGTTAAAAATAGGGGCGAATTTTCAGTAAAAGAATTATTTGTTTTTAGGGCATATCTAGTAATTTCTAATGTGAATCTTCAATGTCCAACAACAAAAGAGAATATTTGGACAAGAGAAAATAAAAAAATAAATAAAGGACAAATGTGAGGAAATGGGAGTAATGAGGATGAAAATGATCAAAGTTGGGCTGGGGTTTTACCTCAGTGGTTCTGCCACCTGCCTCGCAAGTGCAAGGACCCGAGTTTGATCCCTGGTACCAAAAAAAAAAGCAAATGATCAAAGTATGTAATGTGCATGTACAAATCTGCCAAAATGAAAACCATTACTAAAAAAGCCTGTAAAATAAAAATAAATATATTAGGGTGTTAAGATATAATGAGGATAAAGTATTGAATAATAGTACATGAAAAAACAAACAGCTACAATATATGGAGAATTCAAATATGCCCATACTGAGCTCTTCATTATAGGATCCCATATTTCCCCAAGGTAGCTATTAGTGTGCTAGTTTTAGAGATAAGAATCTGAGGAAAAGAATATTTAAGCAAATTATCCAAGCCTTCACAGCTACAAAAGCAGATTCACAGCAAGGTTGTTTTGCTCTGGTGGATTTATCCATTGCACTATTGAAACTAAGACCAAAATAGTCTTAATTTCAACCATAACATCACTTCCTGGTTAGTCTGTGATGCTGGCTGTTAAATGCTTTGTGTTTGTTTGTTGTGTTTTGTCTATTCTAATCCACAAGAGCCTTTGCTCCATGTTTTTACTTGGCCTATGAAGAGCAGAAGCACTTCCCTATGTTTTCTCTTAGTTTATTGGGCACGTAGTTTGTTCCATGGCTCTGTTTTAATAGTGCCATAAAGCGGTTGATTTAAATAACTAAAATTTATCACAGTTCTGGAAGCTGTATACCCAAGGTATCAAGGGGGTTAGCTCCTTCTTCAGACTGTGTGGAAGAATCGTGTCCATGTCTACCCCTTGGCTTCTGCTGGTTTGCTGGCAATCTTTGCTGCTCCTTGGCATGTAAGCCTCACCCCAATCTTCTTTTGCTAAGTGCCAGTTACTTTAACTTGATTATCTACAGAGATCATTTTCTTCAAATATGGTCACATACATTCACAAGCACTGAGGGTTAACTTCAAAATAAGGATTACTAAGGGGCATATTCAACTCTCAGTATGGGTCCTACATTCATTGATCTTTGAATTCTATAACCATATTGCCGTGATGGGGACATTAATATGCTCATTTCAGATATAATAATTCATAGGTCTCTTACATGAGAGAAATGTTAATGGTGATTGTCAGAACAAGAGTTATTTAATGGGCCATTTGTCACTAATGGGCAGGGTGACTATGGCTTAAATTAGTGGTCCCAGTTCTTTCCACAGACCAGGGTATGGGTGATGTGTTTTCAGAGTGATTCAAGCACTTAACATTTATAGTGCACTTTATTTCTATTATTATATTGTAATATATAATGCAGTAATCATACAGCCTACCATAATGCAGCATCAGTGGGAGCCCTGAGCCTGTTTTCTTTCAACTACACAGTCCCATCTGGGTGTGGTAGACAGTGACACTTGAAGTGTGTTGCTTGTATTGTTTGCTCTATAATCTCATTTGAGTTGCTCTAACTATAGGAAATCTTACTTCACAAAAGATTTTGGGAATGGTTGTAGGTTTTCAGTGCTTTTGTGGCAGACTCAGAATACTCTGTGCTTAGTGACTTTAATCCAGAACGTAAGATTTGAAGTTGTCTCAAACATACTTTTAAGGCCACTGTCCTTTGGAATCTCAAGAAATAGATCCTCTTCTATCATGCACAAAGTTGATTCACCTAGCTTATTCACAAATGGATCAAGGATTGATCCCTTCCCAGTTCAAGGGTCTTTTTTTGGAAATAAAGCTAAACTATTTTGAAAGTTGAGATAAGGGAGACAAAAAGTCCTGGCTTAGTCTCTTTCAAAATCTCTGTTCATGTTTGAAACATCAAAAATCCCAGGGTTCACTTGTCACCCCCATAATTCCTGTTTAGCTTTGATTGCAGCCGCTTTATCTGCTGAATTGAACACAAATGTTGCTCCCCAACACAGTTTGTTGAGCACAGTAGGTATATCACAGGAGTAGGCAAGTATTATGACATGGTCTGTGTGTCATGTAGAGGAGAAGAAATGTATATTATGCATCCATCTCCTCACAGCTGAACAGTCATATATGAGTAAAAAACAGGTACTTCAATGTGGGTGATGATTTTAATCATATCTTGCAAAATGAAGTTAAGTTCCGGTGACATTTTTAGGGTAGCCAGCATTTCTGTGTGGATGACCCAATTGGCAGGCTTGCATTTGGAACAAATCTCCTTGACCTGAGCAATGAAACCAGAAAATCATCCCATCATGGCAGCCACTCCTTCTGTGCACCTACCCACATAGAATGACTACTTCAGCTTTCTTGATGGTGACCATTCGGGGATTGAATAGCTCTGCAGTTCTGGTGTGGGTTGGCAACAACTGTGCAGATAACATGGCCTCACACATGCCTCCTTCTGAAAAACATATCTCACAGGAACAAGCACTGTAGCCTTAGTGTGCACATTGGTAGACTCAAGGCCTGGGTTAGGGGCCACAGTGGCTCAAAATCATAACAATTGTGTCTTAGTATCTTCTTCTGCTTCTTCAGTTGCCTAGTCATGATGCTAGTCAAAAGAGAAGCACATGCCACCTAATGAACCGCAGCCTCCCCTACATAGAAAACAAATGTCCTTAGCATCAGGCAGGATCAACTTCTCACTAGTAGTAAAGGGCTTCTTAGCTTTAGCAACGTGGTTCCCCATTACGAATGACCACCTTTGGTGCAGACACATTTGATGAAGTGGTGGCCTTCAATAATTGCTTCTGTTCTTTGTGTTCATGTGATTTTTCTCTGGGAAAACTCCAAAGGCTTGTCTCTTACTGCAGATCTTTGGTATCCATGTGGAGAGGTAGTTTCAAAGATTTTGTGGCTTTGTTTGATAACCATTCACCACATACTCTACAAAGTGTGCTTGGAGAGTGTGAAGCACCTGTTGCAATGAACCAGTGATTTAAGTAGGATTCTTGTTATTATCTTTCAAATGTGTCGTTCTGGTGAGAGCCATACTACATAAATTTGGGGGGAAAATAATTTCATAATTCAAGTATGACTACATCTAAGGCCCAATGTCACCTTGCCCATGAGCCAGCTATGGCATGCAGAAACGTAACTCCCATTTTGCCTCTGGTCATAAGTTGAGGCCTCAGTGGTCCTGTGATAACTGTGAAGCTCAAGGGCAAGTGTGTATCAGCTGAAGACATCCTCATTCTTCAAGAACCAAGTAGTAATAATAAAAGAGAAAGGTTTCACCTGGGGGAAGGACAATTTCTTTATTAGCCTGCTATCTTGTCCCACCTACTATTAAAAGAAGGCTCTCCTTACCGCCTTCATCAACATAAGATGGACCTCAGATCCTCATCAGCATAAGATCCACATGGACATATATTACTGCTGCTCCCTGAGTCACCTGATGCTCCCCCCAATTATTGTGTGTACCCAATAAATTGTGGCAAGCTCAGAGAGCTTTTGTCTTTGCCCACTCTCAGGCACTGACCTCCAGGCCTCCCATATGCTCTGAAATTATGCAAGTCTCGATTGTCTTTTTTTCTTTAACCCTCACTGTCCCCTTTCTAGGCAGTCAGAAGATTGAATGTCCTCCGATAATGTTCATTTTGTTGGCACTCTTGGTCTTCTGCTGCCTCAATGTTGTGTTTTTCCCCCTTTTCAAAGAAGCTCTCCAGTGACACTTCTGTTACTTATTTGGCTAGGAGTGTCTTTTAGAATTACCAAAAGTGTGACTGTGTAAAGTGCACATTTTGGGGAAAATGTGTGGATTGAATTGATAAGTAATGGACAGGCCACATAAGAACTAAAACAAGTGTCAGATTCTGGCTTGAAGCTTGCCACCAGATGCACCTGCATATTTGATGTATAATCACCTGCCACTATAAAGCCTGCCACTGGCTTAATTGTCACTTACTACTCCCTGATAGGCTTTTGATGTGACTCTGCAAGCAGTTGTTTTAGTATGGTCATCATGCAGTCACACCTGTGTGCTCCCTCTCATAAGGAGCACACAACCTGGATCCCTCACACTTACAGTTCAGGGTAGGCTTCACACTCCTATGAGAACTTAACACCAAAAGGTAGAACTCGGGTGGTGATGTGATGTGTTGTGAGTGACGGGGTGAAGCTGTAAGCACAGATGCAACTTTGCTCCCTTGTTCCCTCTCCTTCCCACTGCCCGCTGCTCCCTTCCTGCTGTCCACTCCAGTGCTAAAGAGGACAAGATTGGTACTGGTCCATAGCCCACAGTTTGGGGACCCCCATCTTAATACTCCAAACAAATTTTTATAAATTCCTTATCTATTTCCATGTGGAAAACACAGCTAACTTTTAGGACCTTGCCAACTATCATTTTGGTGTTCTTGGTAAGAAAAGTCACCTCACCATCTTCTCCACAAAAGCAATTTCTGTTAAGGAAGTACAAATTAACAGATCCTGTTAGACTTCCTGTAACATCTGGAAGCATCATGATCTTTCCCCATTGTTAAAAAAATGGCATATTTTATGTTATATTTAATTAACCCAGTACAAAAATCTTAAAAAACTATAATATGGCTGCCTTTTAATACTACTTTACCAGATATGAAAAAAAAATTGTAGAGACTGAAGCCACTTATTTAGGGTTTTAAGCAAAAAAGAAATAAATTATACTCCATAATATCTACCATTAATATGTCAAACAAAATGTTTGAAGAACCCATCCTTCATCTAATGTACACAAAGTCAGAGTACCTAGTTTTTACTCACACTCTGTATATTCAACTCTTAAAATTAAATATGCTATGCTTTTTGTCCTAAATAACAAATAAATAGTAGAGAAGTGAAGTTTTTGATATATAACAATTACCTACCTCATTGCCAAAGATAACAAAACAATTAATTTTATTAACTTTCCTAGTTTGCTGCAAAGTGGGTGTTGATTCTGTATTCTAAAAGAAGCTATTTAATCTTGGCATCTACTTTCACTGATAGCTAATAGAGTATAAATATTTGCATACTCTATGCTGAGGAAGTCCTCTGATTTGACAGTGATAAAAGCAACACAGCAGAGCATAGTAAACTTTTAGATTCCACTGTCTACAAATTTGGAAGACCATCCCCTCTTCTAATTTAGTGCTCAGTCAGTTCTGGTGCTAGTTCTGCATGCACAGTTTCATAGTAGTAAGAGGAGATAGGACATAAAAATATCCCATTTATTTAAAATCCAATGAATATAAACCACTATTTATTTTGAGATCTATTTTAAAGTAATTTATAAACATTTGTATTTTTTCTTGAACTGTTAGGATTCTGTCTGCCTTTGGAGGCAAAAATCTGACAGTGGTTCTAATGAAGAGGAATTCATTGTTCTTAGAAGTGAATAGTATGGGGCTGATATAATTGTCTAAAGTGCCTTAGAGGATTACAGGAGTACTTCCTTTGTAGATCTTCCACTTCTTCACCACACTGAAGACTGTAACTTCTTGCCCTCCTGCAGTCAGACAGGTTCATGTGACTAGTTTAAGCCAATAAACTAAGTGTAGAAGACTTGTGCCACTTTGGGATCCTCATGCACTGTTTGTTCATTTTCCTGACTTAGAAGACATGCTTTGTTATTGCACATACAAATAGCCTCTGTCACTATTTTAAAAAAGGCTGCCTGAGAGAGGAGCTTATTCTACAGATGATTTTGACTGAGTAAGAAGTATTCCATTGTTTACTAAGCCGCTGATACTACAGGGTTCATTGTGTGACTGTATTGCCTAGACTTTCTCTGCTACATGATCATGGCTTTCATTATTGTCATAATAAGACAGCTATTACCTTTCAAGCCATCAGTAGGACACATCAGTCAGGACAGTAAGGGAAAGGTGAAGGAGAAATAACCAAAGCAAATTCTACTCAAGCATGCCTTTATGATTTCCTCAATCAGAAAGCAGACTCCATAACTTAAATTGCATTGACCAGATTTTTTCATAGTCATTGTGGCTGTGCGGCAGGTGAAATGTGAACACATTGAAGTGAATACTCTGCCATGATTCAAATATTATCATTCTGTTGGTTAAAAAAAAAAGATAACAAAACTGGCAGGAAGAAGTCATCAATAGTGCAACCAGAATCTTAATGAAATTCTTCTTGTATATTTACTGTGTGTGTGTGTGTGTGTTCATGTGCTAAGCATTATACCTTTCACAGATTTCAAGTGTACAATGAAATATTGTTAACCATGGTCACCATGTTCTATATTAGTTGTCTAGCCCTCATTCACCTTGCAAACTGAAGCTGTATACCTTTTGACCAATATTTCCCAATTTTTCCAACCTATTAAATCCTGGCAGCTACCATTGTACTCTGGGCTTCTGTGAATTCAGCTCTTTTAGATTTTGTAGATCAGTGCAACCATAGTGTTTCTGTCTTTCTGTATGTGGCTTATTTATTTAGCATAATAACCTCCAGGTTCATTCATATTGCTGTGAATGATAGATACAGTTCCTTTTTAAAAGCTGAATAATATTTCTTTGTATGTATATATGAATATTACCATTTTGAAATACTCATCTGAAAATTGATATTTAAATTTTTCTATGATGTATTTATTGTGGATGATACAGTGTATGTGGGGTGCAGATATCTATTCAACATATGATTTTATTTCCTTCAGATACATATACCCAGAAATTAGATTGCTTCATCATATGGTAATTCTATTTTTATTTCTTAGAGGAACCTCCATACTGTTTCTACAATGCCTATGTAAATTTACACTCCTACTGTAAAAATGTTCTCTCCTTCCACATCCTGGACAATACTTGTTATCTTTTTGTTTGTGATAAAAGTCATTCTAGCAGATGGAAGGTCATATTCCATTGTGATTTTCATTTGCATTGCACCAACGATTAGTAATGTTACACACATTTTCATATACTGTTTTGCTGTTGTATTAGTCCATGCTTACAATAGCTTGCGGGGCTGGGGTAAGGCTCCTCAAAAGACTGCACATGCTCTGAATCAGATTTAATGCAAGACACAGAAATTTGCAAGATTGGCCTACAGTGCCCACCCACAGAGCTAAATGTAGAAGAGTACAAAAAATCTGTCTGCTAGCTAGGGATCTGAAGGATCCAGCCAAAGGCCTGGGTCCCACAGCAATGTCCCCAATGAACCCACATCAGAGGGCCTGAAGGATCTGCCACAGAAGACCGTGGGTCTGCACGGGGAGGTCAAAGTGTCAGTGCCAGAAGCTAAAGAGTCTGTGTCAGCAGGCCTAAAGGCCAGTGCTGTAAGCTGAAGAATCTTAGCTGACAGTCAGGAGATGATTCCCGAGCCGAGGCAAAAGTAAGGACAGGAGCTCTTCCAAAGAGAACAACTGAAGCTTCTCAGAGGAAAATCAGCGAAAAGGAAGCTCTTCCAAGGAACATCAACTGAAATGCTTCCCTCCTGTTCTCCTTTTATACCATTCCAACAGCAATCCTCCTTATAGTAGGTCATCCACACACAGAACCATGATCACTCAGTTCAGCTGGGCATTCCCCACTCATGTTGACAATCGGTTAACCACAATGGCCATTGTTGGTCTTTTAATAAGTGCTTATCCAGGTTGTCTATTTTAAAATGAGGTTATTTTATACTGTTACTTTTATTTTTTGCCATTAAGTTTTGCAAGTTTCTAACATATTTTCAGTATTCAGTTCTTGTCAGGTGAATATTTTGCAAATACTGGGTCCCATTCCATAAGTTTCCTTTTCATTTCTCGATTGCTTCCTTAATGTACAAAAAAATTTAGATCTGACTTTGATATCACATGCAAATATCAGTGACCAGTGTAAAATCAAGAAATGTCTATTTATGTTTCTTCCAGTAGTTTTCTGCTTTGGGATATTATGGTGTAAGTTCTTGAGTTGATTTTTTTGATAGGGTGTTATGTAAGGGTCCAATTTTATTTTGTGTTTTGTCAACTTGCCATTGCTGTGGCAAAATGCTTGATGAACAACTTAAGGAAAGATTTATTTTGGCTCACTGTTTCAGAGGTTTTAGTTTGTGGTCACTGGCACCTTTTTTATTTTTCTCAGCCTGTAGAAAGGCAGGACATCATGATGGAGAGGTGTGATAAAGGAAAGCTGCTCACTTCTTGACCAGTACGAAACAGTGCAAGAAAGAGCAAGAGCACAAGGAACCCAGATATAGTCCCTGAGGTCGCACCCCCAAGATCCACTTCCTTCAAGTAGGCTTCAACTCCTATTTCCATAATTTCCCAATAATACCATACAATTATTATTAATACACAGAGAAAATTACAGCCCTCATGATACAGTCTCTTTTCTAGCCCTCACCTCTGAACAGCTTGCCACTGGGGGGTCAAGCCCTCAATACTTTACAGTCTTTGGGAGAAAACTTCATATTTAAACCATAACGTTCTGCATGATTTATTGTAATGGCTTTTCCTTTTCCCATTTTGTGGTCTTGGCACACTTATTGAAGACCAGTTGATCTTCAATGCACGGATTTATTTTTCTGGGCTTTCTAATTTGTTCCGTTAGTCTCTGTATTTGTTCCTACCACAGTGCTATACTGTTGTGATTAGTGCAGCTTTGGAACACATTTTGAAATTAAGCAGTTTGATGCAGTGCCCCAGATTTGTTCTTGGCAGGTTGAGTTTACTTTGCATTAAGTTCTATGGCACATGCCTGTAATCCTAGCTACCCAGGTGGCTGAGGCAGAATTGCAAATTTGAGGGAGTCCCTGTCTCAAAACTTTAAAAGTATTGGGAATAAAGCACAGTGGTAGAGAATTCCTGGGTTTATTCAACAGCACTCCCAAAGAACAAAACAAACACAGGATGTTTTGACTATTTGAAGTGATTTTTTGAATTGGGGTCTTTTGTAGTTCCATATGAATTTTAGGAATATTTTCTCTACAGTGTTTGAATAGAATCTGTAGAACCTTTTGGGTTCTGTGGACATTTAAAGCATTAATTCTTTGAATACTTGAGTGCAGGATGTCTATTTATGTGTGTCTACTTTAATTTCCTTGTGAATAGTATAACTTTTAGAGTACAAATCTTTCATCACTTTAAGTTTATTATTATTTTATTCTTCTTTTGTTATTCTAAAAGGGATTATTTCCTTAATTTCCTTTTCAGATAGTTTGTTGTTAATGTATAGAAATGCCGTGGATTTTCTTATGTGAATTTTATAACCTGAAATTTTAAAAAACTTGTTTATTCTAATATTTTTGTTGAGTCTTTAGGTTTTTATATGTATATGACTATATCATCTACGCAACTAATTTTACCTCTTCCTTTCTAGTTTATATACTTCTTTATGTCTTTATCTTATCTGATTGCTCCTGCGAGGATTGCCAGTACTATGTTGAAAAGAATAGTATTTGTATTAGATAGTAGAAGGAAAATACCAGTTTTCCCATTGATTATGGTGTGAGCTATGGGCCTTTCACATATAGCCTTTGCTTTCTTGAAGGAAGTTCTTCTATTTCTATTTCGTTTATACTTCTTAAATCATGAATGAATCTCCACTCATTTCCTTTACTCTCATTTACTGTACTACAGTTTGATTTATAATTCCCAACAATTAGTCTCACTGACATTTCACTTTATCCTTCAGAATGTCAGTATTTAAATAATTAAATGTTATTTCATCAAATCTTCTTCTTGCATTCTCTATTTCCTTTAGAATCAGGAAACTTTCAGAGATGAACTTGATATTCATAATGGATTCTCCTCCTTTTTTTTCCCCATTAAGTTTATTGGTACATTTTCAGCATAAAATACAGTTACATTCATCATTGGGATATTGTACCATTGCATGAGTTTCTGAGTTCTTTTTTTTCCCCTTGCCTTGCCCTCCCTTCACCCACTCCACCCTTTCCTATTTGCAAAGACCTTGTTTCCATTTTTTTCCTCTTCTCATATTTTTTCTTTTCCCTTTTTTCCTTTCCCCTGCCCGTCCCACTTCCCTTGCTCCTTTAGACCTTTACTTCCTGTTACACAATATCAATTATACATTTTTTAAATTACAATATCAAGATCTAGGAGACATTACCACA
>NW_004624763.1:11847864-11862136 GCF_000247695.1 Heterocephalus glaber
GGTGCTGGGACCAGCTCAGCTTCTCTGCCCTAGGAGCTTGGGATGGCAGTGGGGGAGCCTCCTTCCAGATGCTGGGATTGGCTCAGCTCTAAGGTTCTGAGTTGGTATTATTTCCCACCTTCACTCAATCCTAACCCAACAGCCACAGTGGGCTTTCCAATTTCTTCTTACTGTGTTACTTTTTAAATCAGGGCTTCTCCCCAACTAAACTTCAGTATAAAATCAAAACATATTAGTAAGACATGCAAAACTCTTCATACCCAGATAATCTCTTTTTAATTTTTCTTGTTTGTGAAACAATAAATACACTATTATATATCCATGTGAGATTTCTTAGAGTTCTCAAAGTACATCATAGTGTTTAATATCCTGGTGCTTTTTTCATTACTCTTTCTGTTGGGAGATACTTTGTAGTTCTAATTTCTGTACATCTTGTAAGAAGATGCACTGACTATTCCTTTTCCAGAATAGCTTTTTAAGAATTTTAAAAGATTATATACAAGCTTGGTGTTTGGAGAAAATGCTTTCCTCAGAGGAAAATATTCATGTCCTTATATCCTTGGAAGAGAGAGACAGTGTTTTATGCTAGAGGACTAGACAGGTAATTCTTACTGCTCTGTACAGCTCAAGATTTCTCTCCTGAACCTGCTGCACATGCAGGTGTATGTTGGTTGTCCTCATGACACCCTGTAAAAACAGGGTAAGGAACACCGATATTTATCTGATGTTTATCCTGCTTGCTACACCATTATTAATAAAGGCCCTCTTCTCTGACTTATGTGTTATATTTCCTGCATGTTTGAAAATGTGACAGGCTAGCTTGCTAGCTGACAAGGAGAATATAATCTCTGACTCTCCAGTTCTTGACAGTGTCCTCCTTTGGGCATAATGCCTAATTTTAGTTCCCATGCTACCCAGTCTGTCACCCTAATCAATTATAAACTGTGTTCTAAGACTTAGCAGTACTAGACTCCCTCTGTGATGTTCACGGTAAACCCTTGATCCAGCATCCTCCGTTTATATTGCTCCATGCAGTGTTTTCCACACATCTTAGTGCACCTTTCCAGGAATCATTTGTTTATAGGTGTTTTCCTTTCCAAACTGAGATCTTCTTGCTTAACAGTGTGCTGATTTTTAGTAAATACTATAGCATTGTCTCTTTAACAAATTCTTGATATGTTGTATTACTTGTACTGTTTTTGTAATGTGACTTAAAGAAGGCACATGTAGAATACCTTTCTATTGATCCATCATCATCTATCTCTTTTTCATATACAAATCAACACTTTCCTCTCACTGTTGCTCTAAAATTGTAATGCATTATTAATTCCATCTTCTTAAGCAAGTTGCCTGTAATTATAATTGTCTTTCTAAAAAAGAAAATGCAACAGCTGCACCTACTCTGAAAATGGATCCTTGGAGAATGTAATTAAGTTATTTCAATTTGGAAACAATATTATCAAGAGCTATGGGGTGTATAACCTTAAGGCAGACCTTTCTACCAGGTTTTTAATAGTACGTCATTTGCAGAAACCTGATAACTCAAAAATTAGAATGTAAATTTTTTGAATGCTCCAATCAGAGCCTTAATAAATAGACTCTTATTATATAATCTCTCATGCTATAGTTATTTAGAATATTTGGAAGAAAACAGAGCTAAAGAGACTAAAACCATATGTGTGTTACCTTTGTGACACTATATAACTTTATTTTATTTCATGGCTGTAGAGTTTACATATAACATCCAACAAACACTGAAAAATTGTGTTTCATAAATCACAAACTTAATATGAAAATAATGCCATTATAAATTTCTACCTTTCCCAGAAAAGTCAACTACAAGTTCATAAGTTATTTTTACAAGTCATGCTTTCATATTACAAAAATGGAATTATTTTATAATTGGGAATTATCATTAGGGAGGATAAAATATTATTTAGTGCTATATTAGGATAGTTGAAAAACTGTTAAAATGGTGCCTTCAACATTTACTAAATGGCTGAAATGATAAATGTGTAGCTACAGAATTGGTTTCATTTTAAGCATTGTTTCTAAGCCAAGTATAGGCTAGGTGATTTTTTTTTTAATTTGGTGAACATAATATTTGATGTTATTAATAAGTGGAAAGTATTAATGAGATTGTCAATAAAAATAGAAATGTGGCATTAAAAAGATTTTTAATAATAATTTAGAAGTCACTATTGAGTCCAGGAATCTATTATTGCTAATGACCAATTCTCTATTCTCTGTGTATGTTTTTCAAAGAAAGAATCATACAACCTCACAAGCAGTCATCTATTCCTTGGAAGAGCTTTAGTCATGTTTCGTGTCAACTTATCTTAGTCAAACTCTTCAAATTCTGCTTTGTAGTTTATACCTATCAACCTTAGTTTTCGCATCTGTGCAGACACACTAAGTAGAATCCCTCTTACATCAGTCATAATTTAAATATATGAAATGATTTCTTATGACCATCCTAAGAGTTAAATTTTGTATGCTAAATATCACTATGAAATAATGTCAATGTATGAATGTAGTTAGTATCAGCGTAGTTAATGGCACCTTGACTATTCATTCTCATCAACAGAGACTCACAGGATTGCATATTTCAAAAAGTCTCTTGCTAAAGATAAGGATGATAAATTAGGCTTATGGTATTCAGGGCAACTATTCTATCTCCTCCCGTAGAGGACCACAATATTGATTATGCCCCAAACAGGCTGTAAGCAGGGTAAATCGCTCAATAGGCTTGTTTTGAGAAGCTAGTCCAGCCCAAACCCATGTGCCAAAGTCGGAGTAACTCTCCCCCAATTCTGTTCCCACCATTCAAACCTTCTCGAGTAAAGAACAAGGATTTAATTATAACCATATATTTTGTCTACTCAGTTCCTAATTCAAGAATGCTCTGTCTTGTCCTTTACAATCCTTGCTTACATTAGTATCCACATTTAGCACATAGTTAGCCTTTACTCCAATTTGATTACCAATAAAAATCATTGGCTTGGGCTGACCAGCGCCTTTGCTAATTGAGCAGCACTGGCCATCCTGGCTCCCTGATTTCTGTCATTTTAGTTCTGTCTTTTAGTTGTTTTTTTTTTTCTTCAGCCTTGCATGGTACCCTGAGCGCAGGAGACTGGAGTCTACTGCAGAGGATTCCAGTACCCTCCAACTTGAGTGTCACTTAAAAAATTAAGACATTTATGACTGATAATTATTGATACTGTCACAGTAAAAGAAATATTACATAAAAATACTAGCAGAATATACCACTCTTGGGCCAGGGATATAGCTCAGTGGTTCTGCCGCCTGCCTCGCAAGTGCAAGGTCCCGAGGTTGATCTCCCGTTCAAAAACAAAAAACAAAAAAGAATATACCACTCTTATAAATGATACTGATATCCAAATGCCCAAACTTTCTACTGGTAACATAAAAGCTGAATAAATACTCTTGTAAATTCTGATGTTTAACAAAGATGATTTGATTTAAAAAAAGTTAAATATAAAACTTTGAATCAAGTACTCAAGTACTGAAGTCACAGTTTAATATGCTATCTTCAACTGTTGTGTTCCTATTGAACATTTTCACTAGAAGTCATATTTGAAAATTGCAGGAGCTTAAGGGAAACAAGACAGCAAAAAGTATTACTTTTATAAATTTAAGTGTAAATTCATGCATCTCATTATTCATGATGTGGAAATAAAAGCATGAAGTAAAAAATATTCAACTAGAATTTAAGATTAATTAATTGATACTAGCAATATAACTAGTTTATCAATGTAGGTATTTAAAATATGAATTCTTATAGATAAATTAACATTTTGAATTTGGTGCGCCCTTTCAACTAACCTATCCATGATATGTCCCTTGCCACTGTTATGAAGGACAGATTCACAAACTGATTATAATCAGTTGTTGGTTTATTCTTTTATCATTTAAATTCTCAATTAACCTAACTAAAAAATTAAAAATAGAATGGGAATAATATGCAGAAAGACAACATTAAAAGTTTTTTGAAACAGTTTTACAATCATAAGACATACACTTTTAAAAATTAAATCTCTAAAAGCATAAAATGCAAGAAATATTAAACTTAGAAATTAAATACTTTGCTTAAAATTACTCAATAATGTGGTGGTAGAAGTACAACATGCATATAGGGTTGTTTTTTATCTCTTTTGCTTTATATTACCTTTTATAAACAAAAGTTAGGCAAACTTTATCTCATGAAAGTAAGTATATCCTTAGTTACAAGTATGACTGTATTCCAAATAAAAGTATGATAACAGAACTATAAACCTGTGGTTGCAATAATGTTTTACTATATGGATACTTCTAAGAAAAATTTTACACCTGCAATGTCATGGAGGCACAAATGTGTCGATTTTTTTCTTTTTGCCGATTTTGTATTATGTATTTTTATTAGTCTGTGTTTGCAGTACATAGCGATTAGGTTTATGGTGGGAAGTTTGGACATATACATAACACATCTTAATTCATTTTTTATCCCCTTGCCCTCCCTTCCCTCCTTGCTCCCTCTGTCCCTTGATCTTCCCAAATGAAAAAGTTCTGTTTCCATTTTTTTCTTCAATTCTCTTTTTAATCCTTTTTTCCCTTCCTTTTCTCTCCTCTCCATTTCTTGTTTCCCTTCCCATTTCAACGATATCTCCCTATTTCCTATTACCTATCCTTTATTTCACTCTTTGTATTTTGGGTTTCTCATATAAGAGAAACCATGCAATATTATAATGCAACTAACAGGTCAACATTTTTATAAAACTGAGAAATAGTTTTAAAACCTGATTATGATACACTTCATATGTCGAAATCTCAGTGATGGAGATACTTACCAGGTATTGGAGAGAGTAGAAAAAGATAGATAACTATGGCTATGGAAGGGTAATACAAAGAATCCTTATGATAGAACTGCTCTACCAGGCTGGTAGTGGTCACACAAATACACATACAATAAGGTTACATGGAATAAAATGCACAAATGCTCACAGCAGGATATAAACATAGGAAAATCAGACATACTCACAGTTGGATATAAGAGTAGGAAAATCAGTATAAGTTTGATGGATTCTAGTTAAATCAATTTCCTGGTTGGGATAACCTATTCTGCTTATTCAAGAGGGTACCATTAGACAGATTGGGTGAATGGACTACAGAATCTCTCAGTTGTTTTCTATAACTAAACCTGAGTCTATAATCATCTCTAAATTAAAAGCACAGCAGTTATAATAAGTAGCACTAAAAGCCAAAATATTAAAATAAAGTAAAATGAAGTAAAAACAACTGGCTCTCATATGAGCATTATGCTTGTTTTTGAACCAAAATCTGTTTATTCCCTGTTTGAAAAGGCCCAGGGGACAAGGGGGCAAGGAAAAATGTATTGCAAAAGCTAGCACACCAAGATGGCAAGGTATCGCCAATAAAGACCATCTTGATGTAAGTTTCAAAAGTTCCTTTTATCCTTTGGTAAGAGGAAAAAGGGTGACCTAAATTAAGAAAAGATTAATTACTGTAGATTTGTAGATGCTTCTTCGGGGATCTGGAATTGGACATTGCTTTGAAATCTGGTAGTTTGTATGAATGTAATTACAAAGTCAAGATCCTCCTAAAAATTTTCAAAATATCTTAGTTATTCTTATCTTAGTGTCTTCAGTCTTGAACATGGAGGAGGGTGATTAGGTAAGTTTAGGACTGACAGATCTTGTAAAAATGATGATGTGATATGTATATGTACCAAGTCCTCAAGCAGATTGTATAATTATTATGTACTACTGTAAACACATACCAATAAAAAAGTAAAATTTAAAAACCTTGTACTACCAGTCCCAGACAAACATTCCTTAAATGACTAACATATCTATGTGCTGAGTTGGCCAGAAATCTGACCCACATGTTAAGGTAGCAAAGGGGACAGATACAATATGACAGCAGAGATGCTAAGCTTTCCTCCCTACTTTTTGGTCACCCATTGGATACTTTCTTAGGCCAAATGAAAGATTTAGTGCTCTTAGCAAAAGGAACCTTTAAATTCTTGAAAAGTAACAGAAGTAACTGTTCCCATCATGACCCATAATTCAGAGGTGCCATCTAGAGCAAAACTAATAAGAGAATAAAAATATATTGTTCAATCAGTGACCTCTAAAATTAGTGACTTCTAGTCAACTAAAACCAAATAAAGTCAGAGTTTATTTAGATTTTCTTTTTGGTTACATGCTAGAAAATTGTAAAAACTTGTAAGACATACTTTCATCTAAAAAGTGTTAGGCTGGGGATTACCTCAGTGGTTCCAGCGCCTGCTGCGCAAGCGCAAGGACTGGAGTTTGATCCCCGGTACCAAAAAAAAAAAAAAAGTGTTAGGCTGGGGATTTAGCTCAGTGGTTCCAGCACCTGCCTTGCAAGCTCAAGGTCCCGAGTTCAATCCCCGGTACCAAAAAAAATGAGATAAAATAAAATAAAAAATGTTAACATTCAAGATTTAAAATCAGAGCAGAATTGGTCTCAATATTTAAATAAGAATGATAATTTAAAGTGAGAAAATGTGAAAATTAATCATACATTGATTTGCACAACATGTTTAAAAATATATGGGTTGTGTAAACACTGGTCAAAAGATCTTAGATTAATGATTAATATCTGAGAACATGAAAGAGGACCACATGGTTTGTGGATTTATATGATAATCTATGGGATTTGGAAGTAATTTTGATGGGAAAAGGGAAACAAGGATTTTAGTCACATGTTATTGTGTGCAAAATGAAAAGTAACACACGATTCATGCCAAGGAGTGGGTGAGAGAATAGAATCAGAAAGACTAATTACAAAATCATTCCAATATTCAACATGAAGAGAGGCACAGAAAGCACAGGAAGTGATGCTGGGGAAGGAAAGAGTGGAAGTAATCTGAAAGACATGGCAAACAATGCATTCACTACTTGCTGATTTGCTAATTGAAGGAAGAAATGACTAATATTTGAGGCTGAAATTGGGAATTCTAAAATTTTTCATACAGATGAAACTAGTGAGCACCCATGTCTTCAACTGAAGAGTTAATCTTTGAGATGGAAATTTCTACAGAGAATTTTATGTTAAAATCTGGCACAAAAATAAAGGAGGCAGTGTGAAGGTACAAAAAGCATTCTTTCACTCAACAAAAGTAATTGAATTAACTTTTATTTGCAAAGGTACGCCAGGCAGGAGAAGACTATCTTAGCAAAGTTAGGTCCAATAACTTTCATTCAATGCCCAGACAGGAAAACATTTACACACAGGCTGGGGATTGTACAATACCTAAGAGTGCCATTTACACAGATCATGATGCATTTGGAGCCCCGTAGAGCTGTACATTATGTCATCTCCCCGGCTATACTTAGAGCTTCTGAGGTGTAGAGAACATATTCCCCCCACTTCATGCCACATACATCCCATTAAGAGAAACTATTACTCAAATACAAAAATTAAATATCCTCTTATGGTACCAGTCATTGTGAACATCCAAAGTCAAAGTAGCTAATGTTTTGTTAATAACTTAAGTTTACTAAATTAAGCATGAAACATTTTGTACCCCCTAAAATACCCTCAAATTAAAAAAAAAATCATATGAATACTCAGTCTATCTTTCATTAAAATACAGAAACTTTAATTATATCATGACTTTTTAGCTTTTTCTCAGTCATTTAGCTCTAGTATAAATTTGAGGGCTTCAGTAGCTTTATTTGTGGTTAATTTTTGAACACTATGTTAGCTTTTAATGAATGTGAGTATCTTTGTTCTAAAGTCAGTGTTTCCTGTTTGGGGGAAAGTAATTTTAAAATATCATAAGTTAGCTAAAAGCACTGCATCATTTTCATATTGTATTCACAAAGAGAATCCTGCTAAGAAACCCATATACATGTAAATGCTACATAGAGCAGTCCCCAGAAGTGACCTTCAGAACCAACCAGACCCTCTCTGAATGCAGAACAGCAAGGCAGGTTAGTGCTCAGACTGAAGGAGACTAGGATGGCTGAGATACTTTCAGAAACATCTAACATTATTAAAGCAATGCCTATGAGAAAGTGATTTGTTTCACAGGCAAAATATTTTTCACTCAAAAGGAAAATTCTACATTGGACAGAGACTATTTCTACGTTTTAGCAACCTCAGCTTGGGAGAAGGTGGGAGTAAGCACACTTACATGATGTTTGCCATCCCTTTCTTTCTTAAATATTTATTAACCTTAAGTATCCTTAATTATTCTTGAAAATCAAATGCAGTAATCTTCCTTTATCCACTATTTTTTGTTTTTGCAATCAACTGGGTCTGAAAATATTACATGCAATGTTCCAGAGATAAATAATTCAAAAATGTAAATAATAATTATTATAGTATATTATAATCCTTTTCTATTATTTTAGTTATTGTTAATTTCTTTATATGCCTACTTTATTAATTAAATTTATCATAGGTATACATGTGCAGTGCTCCTTGGTATCCACAGGGACTTAGTTGTGACACCCACAGACACCAGTACTCACAGATGCTTGAGACCCTATAAAAAATATTATATTACTTACATGTGATCTATGCACATCTTCCTGGGGTCTTTAAATTACCTGTCTCTAACTGACCTTTAAATTATGTGTAGATCACTACTACATGCTATGTAAATCCTTGTTATACTGCATTGTTGATGGAATAAAGAGAAGAATCCAGTCTGTCCATGTCTAGTATGACAAACAGTGATTTTTTTTTTCAAATATTTTCACTCTGAGGTTGGTTGAATTGTAAACATGGAACCTATGTATATGAGGATCAACAGTATGGGCAAAATACCTTTTAGGAGGCTCAGCACAGTACATGAAAAACATTGTATAATAAAGCTCAGTGCTATTTTTAAGAATTTGCTAGGCAACTTGGAACATATCCTTCAAAGATAGGAAGCCCTACAGTGGTTGTGTTGCATGGATGACTGAGATAAAAATAATTTGGTCTTTCTCAGAATAAGTATCACTATGCAAAGCATAGCAAGAAAAGGAAAGTATTTCTAACATATGCTAAGATTTTAAAATATGAAATTATTATCTTAATATAAGTTTACATTTATATTTCTAGCACAAGTAATTTTAGTCTTCATATGAACTTTTTGATCATATTAGACAATGACCAGGAAATTTATCCCTAGTATCACACTGTGATTATTCTTACGTTGCACTTATTTTCAGTTAACTTTCTTAAGTGGAGATAATATTATGCACCACCCACTACTAAAATTTAAATTCCTATGAAGGCTGCATTTGAGGTAGCATAGAATATTTTAAGTAATTTGTATCTTTACTGGAAAAAAAGACTATTATTGAAACCCTAATTTTTTATACTCATAGACAAAGGCAAATTATATAGATAGGGCAAAGATAAAGAACAGCACACTGCAGAATAAAACACAATCTTTGACTGTTGATGTTAAAATACAAAGGTGCTTCATCATTCAATACTAATTTTTGGTATTCTTTGCCATGTTGCTAAGATGATTGCTTCAGTTCTAAAATCCTGGGTCTGATGACTTGTGACTAAACAATCTTTTTTTTTTTTTTTTTTGGTACCAGGAATTGAACTTGGGTCCTTGTGCTTCTGAGGCAGGCATTGGAATAACTGAGCTAAATCCCCAGCCCCAACAAGACAGTCTTATTCATGTGAACTGTTACATTGAAACATGGAGTAGTTAACTTCTAAACCATAGAGGCCAGTTATTAAAGTACTTTCAACTATAGTTTCTTTATTATATGACAATAAGTATCTTTGATATTTAATTTTTTCTCCATATTCTGTCTCCTCAAGGCTGAGGTGCTGCTTTTCCGGGTGTGAATACCATCTTCTACCTTATATTTTGGAATTGGCTCTCTTCTCTCAACAACATGTCTTATATTATTCTCTTTCTTTAACTTTTGACATGGTCTCTGGTAAATGCTGAGTGATGCTTGCCTATTAGATGGACTTCAGCTCTCAGTCAACCACCCAACTATGGACAAGGGAAGACTGAATTAAGGTTGCCTGGAAATAGCTAATCAGATTGTATCTACCTTTTTGAATGAATGTTCAAAAATGTGTTTTAGCTTTTTATTATTTGAAAATGGCATTAAAATAAACTACATTAGAAGTAGACATCGTAATGCAAAGCCATCAAATTTTGTGTTTTCACAAATATTTATTCTGCAATTATTACATTCCAAACACTGTGCTAAGCATAGGAAATGTATTACGAATGATATTGTCTTTGTATTTGAGAAACTCACTATATACCAAAAAGATAGACCAAACTTCCCAATGCAGTGTGATGAGTATTACGATACAGTTGTGTGGGAGAAATATAATGGAGACCTAGATAAGGTAATTATTATTTCTGCAGGCATGAGAAGATTTGCTACTACTGACTATTTTCATTATAAAGAGCAACCAGTTGGGGAAAAAATTACACATTTGTTCATCAAATTTACTTAGAAGCTATTGCGTAAGTATAGTTTCTAGTTAAACAAACCAAATTGACTGGTGTAGATAATCCAGATTAAATAAGTATATTTTCTTCCTTTCTAATTGAGATTCACCACATTAAAAAAATCAGTGATCATATTTTACTTTAATAATATTGTGGTTATCACATGTGATTAATACATAAAACTTTTTCATTAAAACTTTCAAATATGTCAAAGTTATTCTTTTTTTTTTTTTTCTTTTTTGGTACTGGGGATTGACCTTGGGTCCTTGCATTGTGGGGCAAGTGCAGCACCACTGAGCTAAATCCCTGGCCCCTCAAAGTTATTCTTTTTAATAATACTTTTATTGACAAATTTAATTTTTCAGTTGACATAAGTCAAACTACAATTCTGTTATTACTAAAAGATAAAAGAGAAAATGAGTGAAATCTGTTATAACTTCCAATTCTTTACTGTTAGAATTGGAAAACTTAAATTTTATTTCTCTCACATTCATCTGATGTAAGTAATATGGTAACACAAGTAACAAATCATATTTTATCATATATTTGAATCCTTCAATAATATTTCACTCTCTGAAAGAGTTTAGCTTAATTTTCTCTTTAAGTATACTCTAAAAAATCAAACTACTGAAATTAGTATCCATCCATGAAGTTCCTAGGGCTCTTATAACAAAGTGCAGTAAACTGGATGGATTGAACAACAGAATTAATTTGCTTCTGTGATAGTTCTGGACTTAAGTATGAAACCAATGTGTCAACAGTCACATTCTCTCTGAAGGCTTTAGGGATGAATCCTTGTTTGACTTCTAGATTCTGCTGTGCTTTCTCCTTTCCTTTGAATTGAAAACTCCATTTAAAGGCTGTTCTTTCTACTGTTCCATGATTAAACAAACAGCTATGGAAGTTATGTATATTTTATTAAAATGTAGAAATTATTTCTAATTTTTAAATTTTTAATTGCATAATCATTCCCTATCAAAGTTGTAAGGCATACTTTGTAAAGACTAATGTTTGCACCTGAAAACTAATATTTTGCATTTAAATGGAGCTGTTCTGGATAGAAACTTCTGAAAATGCTTTTTTCCATATTCAGCCAAGATTTGTGTTACTTCTAGACTATCCAATATGTAAGTATTTTTCCATGGATGAAGAAGCCCTGCTAGAGACCTCTGAAATAGGCTCTAGCCTCCTGCTCAATGTGTGAAGCAAGGTGAAGAAAAACTCAAAGACAGAATTAAAGAGAAAAGTGGGAGCTGGGACTGCCAATGTTGGGTCACCAGCAAAAGACCCTGGTCAGTCTCAACCACTGATTTTTATTCATCAATTGGGGTAAAGGTGAGCTACATGTGAGAATGCAAGGTATCAATATATTACATATGACTATACACATGTGTGGGAAATTTATGCATATATATGAAATATATAAAGACATACATATATGTCTGTGTGTATTGAAACCTGTATGCATATAAACACACATTTATGTATTCATATGCCACACAATGTTTTGATCAATGAAGGACCACATGTATGACAGTGATCCCATAAGTTATATTGCCTTGTAACATTGTAGCCTTCTTAGTTGTGTAAAATCACTCTCTGATGCTCACACGATGACAAAACAGCTACATGATGTATATTTCAGACTGTATCTCCATCATTCAGCAATGCATGACTGTGTGTATACATATATGCCCATATATTAATATAGATGCACACAAAAGCACACTGTATAATATATAAAATACTAGTGTGTATGCATTATACACATTCTCTTTAGAGGGACAGCAATAATAAAAACTGTGTCAGAAAATGCTAGCTGTCTCTTAATATCTTTTCACCTTTTCTTCATAAAAATAGAATTTTAGCTTGGCAATGAGCACCTAAGGATGAATTTTCCCTGTGTCTCATGCAGCCAGGTGGCCATATAACTCAAATTTGACCAATCATCTCTAAGCAATAATAGAAAATGAAACAGGCAATTGTAGGTCAGCAGCAGGAAAATTGTTTCAGAGATAACTGGTGAGCACCTTTTCCTCTCCTATACCTTTTTTTCCCCCTTTTCTTCTTCTGAAATGTCCAGACTATAAATTTAATTGCTCAATCTTAGACATTCTATGATCTTGGGAAAGAATGCCACTCAAAAGTAGCACAATAATATAAAGGGATCCTCAGTATTTGATACCAGAGAGGGGATGTAAATACTTTTATAACCATTTCCATAATTTTTCATTAAAGCCAAAATCTTGTGTCCTGTCTTTTATTCACAATTGAAACTAATCCCAACTGACACATCTTCCTTTAATAAATTTAATATAATCTTTGAGGCAAAAGACATGAAAGCAGACTATTAAAAATATGCTTCTTATGAGGTACAAAATTCATTTATTAATTTCACAGATGCATATGAAATACCTAAGATGTAAGTGTGCAGGGCTAGGCATTATGTATAACTTCAGATCTGGGCTCCCATTAAAGATTCTGTTATTTTAGTAAAAAAAAAAAAACTGTGCATAAATAGAAACAAAGCAACAGAGCAAAAAAATTAGTAAAGAAAAATTGCTAAGTCTTAAGATCCTCAAAGCTTTTCAATTTATGCAAATTCTAATGTAGGGGGAACAGAAATAAAAGAGATCAGAAAAAAAATTTGGGCAGAGGCTAACATAGAAAGGATGAAGAAAGAAAAACCAAGAAAAAGTCTGATAAATGTAGTCAGAAGTAATAGACAAAGGCAGAGAGGAATTCACGGTCACCAAGCATGATCAAGTAAAGAAAAAAGTGATCAATAAAGTTGAATACCATAGGTAAATCAAGTTAAATATTAGTAAGTAAGAGGTCATTTTGAAATAGGTCCTTCTAGAGAAACAGTTAGCCAAATTAAGTTATGTCTACTTGAAGATTATTCAGTCAGGAAGCAAATATTGAAGAAATGTAGAAAAAAGTTGGAGGAATAATGCTTCATGAGGTGAGAAACAATGTCAAAAGAGATTGTTAAAAGCAAAAAATAGACCCTCCCACTGCTCCCAGCCCAGGGGAAAGGGCTTTGAGGCTTCCATCCATCCTGCTGATTCTGGCCCAGAGGTAGGGGCTTCTGAGCTGCTGTCCCACTGCACCTGGTCCAGAGGAAGGGGTTTCTGGCCACCATCACTCCTGCTGCTCCTAGCCCAGAGGAAAGGGCTTTTGGGCCACCTTCTGTCCCGCAGCTCCCCGCCCAGAGGAAGGGTCTTCCGGGCCACCATCCCTACCGCTGCTCCCGGCCCCTGGGCCACCTCTCTCAGCTCAGAGGAGGTGAGATTCATGGGTGACAACAGCACACCCCGCCCCCCCAGTCAAAATGAGAAAACGCGTAAATAAGTCTCAAAACCAGACTTCCAGATCACCTACAGCAACCCCAAAGGGAAATGAGTTGGAACACTCTGATACTAAACCACCTGGACCCACTGAACTGGCAACAAAAGGGGGTCTGGAAAAAATAAAATCAGAAATAATTTCTCAGATAACAGGAGAAATTGTGCTCCTAGTGCAAGGCATGATTAATAAATCTAGAGAGGAACTCAGGAACATGATGGAATCCCAACATAGGAAACAAATGGAATCTATAAAACAGGGGCAAATAGATTTCCAGGAGATGAAAAACTCAATTGAAACTCTACACAGCAGAATGAGCTAGTGTGAGGACAGAATTGCAGATATAGAAGATAAAATTGCAACTAATGACCAGGAAAAGAAAAATTGTTTCAAAATTATAAGGGAACACAAGAAATCAATCCAGCAGCTGCTAGATGATGCAAA
>NW_004624763.1:11867016-11904563 GCF_000247695.1 Heterocephalus glaber
GTACCAATAAAAGAATTTAACAAAAAAAAATAAGTATTACATATATTTTTTCCTAATTTGAATAAGATTCATTCAAATTTTCTATGTTCATAAAACTGTTTTCTCTTATATTCTGAGCTTAACACTGTGTTCATCCCCTTTAATTCATTTAGTATATTAGTATATCATCCTGACCTATTTTATTTACAACTTTACTCTCATTGAATCTAAATAATCACTGTCAAGGAGTCTTTCAAACTATTTGTGATATTCAGTCACTTTTCCATTTTGATTCTCGTCTTTGACAATTAGCCTTTGTTCATTTTGATTCTATTCTTTGATAATTAGCCCTTTATTTCCATATGCAGAGCTTCTAAATTAAATTTGGGTTAGGCGTGTAGCTCCTCAGTAGAACACCTTCCTAACTCCCCCCTTATAATCTCTGACAAAAGACACACCCAGATGAGCTTTTAATCTTCATTTTATTTATTTGCTTCACTATCTAGTTTGTGATTTTTTTTCTCCTTCCTTTCAGAAATAGATTTTTTAAAGGGAAGTTTTATTTCACTATTTTTACTTCTTTGAGTCTATTGGCTTTTTATATTTCACTTTCACTTTTACACTTTCTGATCATTCATATTGGGATAAAGCTCTTCTAATTAACAAATAAATAAGTAAATAAATACATAGAAATAAAAATAAGTAAAAAGAAAGAAATTTGTTTTTTCTTAGGCCAGGGATGTAGCTCAGTAGTAGAGCATTTACACAGCATGTTTGAAACGCGAGGTTCTATCTCCAGGACCAAAAAAGAAAACAAAATTTTTCTTGAACCTGTTTCCTCCTTTACCTACTGTCTCACTTCCTTTTTAACTTTACTTACAAAATTCCCCAAAGGATTTATTTAAATTAAATGACTACACTATTTCTTCTCCATTTCTCTCTTAATACATTTCCAAGCAAACTGTCACTTCAAAATTACTTTCATGAGTTACTATGAATTCCATGTTACTTATTCCAGTGATCAGTTTGAGAGCTCATTTTATTTGCTCTTTGTTCACATTTGGCACAACTGGACAGTCCTTGATTTATTTGTTCCATGTGGCTTCCAGGTCACCTTATACTTTCCTGCCATTCCATCTTTCTCATTATGCTCATTCTCAATTTTGCTTATTGATTCATCCTTATTTTGCTGACTTTTCAGTGCCGAAAAGCTCTAGGACTCATTTAACTTTTTCTCTTTTTGAAATTTAATACCTTCTCTTTGCAGAAGAATAGTCACTTCTACTTCTAAATTTGTAAATTCAGATCTCTAGTTCACACTTTTGATTCTGATCTCTGACCTGTATATCTCTTCATCTCCTTGAAATCCTCACCAAGTTATTTATTAGCCAGCTCATACTTATCATGTACACAATGAAGTTTTAGATCATTTCTCTAAAAAATTTCTACTAAAAATGTTTAGTAGACTCCTCAATGTTTTTAGTGCAAATTATATTTATTCAACTTAGAGTTTTTCATTTCTCCCCTTTGTCCCACTTCACATCTGAAATTTACATTGTGAAATTCTGTCAACTTTATTTTGAAAATCCAATGACTTCTTATGATCTCCGCTGCTATTTCTTTATTCCAGCAATCATAAATTATCACCTAAATCCTAAATTTTACAAATAACCTGTTATTTATTTATGTTGATAAATATGTATGGTTTTTATCCCTTTACAGAGCATATGTTCCACAGGAATAGGTCTCTTTGTTACATCAGTCATGGAAATACTTAGAACAATGTTGTAATGCAGTAGATAATGCAGTAAGTACTTCTTGAATAAGCTTTGAATGACTGCAATTCTAGTAAAAACCTAAATTCACTTTAGAAAAAATGTTAAAGAGAGTAGAATCCAACTCTGCATCCAGAGCTCTGTAAATAAGGGCTTTGCCCATGCCATTACAGCTACACTGATAGTGCTGTACGTGTTACACTTAGTGAAGACTTGAAGGTTACCAGCCAGGAACCTGAGGTCTACAGGTTTCAGATGTCTGACTTGTTGTAGTGAATGAACAAAAAATTCAAAGCTGAATCTAGAACACATGTTTTTATTCTTGTCATTTTTTATTTCATTATAATGGCATCATCAAGTCTCACAGAATTTTGTTATCCAGTAATAACTGTATGGATCCAGTACCTTCCTGCTGGATTATACTGATTTTGTGCAATAAACAAGAATCTATGATTTAGCACGTACACCCTGCAGAGAAGGAAGTAGCTGATTGTTAATATTCTTTGTGCAGCACACCACTAGACTGGCTGTTTGGGTTGACAAAATCAAACACAAGACAGATCAAGTTTTACCTCACTGGACTTAAGAGCCAAACTAGAATGGTAGCCGTTAATGACAAGTTCCTGGTCCCCGAATGAGTGTTCTCACATCAAAGAAACCATTTATTATTTAATTGTAGAAACTGTCTAATTTCTTATTTAATTTCCTCTGCACCCCATTGGTTTTTCAGGAGGGTGTTACTCAATCTCCATGTGTTTGTGAAGTTCTTGTGGTCTCTTTTGCTATTGATCTCCAATTTCATTGGACTATGATCTGTTCATTCACATTTGTTTTATGTAGGTGGGTACATTAGTGTTTGTTGCATATATATTTGTGATTGTCATCTCTTCCTCTTGGATTGTTCCCTTTATAAGGGTGTAGTAACCTTCTTTGTCTCTCTTATTAGTCTTGGTTTGAAATCCACTTTGTCTGCAAATAGGATAGCCACTCCTGCTTCCTTTCAGGTTCCTATTTGAGATTCCACCTCACTCCAGAAAGAATGCCTCCAATCAAGAAATTAACCAATAACAAATGCTGGCGGGGATCTGGGGGAAAGAGGACCCTTCTCCACTGTTGGTGGGAATGCAGACTGGTGCAATCACTGTGGAAATCAGTATGGAGATACCTCAAAAAGCTAGTATTAGAAGTCCCATTTGACCCAGCTATTCCCCTGCTGCGTATCTTCCCAAAAGAATTAAAAGAATCATACCACAGTGATATATGCTCACCCATGTTTATAGGGGCATAGTTTTTAATAGCTAAATCTTGGAAACAGCCCAAATGCCCATCAACTAGTGACTGGTGAAGAAGATGTGGGTTTTTATTTGTTTTAAACAAAATGGAGTACTACTCATCCATGAAGAATGACAAACTAGAGATATTTATAGTTAAATACATGGACCTTGAAACCATACTCTTAACTGAAATAGGACACACATGCATAAATACTGAATTGTTTCCCTGGTGTGAGAAACTGAAAGTAAATGAGGACCAACATGTATAATTGACATTGTGAAATAGGAAGAAAAGGTTTAAAGGGGAAGGGTAACTGGGGGTTGGGGGTGGGGGAAAGGGAAGAAGGGAAAGAAAAAATACAAGAAGGAAAGAACACAAGCTTTAGTAAGTAGGGGGGGTTGGGGAGGAATGGAGTGCATAGGTACAGGGGAAAAAAGGGATATATTATGTAGAGGTACAAATGCCCAATGATGAATAGGATCATAATGTATACCTAAAATGTACCAATAAACTTAATATAAAAGAAACCATGTTATTTTAATCAAAAGAACATGAATGTCTTCCTGTTCATGTTTTCCTTTGAATTCTGTTTTGAATGAAAAATGTTCTATGAACAATGTATACTTATAAGGAAGAATTTTTAATATAATGCCCCCTGAAACAAGATGTGTCATTTTGATGACCCTATCTTTAAAAAGAACGAAAACTTTGAATGTTTTGAAGAGATTAGAGAGTCAGGGTTAGATATAAAAGTTTTCATTATCCACAAATGATTTTATACATCAATTCTGTAGCTAATATGACTTAAAAGAAAGGCTATCTTATGATATGCAAACATATAAAATATTGTTAATTTTTTAACACTTTATTTCACATTTAAAATTGTAATGTACTTTTAACAAGAGTCAAAGATATAATAGTTCTGTTTAAACATTTGTATGACTTTCTTAAAACATGCCAAATGACCTTATTACTGACTCAGTATATAACAGAGTTTTCATAAGTCTTCCTAAACATTACTGTAATGTTAATTTAAAATAACAACAAAATAATGAATCTCTCAACTTCTGTTTTCTTCCTGAGGAAGATAAAATTAGGTAGTGGCCCAGTGTCATTCGAAAGAAGAAAGTGAAAAGAAAAAAAACTATTTGTGGATCTGGACAATATGTATTGCTCTAACAACTCATTTTGATAAAAAAAGACACACAAATTGTTATGAAGGATGTTTTAATATGAAATGAGAAAATGGAATATTACGATCCACAGAGTAAAAATATTAAATTTGTTTTTTAGAGTTGAGTGGTAGTAAAGGTACTGGTGCTACAAAACAATGTTTCTGATCTTCATTATGTGGACTCATCAAATATTTTGCATGTTTGAAAATGATATTATATTGAGATAGTTTATATATAAAAATATTTCAATCTTTGGAAAATTCATGGCATCATTTTATATTATATCTTGATAGATACCAAATATGAAAACCTGTAACAATAGCCATTTCTAAAATAGTTTTCATATTTTCTAATATTTTAAGCCATGATTCTACTGGGTTTCATCATACTGTGATATAAAAATTATGAAAATAGATAAAATACCTGAGTATGGAGGGTATGAAGGTAGAAAGTGAAAAAATGGGTGCATTTGAGTGCATTATTGTTGTCCGATTTAAAAAGTAAGATCGACAGTGATAAAAATACTTAACACATTACTTGCAGCCCACCATCTGTGACTTTAAAGACATTTACCTCTTGTTCTTTGAATAGGAATGCACAATGATGTCTACTCTTTTTTTGTTGCCATTGTTCTTCCTTTGTCCATGTGATACTTTATTCCTTAGAGTTTGCTTCTACCTCTCTCAGTACACTTCCTCTGTCTTCTTTGCATGGTCATCCTTCTAACCTTAGTCTTTATATGTTGTTCACCCTCAAGTTCAGTACAATACCCTTTGTCGTCTCATTCCATTGTCACCTAATCAGGCTAAATTTTTTTAATCTCTATTTCTTCAGTATCCATTAATATGAACTACATATCACTGTTATGTTTTTATTTTATGACTCTAAATCATATAGCATTATTTGTTATATAGCTCTAATAGCATCTTTCAAACAAATATCAACTAAATGTATCCAAAACAAATTGCAGTATTTATTTATAGAGTTGCCATTCCAAACTTGACCTTCCTTTAACATTTCCAACTCACTGACTATGACTGTTGCCCTCACCATTTGTTCAGATTTTAAAACTAGGTTTAATTTCAATTTTAATTTTACCTTTTTATCAGTCTCCAGTCCATTGAAAATTCCTTTTAATTGTATCTCCTTTATTTTACCCTCAACTTATTCTATTTCTTTGTCTCATTAATAAGCCCTTAATCCAAGCTATGGTATTTCCCTGAATTACTCTAATCACCTAAGTGATTTTCCAACAGCTAATCGAGCTCCACTTTGAATCAATCTCTATTCTTTAGTAAGAATAATCATTTAAAAATTCAAACTTCTTTATGCAATTGTTTGGAAAATTCTCACTGTTCTTAGATAAGCTTTCCATGATTTAAAAGGTCCTTCCTCGTCTAGTGGTTACCCATTTCTTCAATGATGGTATCATTCTTTCCCTCCATTACTGACTCATAATTTGACTAATGGTATCAGTAGACACTACGTTTCTTAAAATAGTATAAAGAAACATTTTATTTTAAAAATATGTGCTAAAATGTGTCCTGAATACAATTTTCATTGTTTAATTTTTACCTTCATATAGCAGGATAAGTAAATTATGTGCACAAAAAGCAAAAAGTAATTTGCTTCAAAGACTCTTCTCTTAATTGGAAACTACTAGGTGTTGTCTAGCATGCTAAGAAACACAAATATAAATTAAAATTTAAAAATATTTATTTCCTTAAGTTGTGGTAAAGGTATAGATTACTTTTCACTGATGGAGTGTTAGAGTAATACTGATGATCCATATTTTAAAATGGCAATCTTTTATTTTACTGTTAGCCCTCAAAAATACCTCTCAGCTCTGACAACTGCCCCCTATAACTTTCCTGTAAGGTTCTTTAAATATCCAGACCTTTAAAGATCTATGTTAATACTCTGGTCCCCAATTTGTCTCAGAATATGACATCAATGCTAGATTAATAAAAACTACTTACCATATTGTAGGTGGCTCAGAACCTTCTATTTCTAAGTAATCATATTTTTCTTCCATTTGGAAATCAGTAAATATGAGTGAAATTGTGTCCCCAGGCTCTGCTACAATGGTCCAAGTGCAATCTGCATTGTTATGGTATTCATTAGGAAAACTAGGGCTGGATATGATACCACTGGATCCTCTCATTGTTCCTCCACAAGCATCTTCAGCTGTCAAAAACAATGACAAAATGTTCAATTTTAAGTTATAAAGGAAATGCAATTAAGGCAACTCAACATTTTTGAATAAAAATAACAGTCCAAATGTTTTGATATCAAGTACATATTTGACTGACAGATTAACCCAAGGGGCCTAACATATTTTTTGTCATAAAGGTACATAAACATGGGTGTGTCCACCCTATGTTTATTCTTTAGAATATTTCTATTGATGAATTATTAATTTTAATTTTATAGTTTCATTATATTAAACAATGAGAGCCTAACAGGAAAAAAAATCACAAAAATAAATTACTACATTCTTAATATTTATTGAATGTTTATAAAAATGCATCAAAATTTTCAACATCGACTTTTTTTGTGTGTGTACAAAGTCTAAAAAAGAAGACCAGATATAAATGTCAGCTACAATGAAAATACCAATAGAACTCTACAACAAAAATAATCCTTGCTTCAATTTTCACCCAAGGCAGTCTTCACACATGAAAATTGCATGTTTAATATACATGTATCTGTTACAGTGATAGCATGTACATTTTGTTTTTCTGTCCTTTCTTGTAGGGCACAGTTGACGTTTTTTTGGTTTTCCTGTTGTCATAGTAGATCTTTGGGATACTGTACCTGCCTGTTTACCTGTCAGCTCATCAGTGTTCTCCTTTTATTTTTATTTTTTTGTAGTTTCCTGGGCAAAAACATTTTGTTTTTCCTCTGCCAAAAATAATCTCTTATAAATGGGAGTCTCAATCCTTTAAGAAAATTTCTCTGTGATATTTTGCACTTGTTCTGTTCTTTGTAAACTATCAAACTATTTATGCCACACATGTTTAGGATTGAATAAAACACAACTGTGGGCCAACACTTTATGTTTTGAGTGCTGTCGTAATTGCTACATAACTCATCAACAACATCTACTCCACCTTTGCTTTTGTTGTAGAAAGTTTACATCTCAGGTTTCTGTTTTGTCAAGTTTTCCATATAAGTATTTCCATCATGGTGCAATGTTGACATCAGCAGTACCAGTTTGCTTTTCTTTACCATGTTCCAGGCCAATGTAAAACTTTCTGAATTCTAAAGATTGTATTATACAATTCTCTGTTTTGAAATTGCAACATTTCATTTGGAATTTCGGCTGTGTTTCTGGGTACAGATCCTACACTGGTCAACGTGTGCTCTGTTAGCAAATATCACATCAGTTGGAAACTGGTAAACCAATTGTCAAGTGTCATATTCTGATTAGTTTGGGAGATAGGAGCAACAAATCTGTGCACATCATCATTCATTTTATCGCTATACAAGTAAGTACCTGGTGGCTGAGTTCCAGAATACATTTCTAAGTTGAAAGCATAATAAGTCTTTGCATCTATAAGTGCATAAGTTTTTATGCCATATTTTAAGGGGTTTTTTGGCATGTACTCCCTGAAGCTACAGTGGCCATGAAATGCTGCAAGGTGTTCATCAATAATCATGTATTCAGATGTTGTGTAAATTGTTGACAGTTACCCACAAATCTGTTAAACAATGACCAGGTAGCAGCCAGATTATCATTTCCTTTTTCTTTATTGGTGGGTGGTTTTGTCATCAAACCTTAGGCAATCTTGAAGGAAACCAAATTTCCTCAGTGTCATTGTTATTCTACACACCTCAAGCCCACGTCCATCACTTTCCTATAAATTGTTTACATTCCTGAAATTACCATGAGAAAGCCCTGCTAAATACAGAAGACCTAGAATGCTTTCAGCTCAGCTAGGTAAGTAACATGATAAATACATTTCTGAGTACAGCTATTGGTGCATACAGAATGTTTTACTTGTATTTCAGCCTTTGTGTATTTCACAACATCTTGTAGCATTCTGTCGGTTATGATTTCTAACATTGAATGGCAGTGCTGGCATTCTGTCCAATAGGTTTCACCCCTGCCAAGGTGCTCACTGTATTTTCAGATCTAGTTCTAACATTGGATCATTCCATTTGGTTGCATGACCATTTGGACTAGTCAAATATGGACTCACATTGCTGTTTTCTTTGTCATCTGAATCAAGATGGCCTGCATTCCCTGTAATTATGTGTGTTGATTCTTGCTCCATTTCACTGTCACAGGAACATTGGCTCACATGGCCAATGTCAAAGTCATCATCATCATCATCATCATCATCATCATCCACCAACACCACTCTTATGAAAACATATATTTTCCATAATGGATCTTCTTCATCATCCATGCATGAGTAACATGATGATTCATTTTGACCTGCAAAATTTGCTAATCTATTTTTTTCCAGTGCCACTGTACTGAATAGGGCTACTTCTACCAGAGAAATCAAAAGAAAATTTAAAAAAACATTCTAGAGGATGTGGGTATATTATACCCTGTGTAATGATCAGGTAAACATACACAAAACCTGTTAGGTGGAGCATGTAAGTGAAAATCCAATTTTTCCACTTTAGCATATATGCACACACATTGCTCTTTGTTGTACTAAGTGAGTAAACTCAGAGATTGCTTCCTGCATCCCTCAGGGAAAGGTACTAACATGCACAGCTGGCTACTATTATGCTAAAGTACAAATTTATGTAGAAAATTTTGGCATGGGTATATTTAATTCACTATAATGCCCCAAGGGTTAGTCTGTGAAGTTTGTAATCACATATATAAATATAAACTATACTTTGACAATTTTATAGCCATCAGTTGAAATAGCAATGACCATAACTAAAAATCTGCACTCCAAATTGGGTCTTAGGATATAAGACCCAAATTTTCTTGCCATTTTTAAGTGAGGTGGCTAAAAAAAGGAAATATGTTTTCTTAGTTGATGTGATGAGAATCCTTTGATCATTTTGTGCCTGTTTGCTGATGACAGAACTTTTTATGTTTTAGTGTAAGTACATAAAAAATAAAGACAAGATTTTAGAATATATCACAGTTGGTCAATGATATGTTTTTAAAACTATTGAAAATATTTGTGCAAACTCAATTCAAATTTAAAAATATAATATATTATAATGGTTAAAACTCATTGACAACTTGGTTGATTTGAGAGATACCTAAAGATTATGAAAACACATTTCTGGTTGTGTCTGAGTGGCTTGCGAGCCTGACCTAGGGGACTATATCTGGTGTCTATCTCTTCCTCTTAGATGTGTCCTCTATTCTCCTTTGTTATGAGTTGTAAAGCTTTCTTCTACCATGCTCTTCCACAATGAAATTTTAGCCTTGAAGCCAGCTGAACAAGGACTGAAATCTGTGAAGCCATGAGCAAAAATAAACCCTTCCTTCTTTAAGTTGTTTATGTCAAGTATTTGGTCACAATGATGAAAAACTAATAAATATGTTAGAATATTTTAATTAAAGAAATGTAATATGTTAACTAATATATTTTCAGGAATATATTCTCCATGACTCTCAATCAATCACATATGTTTTTACTAAGCATTCATGTGATATATGTATATATAGTATTATACATAACTTTTCAACTAACCTTGCATTTTAACCCTGGATTCTGATTTTCCAAATAAAGCTCACGAATTTTTCTCTAGTCTACTTTTGATTGAGAGTATATATCTCAGAGTCCTTATATAAGAATCTGTCTTAGGTATGAATATAGAAGAAAAGGCGCATGTCTCCTAAAGGAATTGAAATAAAAACATTTGACTTATTTAACTTTATACCAATCAAGCTAATATGTACAAGTTTTCTTATGCAATAAATTCTATCATGATTTATGTTGTTTTCTTAACCTACTCAGGGAATTCCTTTGGTTCAAAGTAGCATGAGGGAAAATCTGTCTCCATAACAACCAATTATTATTTGATGTGAGAGATCACTTCAGAGTCTTAATAAATATAGAAAGGGAACATCTTTATATTTAAATTCATGTTGAGTAGGGAGTAACAGAATGTTTTATTATTCAAGATAAATTTATTACTATATTGTATGAATCAAACTGCATTAACTTTTTTCTGCTTTATTCATTTAACACTAAATTGAAAACATAAATGTATTTCTCTTAGAATATATTTCAATTTTATCACATTATTATAAATATGCCATATAATGTTTATATTTGTATTGCTTGCCCTCTGTGCTTTTTAAGTCTGTTACATAATTAGAATGATCTAGAAGTGCTCTCTAGACCATGTGGCATATTACTACAACTGTCTCCTTGCCAGAACACACACTGCTGTCAGCATCTTAACCTTCCTGTAAACTTGTCCTGCAGCTCCCTAAACCCCCTCACCACAAATTGTTTATATTCCTTGTCTTCTGAGTATCAACACCGACTTCACATTCTACATTGAAAATAAAATATCACATTAGCATTTATTCATAGTGTAACTGCTCCACAGCCTATTTAAATCAGTTCTATGACCAATTTACTTTCCTGTATCTGGATAAAAACTGCAGTAGACATATAGCATTTTGGTTCATACTCATTTTAAACAAAAACTTCCTCTAATTTACAGAGTATATTTTAAGTGTTCCCGGAACAAAAAATAAGTATATGAGTAAATATATATGCTAATTTGTATAATTTAACCATTCCACAAGGTACACAGACGCTCATGTGTTACTTAATGATGACATGGTTTGAGAAATCAGGATTTCCTTGTTTTGGGACCATTGTACAGTTACATAAATTCAGATGGCTATGATATAATTGGACAGATTAATCCAATTGGACCACCAATGTATACGCATCTGTCACCAACTAAATATCACTTTCCAGTGCATGTCTGTGCTTAGAAACAGACTATATATAATAAAACATATAGTTACAATTGCAAATTTTTAAAAAATCCATCATTTAAGTAACCTAGTTCATTAATTAACATATCCAGTCCAGGGTATACACACTGAAATTAGCTTCATATTAGTTATGCTTCTTCACTCCTCTTAGCTTGGGCTTGTGACGTAAGGGTGAGAGATGAGCATAGGAGTGGGATTTTCTGTGTTTTGGGGGGCTAAAATTTCTGTTTATCTTTCTCTTCTCAGGGAGCTCTCCATTGTTCTCTTGAGGTTGTAAGCAGAAGGAACAGGAGTTATGAATCTTTTTATTTGTCTGGCACTGACTTGGCACGGGTTGCCATGTCTTTGGTAGATGATTAGAGAAAGATGATTCTGTTGCTCAGCTCAGAGCAAAAGATGCTCAAATGTGTCTCCATCAGCTCTTTTTCTGTGAGTAAGTATATGTCTCAGGCTGGCTGTGTACTTTTCCCTTTCATAGTAAGTATAGAGCAGCACATTTTCATTATCTTTCCAACTACGTCCCCTCACCTTTCCAGCACTTTTGGAATGGAAACATGCTAGTTTATTTGTCCTCCACAGAAATGCAGTTTTTTGTTTGTTTGTTTTTGTTTTTGCAAAATGGAGATGTCTGTGTTTGCAATAGATAAATATTTCAGCCATTTGGTATCAATAATGACTTACTGTATACTCATTGTTTCAGAAAATACATATCGATTTCTCTACATGATCTCTAGGAGTTTCCTCACTCTAGACCCATATCAGAAAGGACTCACTGAAAACTCTTTTTTTTTAGTTAATTTTTTTACTCGTAAAACATGAAATGGAGAGAACTCATCCATCAGCTCACTTCAAGGGAATCATTATTTTATAGCAAAATAATTTACTGAAAAATATAACAATTACAAGATGAGGACATAGATCCTCTAGAACACAAACATGCTTTTGTTAATTCCTGTATAAAGTTCTGTGCTCAACACTTCTGTTGTATCTCATTATTGCAAGAGAGGCCATTTTTACATAGAATCAGCATGCCAAAAAATTGTGAAATAGGTAGCTCTACATGAGTATTAAAACTTTTATACTGTGATTTGACCTGAACTAAATACAGTGTTTACAACAACAATATATTTCAGTAATAATGAATTTTATAGCAATATATGTGATCTGAATACTTTTTTAAAAAATTTCAAACCTGAGTTAGACCAAGTAGAAATAGTATTAGAATAAGCCATAGCATTCTTGAATCCATTCCTGTGCTCAGAAGCATTGCTGTGTTTCTGGTCAAAATGAGTTGGTGTATGTTCTGTGTGACAATTCACTGGAAAGGATAGGGTTTAAAGAAGGTTATGCCAAATACATTGTGGAATCATATTGGTTAATTGTATAATTTGGGAAATTTAAAGTTTATTCATTTGGCTACTTGCTCAGAAGTGTTCACTGAGGTCTGAAGAACTGTGTTAGTCTGTTTAGCCAATCTGATCCTCAAAAGTGATCTTGCCTGTGATCTTTGCCATCATGAAATAGTCTATCTGATAATGAGTCAAGCTCTAGGCAAATGACAAAATAAAAAAGTTAGTCAATTTCTGGCAGGAATTATGAAGATGGATGTTTTGGTACTAAAGTTACAAGATTGGGGCTTTTCAAAACTAGAGAAAATGATCCAAAAAATCATTTTGGAACCAGAAGAGACCTAGAATAGCAAAACCAATTCTAGGCAACAGAGACATGGCAGGGGGTATCACAATCCCCAATTTGAAACTATACTACAAAGCTACTGTCATAAAAACAGCATGGTACTGGCAAAAGAACAGACCTGCAGATCAGTGAAGTAGATTAGAAGATGCAGAAACAACTCCAGACATACTCAGCCACCTCATCTTTGACAAAGGAGCCAAGCACCATCATTGGAGGAAAGATAGCCTATTTAATAAATGGTGTTGGCAAAACTGGATTTCAACCTGTCAAAGATTAAAACTAAACCCATACCTATCAACATGCACTAAACTAAGATCAAAGTGGATGTAAGATCTAAATATTAAAACAGAAACACTAAACTTGCTAGAATAATTGATAATTTGAAATAGGAAGAAAGGTCCAAAGGGGTAGGGGTGATGGGAGGGGAAGGGGAAAGGAAAGAAGGGAAAGGAAAAATTATGAGAAAATAAAAAAAATGGAAATGAAGTCTATGTAAATAGGGAAGGGTGGAGGGGGTGAAGGGCACACAGGTAATGGGGAAAAACTAAGAACCAAGATACATCATGTACAGGTACAAGTTCCCAATGACAAATGTAAACGTATTGTATACCTAATATGTACCAATAAAAGAACTTATAAAAAAAAAAAAAGATTGGGGATTTTGAAATAAAAGTGTTGCTAGATTAGTAACCCAAAGCATGAATATTGAGCACTAACTAGATGAGAATCAGAAGGAAATGTGCTCTAGCCAATTCACTGACAGCTTCACTGGAGGAAAAGGTTCCGGATGCTGGAGTTTACAAAGTGCAATCGGAGGACCATCTGCCAGCTAGACTTGGAGGAGACTTCTGCTAATTCTATAGAATAGATTCAGGACAGTAGAAAGTTACTTAAGGGTTTTCAGTAGAGATAATTAGACATGGGGGTTTTGAAAAAAATTATTTGGCTGACGTCTGAGATGAAAGAGGAAGGAGTCCATAGTTGATGAAGTTTAGGGAGCTGACTTAGGGGGTCACACAAATTCTTGCATGATTTATTGCTTCTTAAATGTAAAAAAAACCTCTTACTTTTTAGGTAAATTAAGATATTTATGTGTATATATCAGTATCTTCAAGACATTTTGTTAGTCTTTACATAATGGAAGAAATAACATCTTGGCCAAATAAGTTAGAATGTCTCCCTTAGATGAAAATTTAAGGTCAATATTTTCCCCCTAAACAGTAAAAGGATATTAGATATTTTTCTTCCCATTACATTACTAGAAGTTATGATGGCTTAAAAACGTTATTACCTTACAGATAGGAAAACAATGAGTGATAAAAAAAAGAAGAGTTGGTAGTTGCTGTGCTCTTGTTCTAAGAAATGTCTATGGGCTATAAGATTTAAAGTGGGTTAAGTTTTTATTTGTGAACCCATTAACGTATACCTGAGCCACACATTTGCAAAATACACGTTAAGATGCTTGTGAAATCTGTCCATTACAAAACATGAAGAGAGCACCTGCTCAGCCAATGGCATTTACAGTGACAATGTGGACTTTTAGTCAAGCATCACGGAAAAACATTAACATTTTGGACTTTGGATTTATTCCAGTTTTCTGGGTAGGTATTATCAGTTGTCTCTTAATTTCTTAATATACTCAAATCTTTTGATAAAATTATGGCTGTTGCATTTAAATTTATTAAATCTAATTTTAATTGCTTATAATATTATAAATTCAGCATTAAATAACTCCTATTTTAATACTTTAAAAGCCAGTTTATGTAAACTTGGTAAAAATGTTTTCTATTATGGATGAAGCAGGTAAAAGGTAATGTAGAAATCAATCATGTTTTACTGCAGTGATACAAAAATAGTTCAACATTTTCCACAAATTAAATTTTTATGTACTTTTAATCTTTGTGACACATTCAAATATATAAAATAAGGGACTATGGTTTAGCTTTGGGTATGAAACCACACATTTCATCCAAGTAAATATAAATTGGGATCGCTTCAAGAAATAGCTGTTAAAAAAATTGAACATGGTTTCAAAAATCACCTAAAACAGTTTTCTGCAACACATCTTTTCAGATACTGATCTCCTGCAGCGCTCTGCCCTGCTATTAGTTTCCTCTGAAAGAGCTTAGAGTTGGGGCTGGGGCTTGCAGGAAATAGGCTTATTTGTCACCAAAGAGAAGTGAGCTGTAAATTGTAGGAGATGAACACACTTGCTCAATTCCAGATGCTAAGCATTCAATCCAATCTCAAACTTCATCATGGGACATTTTGTCCACAGATCTCTGCTGCTAAATCTCAACCTTCCACCAGCATTCAAGTGAAACCGACATCTGGGTGTGGGCCTTTTGTTCTTTCCAAGACAGCCATGATTGTTGTGTGTCTCTTAATTAGATAAGCTATTTAAATATTTTACTGTTATTATTTTGCTACTATTATATATACATATATATATGGAGCAGTAATTAATTTTATGATAGTTGTGCTCATTTATGCTTACTTCAACCTATGCATCTATGTGTTTAGGAAGAAATTCTATAGAGAAGGAACTACAGCAATTAAATTACACATCTTCTACATTGCTAGTTTTTTTGTTTATCAAGACACAAAAATATTTTCCAACTTTAAAGGGAAAGAAATGTGGATTTTTGATGATGAAGGAAAATTATAGATTCTCATTTTATTTCTCAGTACAGTTTCTACAGCAGATGGAATTAAAGAAAACAAGATTTATAACAGGTCAATGAAAAGCATTAATTCTTTGAGAACATCTCTGTGTAGAGACAGCTAACTATAATGTATAATGACACCTCAGGACTGAAAATTTATTCTTGAATACACACATATGCTTTTGAGCAAATATCCTACATTAATTTCCATTTACCTTCCTGGTGACACGTTGAGAAAATAAGAGCATTAGTTAATGTACTGATGAAAGTTATTAGTAAATATAAGTGTGACGGTGTTACATTATACCTTTAGTTACTCAGAATTTCTAAGTAAGAAAAAATATTAGCATTCAATCAATCAAGTTTTTATTATTAAATATCTGGATAAAAATTTAAATCAAGTATAGATGTCAGAAAAATAGGGAGTAAACTTACATTCTTGCCTTGAAAATATTAAAACTGAGATGAGTACATGAAAAAAACTTTACAGATATTAGACCAGGGCTATGCTGAACCCTGATCCCAGAGAGACAGGAACAGAAGAGGGGAGCCCTGTGATTGCCTCACTCATGTCCAGGAGATGTATTGTGGACCCTAAAACAAAGGATGGTGATTACAATGAGGCATGGAGCTTTCCTTGGGCTGTGTGGACAGAGTTTAGGCAGCTCAAGATGACTTTACCTCATAAGGCAAAATTCCAAAAAGGAGGAAGCTCTGTCAGGAAAAAAAAGACAGAAGTCATCATGGGAGTCTCCTGAGTGCTTGATAAATACTAAAAAACACATAAAAGTGGGTGAAATTTTATGAAATCAGCCAAAGAAAGATTAGGAATCTGTAAATGGAAAGGTTTCAGGAGGGCGCATAGGGTGGGAATTGTTCAAGTACAGTGAGTTAAGATGGAGAGTCCGTTTAACAAAATTGGATTATTGAGTGGAGATTTTAAAAGGGATGAACCTCAGTATAGGGTATAAAGCCTGCCTAGAGTGAAAGCTACTCTAAAACTGCTCTAATGCTTTAAAACAAATTTCAAAAGGCACAAATTGAACCAGTAGCAACTTTGCTGTTGAGAGGAAAGCCCACCATCCTTTCAAAGAAGATAATTAAATCTAGATAATCTATAATTTCAGATTTACAATATTAAACAAGAATCACAGTTTTTGTTTTTCAATGTGTGTGTGTGTGCGCACGCGTGTGCACACATGTGTCTTGGTGTAGAAGAGACAAATACCTGAGCCCCCAAAGTCTTCTTGTAATTCCACCTATGAAGTTGTTACTGTAAGACACTTACTCAGCCAGGGAAATTTTTCTTGGGTTCTTTCCATCTACATACATATGGTCATGTCACTGAAACCTGAGAGATTGTAAGTGAATTGAGAGAAAATTTCAAACTTTGCCCAGCTAAACCTGCTGTAAGATCATCCACATTATTTCATCTCCTGCTCCTTGGATGTTGTGGCCTCTGAAGCCAATATTGATGATGGCAGTCTTTTATCAGTTTGTGTATTAAAATACCTGTCTCAGGTTGGGTATGTAACTCAGTGGAACCGCACCTGCCCGGCAAGCACAAGGTCCTGAGTTCAATTCCTGGCACAAATAGATGTCTCCCTTTGGTTTGTAAATTCCAAGTTATTGGGTCTTTTTTTGTTCATATCATGTCTCTCATATTTGAGAAAGTTTGTCATGTAGCAAGGACTCTTATGAATTTACAGGGTAAAAATAAGAAATGAATAACTCAAAATAAATATCTAAATTAATCATTACATTGTATTTTGACTTCTGAGCAATCCATAGGATACAATAAAAATAGAAACTCAAGAATCATAACTACCCAAAAATATGAGAGAAATATGATAAATAAAGCAAAATGTAAAAATAAAACACAAGGATAAAAGCAGTTGCCAAATGCATTTAAATAAAAATTATATGTGCTGCAAGTCAAAAGCTGTATAACAAAGAAAGGGCATAATTGGAAAATCTTTGCTGCTATTCACCAATGGGAAATTGATAGCTAATCTCCAGATTATTCTCTATCTTTAATTTTTAAAATTTCCTAATAGCAAAGTCTTCCTCTTTCCCTTTCAAATTTCTCATATTTATCTTTGCCTTAATATTTCTACTCTTTTACTTCTGATCAATCTCTTAATTGACAATAATTTTGCTTTTTCACACTTTCTATTGAAATCATGTGGTTTCCTAATAGACATATACTTGTTCAATTCTTTTTTTTCCTAATTCCAACTCTCCATGAGAATGACATTAGAATTAATTCATTTTTTAAGAAATCTCCTTCTTTTTGGTTTCCCATTGTGATATTGTATCAATTACCTGTATGCCTACCTAGCTTCTTCATTTCTATCTACCTCATTATCTTCTCTTTCTCTATGCTATGTTAATATTAGTTCTTCCCAAGGTTCCACAGTTGAACTATATGCTTTCTGCCAAGATGGTAACAACTCTTTTTATTTGAGCTATCCTCAAGGTGTACTGATGGTTATGTGATTTATGTCATTCAGCTTTATCCTCTTACCCACTTATTCAGCTGCCTGAAGGAAATCTTTAATATTTATAAACCACATTAACTAGTGTGGGTGGAAATTATCCTTTTCAAAAAAATTAGTCTATTTCAAAAAATTGATTACATGAATTTCAATAGCCCGAGTTACTGATTCTCATCTGGAGATTCTCAGAATTTCTAGCAGTTTGAAGTAGCAGCTAAGGACAAGTAAAACATGCAAAATTGTTAACATTTAGACAGAAACATTTTTTTCAATACTGATTGAAAATATTGTGAGACACAAAGAATCGTGCATATTTGCCATTATATTTTCTCAGCAAAATTGCACATCCCTGCCACTAAAACAATTAGGAGGATGCCATGAAGCTAAGGAGTGTCAAATAGCAAATGAGAACATGCAAATTAAGCCACATCCAAGTCTAGTTCTTAAAAACGTCTTTAAAATCTTTTCTGCTCTGGGAACAACATAGACCATGACTTTAATTTTTCCTTTACCATATTTTGTGTCACTCCAAAACTCATGTTAAAATTCTGTCCTCCATAGCAGTGGAGGTAGACAGCCCTGTGGGAGGTAGTAAGGTCATGAGGGCCAGGCTCTCAAGAATGAGAATAGGGCCCCGAAAAATAGGTGCATGGGAGTCATTCATCCCTTTCACCATATGAAGAGACAGCGAGAAGGTGCAGACTGGGAACCAGAAAGCAGTCCCTCATCAGCCCCTGAATAGGCAAATGCCTATATCTCCAAAACTGTATGAAATCATGGCCCGAATGGAATAAGACAGAAAAGTGATAATGAGAAGTGAGGATGCTACCTTAACAAATACACATAAATGTTGGAATAGCTGGAACTAAGTGATGGATACAGTCTAGAAGAGTTTTGAAATGCATGCTGGGAAAAACCGACATGACCCTAAAAGGGCCATTACAGGAATTTTTAGTGAGGGCCTAGAAAGAGAAATGAGATCTACAGAGAAACCTTTACTATTCTTAGAGAACACCTAAGTAGTCATGAACAAAATGATGCAGAATTCATGGACTGTAATAGCCATACTAATGAGGTCGCAGATGGAGATAAGGAACATGTTATTGGAAACTAGAAGGAAACTCATCCTTCTTATAAAGCAGTAAAGAGCCTGGCTGACTTGGAGTCATGAGTCATGCATTAGTGTTCAGTAGAATGTAGAATTCATGATTGATGATAATAGAAGATTTAATAGAGGGGATTTCTAAGCAAAGTATTGAAGGTACTGCTTGGCTTCTTTGAAAGTTTATTGTAAAATAGGAATGTTGAGAAATTACTTAAAGATAGAATTTTCCAGAATTCTAATGATTTAAGATGTGAGTTAAGTCAGATTAAGATTTAAGATTTAATGTTATTTGCTCTATTGAGTTTGGTTTCATCTGGGACTCGTTGCCCATTTTTACTTTCCTGTTCTTCCCTTTTGGAAGGAATGATATCCTATGTCTGTTCCATTATTGTATTTTAGAAACATATAATATGTTTGAGGTCATAGGTTCAAGGCTGGAGCGCAATTTGCCTTAGAAGTAATGCTACCCAGAATCTTATGCATACTGCTTTTAATGGTATTTAAATGGCACTCTAGACTTTAAGATTTTGAATTGATCCTAGATGAGTTAAGGTTTGGAGCTGTTGAGATGGGATTAATATATTAGGGGTTGAGAGTTAAAATATTATAGTCTGAATGCTTATTTCCCTACATTGAATCTTCTTCCCAGTTGCAAAGTTTCAGAGGTATAGCTATTTGGTAGGTGATTTTGTCATGGAAGTAAACCCTTCTTAAATAAAATTAGTACCATAAAAGGTATTCTTAGGGCTGGGGATTTAGCTCAATGGTTCCAGCTCCTGCCTTGAAAGCACAAGGTCCCGAGTTCAATCCCTAGTACCAAAAATAATAATAATAATAAAAGGTATTCTTTTGCCCTTTCTATCATGAATTTACATAGCAAAAAAGTATCAGTAAGAGAGCAGTACTTCAAGAGACAAAGCATCTGCTGGCATCCTAATTTTAGACTTTATAGAGTCTAAGATTATGCTAAATAAATACCTGTTGTTCATAATATACCCCTGTGACAATTAAGCTGAATTGTCAATCTCATTGGTATCTGAGACACATAGGTGATTAGTAAAGCATATTTGTGGATGTGTCTCAATGAATCATGGAGGCAACCCAGGATACTCTATCTAGGCCCTGGCCCCTTCTTTGCTGATGCTGCTCACCAGCTCTACTTTACAGCCATCATGAACTAAGCAACTTTGTTCCACCATGCCCTTCTGTCATGATGTTCTTGCTTTAGAGCCAACCAACAAAGGACTGAATCCTCTGAAAATATAACCCAAATAAGCCTCTCCTACTTTTAAGTTGTGGGTGCCAAGTACTTTGAAAATTCATAGATAAAATTAGTACCAGTAGTGTAGTCATTGCTATGAATGTACCTGACTATGTAGATCAAAAATCTTTGGAATGTGTTTGCTGGAGATATATGGAAAGATTTGAAGATGTGGGGTAGAAAAGCCTGGAATGCTGCTGTAGGAGAGCCTGTTGGACAGTTACAGACAGAGCTCTTCAGACCAAAATGATGATAAGAATGTGGACAGTAAAGACCAGGCTAATAAGGTTTCAGATGGAGACTAGTTTAGGAATTGGAGTAGAGACCCTGGAGCTTTATTATGACAAAGAATTATCTATACTTTGCCTGTCTCCTGACACTTTGTGGGAAAGAGTTTAAGACAGACGACTGATTGATTTTGTGGAGGAAATTTCAAGGTAGCCCAACAGTAAGGCTGTGGTATGGTACAGCTTGCTGCTTTAACCAAGTGTTCAGTGAACTGGAAACAGAACACAGAGAAATTTTTAAATATTAAATTTTGGCCTGAAAAGTATAATATTTAAATTTGAGGTGAAAGGATGTGTGGTAGGTGAAGAACTTAGGGAAAATAAAAAGGAAACAAGAATTTTGAACTGGAATAAGAAAGGTACATTGGGGCATCTCAGAAATCAGCAAAACCACACTCATTGCAGGCTCAAGGGTCCAAAAATATTGGCAAAAGAGTCCCTGCATCTCCAACTCAAGGAAGGCAACCTAGAGAACCGGTTCATTGGGATTTCTTTCATTATACACAACCTTCTAGGCCCTCACAGTCTGAGACAGCCACCACTCAGGGGGTCTGGCTCTTCTTGTGTTGTTGACAGACCTTGCCATCATGCAAGGTCCAGTTGTTCAGGTATTAAGAATGCATGTGTTGTTGGATCATGGAGGATTTCACACACATTCCAAAGTAAGAGCTTGGAGGTCAGGGAATGTGCCCCTAACAGGGCAGTGTATGAAGCTATAGGAATGAAGCCTAAATTGCACTGGAGGCCTCAGAGAGTCAGAGATGCTGGGAACATGGAACATCTGCTGAGGAAGGCCACAAGCAGTAGAGGTAGCCCAAAAGAGATGCTACATGGGCTGCAACCAGAAAGGTCATTGCCTTGGGGCCACCTAAGCCCTTTGGAATCTGTATCATGTTACCAGGTGCTCCAGGTGCTTGTCATGGAGCTGGAGCTCTTTATGCTTGCTCTACTGAGTTTTGATCTTGCTTTGGTCCAATTTGTTTTTCTTGTATTCCTCACATTTGGAATGGGGACAATTACCCTGTACCATATTATGTATGATTATGTAGTAGACTTTTTCAATTTTACAGAAGTTCACAGTTAAGAGTTTAACTTGAGTCTCAGGGGAGACTTTGGAATTCAACTTTTGAGCAATGTGGGGACTATGATAACTTGAGAAATGTTTCAATGGATTTTGGGTTGTACAACAGACAGATATATCATATTAAGTAGAATTATGGCCTCATGTTTCTTTGGTAATTAAGTATATTTTAAAGAAATGTATTTGGATGTCAAGTTGAGGGTGATGGGATGTGATAGTTCAGCTGGAATTTCAAATTGATTGGCTTGAGAGCTACCTAGGGGATTGGTAAAGCATAGTTTTGGATGTGTCTGAGAGAGATATCTTGGATGATATCCTTGGGTGGTACTACATCTGGTATCAGGCCCATTCTTTGCTGGCACTGTTTCTTGCTCTATTTTGTGGCCACTGAACTAAGCAGCTTTATTCCACCATGATGTTCCTGCCTTGGAGCCTGCTAATCATGGATGGAGTGCTCTGAAACCTTGAGCCAAACAAACTCATCCTTTAGGTTATGGGTGTCAGATATTTTCTCCCAGAAAGTAGAAAGGCAACAAATATACCTGTTTATAATATTTTCCTATTCAAGCTCTATCAGACTAAAACACTGCTTAGAGTTTATTCTTTAAATACAAGACTAGACTACCTTTCAAAAGTAGAATATAGACCACATCACATACAATATCCTGTTTTTAAAAGTTTTCTTGAATTTTGACTAAAATTCACATACTTAATATGACTTTAACTGATCTTAATATATAGATATCTTACTACAATGACACTAACTGCAGATGGTAATAACTGCAAGATCCAGATGGGTTACCCAACCTGCAATAGTTATTCTATGGATAAGAAATAAATATTTATTGAATTAGACAACGAGGGTATCAAGATTTGCTTATTATTGGTGCATAGGAGGTTAGTTATACACATATACTAATGAAGAAGAGAAGCTATTGAAGGATTTATTGTCAATGTATATTTGACTAGCTTTTACGTTGTTCTAATACACATGCCAGAACATTAAACAATGGTTCACTTTTTTATCTTTATAAATGTCACATATCACATATCCAGAATAAATATTGTTATAAATATCACATTTCACATATATGAATAAATATCACATATCCAGAATTACAGGCCTTGAGGTTAGTTTACTTGAAAATGCAAAACAGAAAACTTTTGTGAATGTAAAAATCTATGTCTTAGAAAAGAACTCTCACTTATGCAACAAAATTTAACCCTGTACAGAAAATTTCTCTCCTCATCATTGGATCATCACTGCCTAGAAATATACATAGCACTTAATAAGTGACCAAAATATGATATTGAAAAACTAGGCATTGGAAGATATCATTGACTTTTATATGGACGTTGAACTATTTCTAATGCAATCAGATTTTCCTCCTCCAGTTTGAGCTTGTAGGTATAAATACAAATCATTTTGTTGAGAAAGAAATATTTTTAATTGTGTTTATTATTGTTCTAAAATGATAAGCAGTCCCTTAAAGTGTATTTATTTTTCAAATTTTTTATGTAGACACTGAGTTCTTGGAAGATAGGAATTGTGAAATAGAGCTAATAGCAGCTGCATATTTTTGTACTCATTTTCTGCCAGTGGCCAACCTATCAACTTTAAATATATATCAACATTTCTTTATAAATGTTGGGCTGATTCACTTATGCATGTTTCATCATTTCTCAGTGGAACCAAATTAATATCCTGTTAACATCAGACTCACTTTCTTCTCTAGTGCAATTATAGTTTATTCTTTATAGGCAAGTTAAAAGTTTTTTTAAGTGAAAATTAAATCACAGCTCTTACAATCTCCTGTTTATAACATTCTAAAGTCTTTCCTTGAATTTCTAATAAAAAAACTATTCTTACCATGATCTCAAATGACCTCAGTCCCCAGATTTCGAAGTAAATTCAAGCCATGCTGCCCATTTTTTATTTTCTTATATTTAACAAAGCTCCTTCCAACTTTCTGAACATATTGATCCTGGTGGTTTCTCCAAGATCTTCCCGAGATTGGATATATAATATCATTCAAACCAATGACTCTAATACTTTTGTCAGCAAACGCAATCCCCCCATCAGTTTCTATCACCATCTCCTGTTGTATTTTCTTCACTTCATCACTGTCCAGTAATTGTTCTTGTTATTCTCTCATCTACCCTTAGAACATAAATGTATGATATCTTGATTAAACTAGTAATACCTTATAATATCATAGTCATAATTTTATTCTAAGTAACTAGAATAAAGCTGTCTTATTGTGGGTACCTAAAATATAACTTCATTATCTGACTAGATCTATTTTTTTAATTTTTAAGTTTGTTCATAAAATTTATTGCACAATTATTGGAGATGCAGTGTTATATTGCATTTATTTGTGGGTGCTGTAGACTTAGAACAGATCTGACACTGCATTGTGTGATTTAAATTAATTTAAATTACTGGGTTGGTTTCTTCTTTGTAAAACTATTATTTTGATAGTGCATCTTTCTTGACCTAAATGTTGCCAGCAGTTAGGTACAGATTTTTTTTTTCTGTCTCATCAGTGTCCTAGAAGTTTTACTTTTGTAGGTGAGAGGAGTTTCCAGAAAGGTGATGGCACAATTGACTTGTTACTCCCTCTGGTGAAATTGCTTCAGCAGGGAGAGTGAGAAGGAGTGCTAGGTCCTATATATTTCATTTCTCTCTTGCCATCTCCACTAGTTAAATGACAGGTTCACTGCTGCTGCTTGTTTCTCATTTTCTGTTACAAAATAGAGTAGTAAGAAGATAATCAAAAGTGAGAAAAAAGGTAGCAAAACCCTTGTTCATGAGAAACCCTGTGAGAAAGGCAGAGTATGAAACCATTTGTAGTATAATTGGAGGAATTTTACAAAGACTGATTGCTTAAACACTGGTTTCCTGTCAGTCTGCTCCTGAATTCTTTATTTTAAATATCAGTTTGCTTTTGAAGCTCTTTCACAACACAATTTGGGAGGAAGAGGATTTTTAACAAAACGTATACAGACCAGACAATTTTGGTGAATAATGGCTGATATCTATTGACTACACAAAGGTACTGGTAGATGTCTTCAAAACATACCATCAAAAGGAAATAAAAATGCTAATTATTCAAATTTGATGAGAAAATACTGTAGACATATATTGAAACATTATGCTGTACCCCTTAAATATGCACTATTATTAGATATTAATTAAATTCTTCAAAAATAAAATAGATCACCCAAATTAAGCCTCACAATAAATTTAAGAGAAAATTCAAACAAAGTAAGACAGTTATTTTTCCTGTAGTACAGGAGAAAAAAATAAGGCAGTGAAAATTCAATATTTGACCAAGGTCATGTAGTTAAAACATGGTAAATCCAAGTTCCAAAGAAAGTCACCTAAGAGAATAACTTTAATCAGTGAGCACACTGCCATTTGTTATTTAAAATGCAAGAAAAAGCTGGGGATTTAGCTCAGTGGTTCCAGTGCCTGCCTCGAAAGCACAAGGTCCCGAGTTCGATCCCCAGTACCAATAAATAAATAAATAAATAAATAAATAAATAAATAAATAAAATATAAGAAAAAGCCAAGACTATAGCACACAAGCATACACAGTGGCAGAACATGACAGAAAGATAAGAGACACCCAAAGAAGGAAAGGAAACTAAACAAAAATTAAACAGAAGATTATAGATAGCAAACATTTTCCTTTTTATTTTTCTAGAAAAATCTCTCCCAATCAGGCCAAACCACATATTATAATGATCAGCACTGTTCATAGCAAATTTATATCTTAAACTTTTATTCTCTATGTTTGAGTTGTCATCTATATTAAAAATAGTTACATATACAATGTAAAATTTCATATGGTATACAATAGGGCTGCAGAATGCATACTAAATATTCAATGTTGTTTTTATTATATTAAAATTATAGGATTACTGATTTATGAAAATAAAATTCTCATTGAAAATATCTACTGTAGTTTTGCATTTTTACTGTGATTTGGTTTTTCTTTAAAATTATGAATTTTAAACAATATGCTGAAGTTTTATTTAAATATTTAATAAGTCTGATAAGACATTCATGACACAAATATAAAGTTTTGTCTAATTAGAAATTGAGAAATTATAAGGCTAAAGGTACAAAATAAAATGTATGTATGTGTACATTCAAACATACACCCTCCAAAAACATTTTAAAAATAAAGTTATACTGGATTTATGTATATACAACCTGCTTCAAATATCATGGATTTTGTTTTAATGATTCTAGTGGGTTAAACACTATAACGTACAAAACATTCTTGTGAAAATTCATGATTATACTGTTGCATTGCTAACAAAATTTATAACATTAAAATATTTCCACCTCATTTGTTTATGTTTGCAATTGTTTTGCAAACTTCCCATTGATACCAATGAATTCATTGTAAAATGAAATGGTTTGGATAATTCTTGCCCATCAATAGTTATTTTGCCTGTGTTTTATTACTTATTCCAAACTGCATATTTGTATTTCCTTCTATTTGTTAACACATCCTTGGACATTTTGAGCAGTAATGAATGACTGGCATATACTTTCAGCCTGGGTTAATAAGGTTGTTATTTAATTTTCTCTCTCTCTCTGTCTCTCCCCCCACTTCCCTTTCCTCCTTCCTCTCTTTTCCTTCTCCCTTTGATTTTGGTAATAATGTAGTCCACAGATTTTTGATGAAATGAGATGAAATGTCTATGGCTTGACTCTAAATGTCTCCTAGAAGGCTCATGTGTTGATGACTTTATCCCTGATACAACTATGTGCAGAGGGTTGATGGGTCATGTGTTTGGCACTAATATCATCAGCGATTTGTTGATGAGTTCATAACTGAATAGGGTATTAGAACACATTGTCTAGTTGGAGAAATTAGGTCACTGAGGATTTGCCTTTGAAGCATATTTTAACTATCACCACCACCACCACCCCACTTTCTGACTACCATGAGGTGAGCAGACGAGCTCTGCCACACCCTATCACTGAGATTTTCTGTGCCATCACAGGCCCAGAAACAAGGAGGCAAAACAACCTTGGACTGACATTTCTGAAACCAAAGGGAAAATAAAATTCCGCACGCAAGTTGTTATTCTCAAGTATTTTGTCACAGTGAGAAGCTGACTAACATGAAATGAAAAACTATTCCAATCATTATATAATGAAATGGAAAACTGTAGATCATTTTATTTTATGATTTTCCTGTAGTGGTAATGCAGATTGCTCTTACAAAAGATTTTTGACATACTTGTGCCTGTGTTTATCTGTATTGCATTTTTATTTGAGCAATTTTAGAATTGACAGTAATGAGGAAGCAAAATAAAAATTTTAATTCCTGTAATTAATGAGTTAAACCATGTGCAAAATTTTTGTAAACTGTCTTTATTATTTCAACAGATAATTTCAGCACTAATTTTGTGGAAGGTATTACTGTAAGAAATATCCATCATATGCTAGCACACAAAGAATATTTGCTGTGACCAAAATACATTTATCAGTAATTATAGCTGATCAGTACCACAGCTGTAGATTTGAGCTGTGTATTGTTTATTCAGATTTTTGCCACTTGCTACTTATCTAGGTCACATAATTTTTCCTTAGTTCTTCATATACTTCTTCATATGTGCTAAAATTTAGGATCTCAAAATTCAGAAAGTCAGTAACCACATGGTTAAAGAATAAAATTAATTTTTATGGCATCCCAAGCAAATTATAACTGGGAAGGTAAGTCCAAAGCCAAATGGAAATGAGTTTTGGATACCTAATCCCTTTGGATAATTTTTGTCTTGGCAAGAAGAATGAAACTTTGGCGGCATAATCCTGTGAGAGGTGAATAGAGGTATAAAACACCTCCATATACAGGAATGGCCCCAGAAACAGCAATGCTTACATTTTCCTAAATGGTTAATTTTAGTGTCTATCTAAATGTCAGTGTGGTAGTTAGTAAGATGAAGCTGCACTTTAAATGATGTCCAACGGCTTTTATATACAGTGTTAACATTTGCATAAAACAAGCTTTTTTGTGCCTTATGTTTCCAAATCAATTTAGCTTTGTGTGCTAATATTTTACTAGAGCCCTGGAGATAAAGAAGCATGCAGGTCAGCCATGTGTGCTGCTAAATCCCCAAAGGAAACCTCCACTGAAAACCACAAGATTGACACCAGACAAGATTAGCGAAAGAATTAGTCATGCACAGTAAGCTATGTTAAATACTAGAGGAAAAAAGTTTGCTTTTCCTGTCTTTCATGAAAAGGCTATCAGGGTAGAGTGTTAATGCTTTCAGTGTGTATTATTATTTGCTTCTGAGTATACAATTGTTTTCTGCAATCGGAAGCAACTATTGTCACAACTTTAAATGTAGCTAAGGAGGTGGGGAAGTATCCATACTCTGTTCTATCTAATCCCAGACATAAAACCGAAGACTTTTTTTTTTCCCAAGAGTTTAGTCTCCTCCTCTATCTGGAGCTTAAGAGACATAACCTCTAATTTCAAAAATGCTATATAATGGTTCAAAATTTTCAAACCAAGGAACCAACAGACAAAAATATTCAAGGAGTAAATCCTGTCCCTGATGGGTTTAACAGATCATGAGAACTCAACTTCTGGGAAAATAAAAAGTTGTTCATAGGCCTTTATATACTGCTTTACATTTGCCAGATTTTAGGATCTCAAAAGAATATTTGTAGCTAAAATATAAAAACTTTAAAATAAATATTGCTTCAAGTAGCTCCTGTACTAATATTTCATATCTCTATATATTATTTGGGAAAATTATATTTTGTTTTTCCAATTAAATTTTTAATTTACTATTAAAATAATTAAGGAATATAAAAAGGGGTATTATATAGTTCTTTTATATTCAGAACATCTCTTTCTCTTCTTGGGTCTACATCAGGAAAATAAATCATTTCAGCTGAGGTTCTTATTCCAATTATGTGTTTTAATCTTCTGGAGGTATTATATTCCTTTCTTCTTGAAATCTATAGGAAGATAGCTAATAGTTACATTTGTTATGTTTACTAGCTTCATTGAATATATATGCCATAAAATCACTCAGTCAGATACTTGTATCTTTAAGCATTTTCCACAAGTCTATTTTATGGAATAGGAAATGAGCTAAGAGAGGTTAATAAATATGTCACTATTACACTGTGAATAAGGAAAAGCAGCTGGATTTAGATAAATAGTGTAAACAACATGTGCTAGGTGGAAGAATGTCTCCCCTAAATGATATCACCCCTAGGAACCAATGAATTTTGTTACTTTACATGGCAAAAAAGATAAATAAGGTTGAAGATGCAATTAAGGTTGCTAATCAGCTGATGCAATTAAGATGCAATTAAGGTTGCTCATCAGATGAAGAGGAGATCATCAGGGATTATTCCGGCAGGCTCACCCTAATCACATGAATCTCTGAAACTAGAAGAAGAGGTGGAAGGTAGAATTAGATGTAATAGTGTAGGCTTTAAAAGAAAGAGGCCAAGAGCCAAGGAGTTCAGATAATCTCTAGATGCTGGAAAAGGTAAAGGAACAGATTTTTTCCTCCAAACGCCAGAAAGGAATGAAACCCCACCAACACCTTGCTTCTAGAGTACATGGATCTGTGCCGGACCTCTGATCTGCAGAGTTGTAAGATAATAAAGTTCTGTTGTTTTAAGACACTGCTTTGGTGGTAGTTTGTGAAAGTAGCAATATAAAATTAATACAAAACGTAACATGATTTAGTTCTTTCTAAATTACTTTGAAATCTCAATACCATCTGGAAGTAGAGAGTTAGGGAACAAGGCAAAAAAGTCCAGGCATGCCCTTTAATAAATGTTATTTTCTTAAAGCCTGCACATGAGCTTAGATAAACCCACTCTTAACTTAGACTAACCAACTCCTTACTATTATTAATAAATTATACTTAATGAACTCACATGCCATTTTGCAAATTTCAGTATAGAAAAATGTCAATAATTTCTACATGTATAATTAAAATATAACCCCAAGATTATAGCTAATGGCATTTATAGATAATAATCAGTTTAATACCTCATTTAGCAAACTTGTCCTAAAATTACATTTAAATATTTAGCTTCTTTAATGCTCTTGGAATAGTTTTAATATTTCACTAGTTTTCTTTTTAATTAATAAGACAAAATCTTTGCCATGTTCATTTTGTATTTGCATGATAATCATGATTTTGCATTTTTGAAAATTATGCTTTCTCAACATCAGCTAAATGAGAATTCAGCAAATTATGGCTTTCTGACCAAATTGGGATTGCTGCTTATTTTTGTACATAAAGTTCCACATGAACTCAGCCACATCTATTAATTATATGTTGTCTCTGGGTGCCTTTGTACTATGATGTGAGAGTTGTTTAGATTTGACACTGTGGATACTGTAAGGTCCACAAAGATGAAGCATTCGCTCTCTGTTCCTTTATATAAGACGTCTGCCAAATCTTAAACTTATCCAAAATAACATTTCGCATATAATTCTTAGAAATACTAAAGTGAAATGGTTCAAATGCTTCACACATCCATGTTCTGTTATTAATGTAATTTCACATATATTCTTATAAAATACATAGAATACTAGAAGTAGAATACTAAATTAGGTTAAGATATTGATAAAGCTTAGGTTTAGGCATAGGGATAAGATGAATTTTCTAAATTTTATATTTCACTCTTTCCTAAATAATCACCTGCAAATCTGTAGTTATATTCCAAAAGATAAGGAACGCAGATGTAGCACTGTGTGGTTGAATCATCTGCAACAGAATGTTTGATGTGTTTTTGAAGTACTTTTGTGTATTATGCTTAAACATACACTTACTTTCCTAGAAGATATAGACTCCATCTGAATTATCTTGAGCTCAAATTTGTATCTTGAGCTCTACATTTATTCAATCCACTATTTACAAAATGTTTATCCCTACTTAAATGTGTTAAGGACACCTTACCCTGAAAAAATGTACTCTACTACTTATTCCCTCACCCCTCTATCCAAATCTCTTTCTCTCTCTCTCTCTCTCTCTGCCTCCCTCCCTCCCTTCCTCCCTCTCTCCCTTCCTCCCTCCCTAGTGGTACTATAATTATCCTACTTTTTTTCTCCTTTCTTTGCATCTAGAGATAATATGAAGGTCATACTTTTTTTTTTTTTTCGGTACTGGGGATCAAACTCGGGTCCTTGGCTTGCGAGGCAGGCAGGTGGCAGAACCACTGAGCTAAATCCCTAGCCCTCATACATATTTTCTTGATCATTTATTAACCACCTTATTTATATTAATGATATAAAAGTAAAATGAGAAAATAAATAAGAAAATAAAGAGTAAAGTAAAAGTACTTAAGGTCACTGTACAAAATGCAGACTATAAAATCTTTTATTATTTGCTAAATGAGGTCCACATCTTGAAAATTACTTCAAAGGAGCAAACATGTTAAATTTAAATTATAGAACTTACAATGCTGTCAATACTACACTTAGGAACAACTATTTTCTTCTCTGAGATTCAAACTAATTAGGTTACACATCAGAAGTCACTGCATAAAATTGAAGGCACTCTGCAGAAAAAGTTTCATGAGAACACTTTTCATGTCCCTCAAATATACCTGGTGAATAAAACAAATCTATCAAGTTCATTTTGGTGATCACAAGATGTAATTCTCTCCCAAGTATGCCTTGTTCCTCTATGAATGTCATTTTATTTTCAGTGAAATATTTGATAAGTGAAGAGAAACTCGGATCTAGTATGAGAAACTCAAAGTGTAAATAAGGACTAAAAGGTATAATAGATATTGTGAAATAGGAAGAAAAGGGGCAAAGGGGAAAGGGAAGTGGGAGGGGTAGGGGAAAAGAAAGAAGGGAATAGAATTAATATGAGACAAAGAAAAAAATGGAAACAAAGTCTTTGTAGATAGGGAGGGATGGAAGGGTTGAAGGGAGGGCAGGGGAATGGGGAAAAAATAAGAATCAAGATGGATTATGTAAAGGTGCAAATTTCCAAAGATGAGTCTCATTATATTATATCCCTAAAATGTACCAATATAATTAATAAAAAATTAAAAAGTTGTAGTCTTTAAAAGTACAGAGATTGCAATTATATTAGGAGTAATCAGCAAGGCTGTCCACATACTGTGGTAGTTGGAAGACTCTCAAGAATGCTTGCCTGAAAAGAGACCTTGTCCCTTCAGGGCCATGTCATACTGTTCCGTCTCCCATTTCCCTGTGCACCTTTACACTCTTGTGTAACTGCTTATATCTCACTTATAGATGTAGTAGATATCTCTATCAGAAATGTTGCTCCCATTTGATTTTTCTTATACATTTAGCTTAGAGTCATATTTCTAAAATACAAATTTGGTCATTCTACTGTCTTTAACATTGTTCAGTGGACCACAATGCCTGAAGGGGAAAGGATGAGCATGATATCTGCAACCCTGCACACCATATTGAAATGTGTCTCTTCCTGAACATAGCATGCTGCTCCATGTCTGTGTCTTTAGTTTTGAGTCTTTTTTTTCCACTTTCTCCTTCATAAAGGTATTGTTCAAATGATATTACTCCAGAATCTAATCCTGCATAAGGAATAACAACATTCCTTATCCTCTAAAAGGAAGATTTGAGAGTGAAGAAATGTACTTAATAATTATACGAGGTCTTCAAGTAGAATCTTGAAGTTTCTTGGGCTCATTGGTTTGTATAGTCCTCCAGTTTAATGCCTCATTTATTTATCTATATGTACTATTACATTTGTCACATTTGTTTCTGCACCTCATCCTAGATAAGAGATTCCCTGAGGGTATTTATATCTATGGTATAGCTCAATTAATGATTTGAAGTTAAAGATAAAAATTTGAGAGTTGTCAGAATAAAGATGGCATTGAAAGCTACTTAGCTTTATTAGATTATATAGTGGGTGAATATGGATAAAATAGTAGAGAAAAAAGATGAGAAAGGAGTAAAGAGAGGAAATAAGAGAGAAAAGTTAAAAGGAGAGGGGACCAAGAACTGAAAATAGAGTGGACCCTTGACTTACAAACTCAATTCGTTCCTGAGAGCTGGTTGTAACTCAAGTTGGTCAATTGTCTTCAAAGTTTCTGTCCTTTATAATTTTAAATCATACTTTTTTCTAGGCAGATCTGTGTCCTTAGAGAGACACTGGCCCAGGATTTCTCAATTAACTCCACACAAAAAAAGGATGCTGTAATGTTCCTTCCAGAACTTTTTAAGTGTTAGATCTGTATCTGAGACCATCTGGAAGCACAAGCTGCCAGCTTTTGACTTGTAACTCAATACTTTGTTCCTAAGTTAAAACTAAACTTTTGGTCATGCCCAAGTTGTTCATATGTCTGGCTGGTCATAACTCTAGGGTCCACTATATTCTAAAATGATAGTGGAAGAAGATGAGAAATAAATAGGAGTGGAAAGTAGTGTCCATCAAAGTGAAATTAAATCAGAACAGTAAAGGATTTTTGAAACTAAGTAAACCGTGTTTAAAAATGAAGTTTAATAATTGGTTATTGAATTTGCCAACTCAAGAAATATTGGTGCTTTTATTCATAGTGAATTTTATCATTTGTCTTTTTTTTTTTTTTTTTTTGGTACTGGGGATTGAACTCAGGACCTTGTACTTGCTTGTGAGGCAGGGGGCAGCACCACTGAGCTAAATCCCTGGCTTCATAGTGATTTTTAGAGGACTAAATGAAGGAAACTGTGACAGGAAGGAGAGGAGAGAAGCATGAGTTAGAGAGTAAAGGGAATGCTTTTGAACATTTTGTCAATGGAAAATAGAAACTGGAGGGAATTGAAGCTGGTCAGAGGACATTAGTCGTTATTTTGAATGACATGTAGTAAGGTAGGTGTTATGATGGTATGATCCAATCCAGGTGGAAAGTTTAAAGGCGCAATACATTTTCTTTATTTTAATGTTATTACATTCGAATTCTGATTCTAATGTAATTCTAATTCTTTATTCTAAAGTTATTATCCTGTTATAGGAATGATGTACTTGAGATAAGAAGATGTAGGAATGATAAAACTCTTCAAATTTACTCGGCTTTTGCACATTTATTATTTTATTTAATCAACTCTGAAATCCAGTGAGACTAAATTAGTACTATAGCTGAGAAATTATCTGGTCTTCAAATGCAGGTGGTCTTGGCTTCAAAACCTCATATTTCAATGGCAGAATTAGAAAATGGAAGGAAAGTAGACAAGAAAAACTACAGACTTTTTTTTGAAGCCTTTTAGTGTGCTAAGAAGTTGATATGTGAAAATTTGAAAATATGTGAAATGCAACATATTTGAAAAAAATAACATTGTATAATTCAGTATTATAAAGTTGACAGTAAAAGAAGAAAAATGAAAGTAATAATTCAAGTGGGATTAATAAATTCAATTTTGATTAGAAAATAAGATGTGAGAGACTCTCCAGTAAATAATGACATAAATTATCTGAAGAAAAAGAAATGAAAGGAGCATGAGGAGGAAAGAGAAAGGGAATTAGGTAAATTGTACGACTGTCTTTTTTATATTGTTTACGTTGCTGTTGTCTGGACATCTACAGTCAATTTAACACATAACAGAGAACTCTGAGCAGAGGACTTTGTAGTTCTCAGTCGCTCATACAGCGTCGCTCTTCTATGCATGCCTTCCCTCTTCCCATGAGAGGTGCCTCCTGAATAATTCTCCAGTTCCAGCAAATTTGGAAAGTGCAGCTTTGGGTAGAATTAAATAGTAAGTATGACTTTGGTGATGGAAAACTATATTTGGTGTTACATTAGGGAATAGAGCATGGATATATTTGATATGGCAGAAAATTGCAGGGTACATTCAGAGATCTTAAGTAATTCTATCAGGAAAAAATACTCACATTGAAGAGTACAAAACAAAAAAGTTAAGCCCAGCTTAGGACTGAAATGTGCCTTTTCTTACAATTTGGGCTTTTTTCCAATGAGAAATTGTGATGTATGTGGGGTGTGAGGGTAGATTACTACTATAGTTTGCATTTTCTGTCTCCCCGGAATTTATGTTCAAACTTACTCTAATGCAATATAAGGAGTTGTTGCCTTTGGAAGATAACTGAGTCACTGATAGGTCTGCCCTCATGCATGTGACTAGATGACCTCATAAAAGCACTTAGGAGTGTTTCTGGTTGCCTTTTGGCCTTCCAACATAGAAGAATGCAGCAGTATTGTGTCAGTTTAGACACAGATTGAATCCCCTCCAGACGACTGCTTACCAGCCATTTGATCTTGTTAGTCTCCAGAATGGTGAGAAATACATTTTCATTCTCCATAAATTACCTAGTCTTGAGTATTTTGTTATAACAGCAGAAAATGGATGACTATAATTACTCTGGGAAGAAACTAAATAAGACAAGTTGAAATACTCATAGATTCTGAATTTAGGAACTTTTTAAAAAACATAAATCTGATAACTGTTTTCACTGTTTCCATAAAGTGGCTAAATATCTAAAGGAGTCATTACATGTGAAGAAGCCCTAACACCTCTAATACAAATTACTGAGATCTCTGGATGACAACAAGCAAAGTCTCCCATCCTTTTGTTCCTTTCAAATTTTTAATTATCGATTATAGCCATTTACGTGGGGATACTATAAATTTTCAGTGTCCTCGCTCAGCTGAGCACTTGATGCTCTTAAATTTGTATCTTAATTTTTTAAAATTTTACTTTTATCGATGTATGTTTGCAGTACATACTAATTTAATTCCTCATGGAGAACTGGTGCATGTGCATAAGTTAATTTTTATCCCCTTCCCCTCCCTCCATCTGTTGGTCCCCTTCCTATTTGCAATAGTTCTATCTCCCAATTTCCTGTTGCCTATCTTTCATTTTGCTTTTCTTTTATATCTTGGGTTTCTCACATAGATAAACCATGAGACATTTAAGCTTGAGCATCTGATTCATTTCACTCAACATTGTTGTCTGACTGCTACTTCCACTGTTCCTGGCAACATTATCTTTACCTGAATTGTTCACCAAAAACCTGTTTCCCACAGACACTTCACTTCTGAAGTCAATCTTAACATATCTTCTTACAAGGTTTTGCTAGATCTTGAAGTTACCCAGCCTGGACTCAAGCTTGTGATCATCCTGCCCCAGCTTCCCAGAGTGCTCAGATGACAGGCATATACCACAATGCTTGGCTTAGCACGTATTTTTATAGAGTTCAATTTAAGAATGATGAGTGTGAAAATGGCTAGTGTCCTTGCATCTTTGCAACAATCCTTATTTTGGAAGGATCCAAGTAAGGAGTCTTCTAAGAAAACAAAAATGTGGCTGTAAAATACATATGTGAAGTTGAAATTAATTGCTTTCGTGCCTTTATTTTGTCTGAGCTTTGAGGAACTAATATTTCAATAATGCAGATTTCAAATATAAGGAAGAGGGAACTCATATATTGTCACTAGAATGTAGCACCCAGCTCTCCTGAAGCTCAGCTAAATTACATTGAATTACATGTTAAGTATGAAGTCAATTCTTTAGCAGGAACACAGTGTGTATTAATTGGTATCATAACCAAGAAAATCACTCAAATTAAATAAATTTAATTAGTGTCAAAGGCCTGGATTTACCAGTGAACTAGTAGATTATTTAATTATCTACAATTATTTTTATTTTGTGCCACTAATTTGAAATAATCACGTTATTCCTGTATTTAATTAGTTTTCTATCAGTAATTTGGAAGTGATGTTTATATACCTTTGTGTGGATATAGCAAGGCTAATATGAAAGTTATTATCTATTGTCTAATAAATACCAGCTATACAAATGCCAGTACTTCTTTTAGAAAGCACAATTGGAGTCCAGCCTAGGATATATGCATATGTAAATATGAAGGCTATAGAAATCTCCCACCTGATATACTGAGCTTATAACATTATGAATATTTTCTGTGTGAGTGTGTGAACAAGTATGTTTAAGTACAGGTATTTGGAGAGGTAGCTATGTGTTTATGCACATACACTTATGGACTCCCTTTAAGAAGGTTATCATTGTTATTTGTAATTTATGTCCCATAAGTTACTAATATTTTCTAATAGTCTTTTCTGAACTAAACCCTTGGACTTGCTGTGTTTGAGGACTGTCTTCATAAATATTTTGTGATCACACTGGGTTTTGTTTTCCATAAATTCTTTTATCGGTACATTTCAGGTACCAATACATTTACATTTATCATTGGGTGCCTGTACATGATGTATCTTGGTTCTTATGTTTTCCCCATCATCTGTGCACCCTTCACCCCCTCCACCCTTCCCTATTTAAACAGACTCCGTTTCCATATTTTTTCTTTTCTCAACACTCTTAAAACTGAAATGCACCTACTTCATGCAGCACACCAGTCACTCCACTGTGAGCACTAGGCGTTTATCTTTTTTTATCCTAATAAGAAAGGCTTAAATGTGTATTAGGCATCTTCCCTAAGAACTGAAATTATACTGAAATAGATAACTACAAAAGTGAGAAAAATGAAATATTTTTCTTACTTTATGGATTAACCCAGAGTAAGGACAGTAATTTGATGTTTGATTATACACAAGATCAGTATCCCTTAAAACCACTGCCATCTACAATGTATAAATGCTGGTACTGCCAACTTTGGCATCCTTTTTCTTTCCAGTATCGGGGATTGAACTCAGGGCCTTGCATTTTGAACTCGTATAGGTTCTGGAAGTAGGTATTGATGACCCTCTGGATTTCTGCTGAGTCTGTTGCAATTTCACCCTTTTTATTCCTAATTGCATGGATTTGGGCTTTTCTTTCCTTTTTCTGA
>NW_004624763.1:11906472-11956588 GCF_000247695.1 Heterocephalus glaber
TGAGAAATTATTTCTGATTTCATTTTTTCCAGATCCCCTTTTGTTTCCAGTTCAGTGGGTCCAGGTTGTTGAGTATCAGTGTGTTCCATCTCATTTCCCTTTGGGGTTGCTGTAGGTGATTGGGAAGTCTGGTTTTGAGACTTATGTGATTTCTCCTTTCAACTGGTGGTGCAAGGGGTTGCTGTTGGCATCTGCGTGGTGGCTCACCTCCTCTGAACTGGGAGAGGTGGGTCAGGGGCTGGGAGTGGTGGTAGGCATGGTGGCCCAAAAGCCCCTTCCTCTGGGTTGGGAGCAGCAGGAGTAGTGGTGGCTGGGAAGCCCCTTCCTCTGGACCAGGAGCTGTGGGACGGTGGCTCAGGAGTCCCTACCTCTGGGCAGGAATTCCTTAAATGCTGAGAACTTCCTTAACTCCAGTACAGTGGTTTGGTGGTCTGGTGTCCTCTGAGTCTTTGTAATGTGGAACCAGGTGGCTGTACAGAGAAGAGGCCAAAGGAGGGGGTGTGGGGGGTGATCCAGTGGCAGGGCTGATTCGGTGTTTTCAGTATGACTAGTGACCTCGGGACCATGTCCACAGATCTGCCTGTCTGCAGCAGGCTGATTCTGTGTTTTCCGTGTGACTCCACAAGGTGATATTTAGGGAGGTGACAGACACAGGTGATGTTGCAGGTGCCTGGGAAAGGATTTTTCTAAGATGAGAGAGAGAACCCAGTTGCTGGGAGAGAATATGCTTAGCTGGTAGAAAAATCCAACCACAGGAGTGGTTAGGTGGCTGGAACCAAGTAGGTGATAGAAGGGTAGTCAGACATGGACCGGTGATGTGACAGGAATTACACACCCATGTGAAAATTTGAAGGGCATTGCAAAGGCTTTTACCAAGTGAAATGGAATGCATTTAGGAGTGTTCAGATACATTGGGCTTATGGAATGTATTATAGTAATATTCTTTCTTTACGAAAACTTCAATACAAGTCTTTTGGAATATCTGTGCAAATGTCAATGAACACAGTATCTCACTATTTTAAGTGCTTATTAAATCACATGGGATTGTTGCCAACTATCAGAAAAATGCTCTCTATTCTTCTGAATTGCTGCAGTCTTAAATCCTTACCCCTGCCACAGAATATTTTATTACTTTAGATATGCTAATTATGGAGACATATTCTCTACTAAAATATTAATTGGGAATGATAATAGTTATATTTATCTTGGTATGAAATTCAGAGGTTATTAATATTTCTGCACATGGCTACTTAGCAGATCTTATTAAAATGAATAAAGTCTAAAGTATTATATATTGATGTGTTTATTAATTTCCAATGTTTTCTCCTAGGAGATATTTATGTTTCAGGAAAACAAATAAAGTATTTTTTTAATTTTATTCATTTTCTAGACTAGAACATTGCCCAAAATAGGTATTTAAAAATGTGTGAAATGAATGAATGAACATCCTAATTTTACTGATGGTAAAACTGAGTCCCTAAAATATTAAGTGATTGCAGCTGATCATATGGGTACAGATAGTGAGACAAAATACAGGTACACTGGGATGATAATCTGTTTTGTTTCCAAAATAAAAAAGTATTTATTCACTATTTTAATAAGAATTTGTGTAGCACAAATTAAATGCTCTGTACCATAAAAGCATGAGCAAATAGTCTATGAGAAGATCTGATGCTTTTTTTTTCCATTAAAAGGAACTGGAAAATAGCACATAATATAAATATATTAAAGTAGTCATACATATGTTTATTTGAAATGTAATTAATTATCTATTAATATAAGTCAAAATATATTAGTGCATAGAAAGCGAAGAGCCCAAAAACAAAAATTTAAATTAGTTCTATGTTTCAATAGTCAAATATTCAAGAGTATGGAAACAAATACACACAGTGTTTGTCATCCTCAATATAACTGTGAACTGTGTGAGAGGTCACAGGCAATGTGGCAGTAAAAAGAGCCTGTTTACACACAATATGAATTCTGTGCCCTGGATTACTGCATTTCTTCAGGCCTGGAGAAGCTGGAAAAAAAATCAGCACCACACCAATACACACACTAATTGATCTCTAAGTATTTGACTTACTTTATAGTGGTATACATCAGAAAGCAATTTTTTAGAAATTTAATTAGAATACATGGACAATGAAAGAATTAATTTCAGGATTGAGGAACTGACATGAATAATTCCTAAACTGAGATACATTTTATTCAACATCTGGAACAAGGCAAAGAGTTTGTAAAGAAATGAATAAAAGCCCCTTAAGGAAGGTATATAAGTGAGAATAAACAAATTAAAGTTAACAAATAATAATGTACCTGGGAAAGATGAGGACATTGAAAAGAAAACCAGAAAGTATAACAGTGAGATAAGTGATTTCATTTCTTTATACTGCCTATGCACATGAAAACATTTATTAGTCTTTGTTAATCTGAAAATCTTAAAATTATAAAGCATGTGTTAGGCATATATAACAAATTATGAAAATATAGTCTATAACTCTTCACAGAGACTGAGTTATAAGGAATAAAAAGTGTTCCTGCTTCACGGGAAAAAGAAATTGATGTACAATAAAAAGCAGCCAGTCAGAATCACTATCAATTTAACTGGGCACTAAATATGGCCTGCTGTACTTAACAGATGATACGCATAATTGAGCACTTGTAGTGTGTACTGTTGGAGTGTTTAATTATGTCACAGAGCAGAAATACAACATGAAATACTATATATTTTATAATTGTTTAAGCCTGATCTTTAATTGTGAATTTTTTACCATTATTAAAATTACTCTCTAATAAAAAAGCTTGAGATTGCATATGCTAGCATTTTTCCTTACTTATAAAATGGGAGATGATTTGTAAAAAAGCTATGATGATTGGGTCTTTTCAGTTTAGTTTATATTCATTTGTAAGCTTTATATGAGATGAAGGAGGTAAAGCAAAAGAGACGTAGATTCGGCTCTAAAACTTTTACATTGCATAACATTTTTAAGGTCTTATTCTTCTACCTAATTGTAATTTAAACTTTACAGCTGACAGTGCCACACCTTTCTTGTGAATATCCTCTTTGTATCATCAACATATTACACTGTAATAACTATTTTTTCTCATATCTGTTGGACTTTTTATATTTCTAATTCTTGGGTCTTTCCACTATCATCAGTCTTTATGTACCTGGGAATGAGGTCCTGGACTAATTTTTCTTCCTAGTCCATGTTTTAAAATCTCTCCGATAATACATGCTTCCATGCTCTGTATTGAGCTCCAGGACAATATAACTTATTCTTTTTGTTACTTGTTCCCACCTGGATGTCTCAATGGAATTTCAGTATTAAAATGTATGAAATGAATGTTTTCTAGTTAAAATCTTTTTGTCTTCCAACATTCCTCATCTCAGTGAATGGTCCATTTATCCCTCACCTCTTTTCTTTCTTGCTAACTCTTCATTCCTTATATGCCATACTTGCACTGGTCTCTTTTTGCATTGTTGGGAAAAAAATCCCTGACATACAATTTAAAGGAGGAAATGTTGTATTTGGCTTAAGGTTTCAGAAGGTTAGTTCATAGTCAGCAGGCTCCAAGGAAGAGACATCATGGTGAAAAGACTTGATGGAGCACACTCACTTCATGCTCACTTCATAGCTGCTCACTTCACAGCTTCCAGGAAGCAGTGTTTACCTGCAACTGTACCTACCTCCAAATACCACGTTCAACTAGAAACATCAGTAGATAAATCCACTGATGAGTGTAATCTCATGATCCAATCATCTCTCCAGGAACCCTAATCCAGTCAAGTTGATACTTAGGGTTAAGTGGTACAACTACGATGAATAAGAAATCCCTCATTTCTGTTAAATCTCTTGCCAAATAAATCAAATGCATCCCACTTCTACCTCTCCATATTATTACTCATCTGAAGTCATTATAATCATTGTCTCATAGCCCCTAGTTCCTAGATTTTTGGCCATAGAATCTTCTTTGAAAATGCAGATATGACTGTGTCATACCATACCAGACTATTCCTTCCATCCCAAACTCCTCAGTGGTTTCCACTTGTTCTTAGGAGAAGGCTGAAAATCTTTAAAATGTTTCACAGTGCCCTGAAGCATGGTCTCATCTTTAAACAGTTTTATATCTGAAACTTCCACTCTTGCCTTGTCACTTACTGTGTTCCAAGCATACTAGATGCTTTTAGTTGCTCCAAATACCAAATTACTTTTTATCTTATTTATGACTACATTGTTACTTTGCTTAAAATGCCCTCCTTTTTCACCCTACTTCCCCTCTTCACAGGCTTTTCCTCTGTTGACTTCATTTATTCTTCATGTATCACCCATTCCTCTGGGTAGCCTTTCCTCCTCCTATGGACGTTGTACCCTCTCAAGAATCTTGTCTTATCTTCTAGATCAGTAGACAAATATAATTGGATGTTCTGTATAAAAAATCTCATTTGACTTATCTGCTTCTTATACAGGTAAGTAAGCTATATAAGGAAGGGATGTCAACAGACATTTACAGTGCCAACAAGCATTCCTGGTGCTCAGAATTATAAAGAAAAACTACTCAATAAATACTGAATTACATGACAGAGCAAAGAATGCGTTCAACTACCAGTGAGTACACCTCACACTGCCATCTCAGAACTGCCCTATTCTGAAGTGTTGGCAGGAGTATCTCTCCTTACAGTGCATAAAACAAGCCAACAAACAAAATTCTTACTGGTTTCCTCATGTATGTTAATATATTTCAACTTCAGAAAAATAACCCAAATAGTAGCATGTTTTCTTTAAAAAAAAGAATTAAAATTGAGCACACTATAATGCATTTGTATTTATCTTTTGTTTTCTTAAAATTTCTGTATGTACAATCAGTGGATATATATGTATATATTTTAAATAAGTGAGTAACTTCTAGTTATGAATGTTACAAAATCCTAAAAAAGTGTATTTTATGGAATAAAGATCAAAACCTCATGAGGTGAAGGTTAATATTTAAGAGTTTGATTAAATGATGAAACTTATAAATGTGCACTATATTTGATTTCTTGAAAAGACCATTTTATATTTTCATTCATTTTATCCCCTACTTCTAGAACACAGAGCATGCTCACAACGACTTTATAGCCTGTGATTCTGCTTTGTGTCCTCACTATTGCCACAGCTGAGTCCCCAGTTTAAGACATGGTCTGTTCTATACACCCTAATCTTTCTCCCCCCTGCTGTTTCTTTGTTACCTGTTAATGCAGGCATGCTCTGCAGTCAATTGTTTTTTGTTTGTTTGTTTGTTTTTTTGTAAAGCACACTGCTTGTAGAAAAATGAAAAACTTCAAAATCGGTGCTCAAGATAGTGTTAATCAAGTTTGAGTCCTTTGTCTTAGGTTTTGGGGCACTGTACTGATCTCCTCGCAATCCAAGTTATTTCTCATATTTTGAAACCTTCAAAATATATATTTTTCAGAGCAATGATTTAAATATTTCCTAAGCTCTATTTGTGCAGTGGTAACCAAATCTATGTCTTGTAACAGAACCCAGCATAATCCTAGACTCTAGGTAGAGAATGATAATTATGTATTTCCCTAAAGTCTAATTTAACCATTTATGATTGAGGAAACTCCTTTGGAAATAACTTGAGCTTTCCCATATGCTATTCCTCAAAGATAGAGACTCCAAGGTACAACAGCTGTTGAGCCATCTGTAAGCTGAATGAAGTTCCAATAGCAAAGGCATACCATCAATATAGAATTTAAGCCAAAAAGTTAGGATTAGGGCAGAACTCATTAGTAGAATACTTTTATCTTTCTAGAAAATAGTTTAATCTGCATTAAATATTCTAAAACTCATTATTTGTATAAGATAGCACCAAATCACCTCACTATGGCACATGGTAGGCACCATAGATATAATAACAAAACATATAGAAAAGTTTCCTGCTTTTCCAAAATATTCTACAGTGGTGTACAGTTCCTGTGCAGTGACCTATTCTTTAATGAGTAAGGGCCGGTGTCTATGATTGGGTATCAATTTTGTGATTAGTTTGTGTTATTTGACAAAGGATTTTGCAGATTTAATTATGGACCCTAATTAGTCCACTTTGAATTAATGAAAAAAAAGAGTATCCTTGGTAGACTTGGTCCAGACAAGTGAGCTCATAAAAGTGACAGAACATGAGCGATGCCCTCCTACTGCACTTAAGTGCGTAGACTCTCAGGAAGGGGAAGTGTTAAATGAAAAGTGTTCTATGGAAAGCAAATTCTAGGATACAAGAGCCTCAGTTTAAGCTACAGAACAATGAATTCTGATCACAAAGAGTTATCTTGGAAAATGGGATCGTAAACATGAAGGATTAGTTCAGCCTGTCAATTACCTGAGCAGAGGCTATAGCTGGTTCATGCTGAGATTCCTGACCTATAAAAACTGTGAAATAATTTTTTTGTTTGTTTTGCACTGCTAGAGTTGTAGTGTTTTGCTATGTAGCTGTGGAAAACTAATATTGAAAAGACAATGCTTATAACTTTACCTCTTAATTATTAGTAAGTACATAATATATTTTGTTTATATGTGATTTATTTATTATTTTTGAAAACATTAAAACAAGTGATTTAAATGTTAGGATAAAGAGTGGAGGCCATAAAAGTAAAAGGGAAATAGTATTGGAAAATAAAGGGTATCTGGCATCCGTCTTCCACATTTCTCTATATTATAACAATAGTATTTGTGTCCATATGAGTAGAAACTCTGAGATGAGCACAGTTCAGAGCACAATTAAAAAGGAAAAGTCTGGAAAATATAGCATTTCATAAGAACATAATTTCAGCATACATGACTCCTAAAAATAAAAGCATTTCTTGAGAGACCAAGTTCTTTGAGATAGGTTAAAAATCAGTAAAGTAAATTGGTCTTAACTTTGGAATCTGCATATGCAAATGCATAAGAACACATAATCTAAGAATACATAAAAGCTGTGGGTAAAATACTTTCTTATCAAATCTCTATACATACTTAACCCAACTTTCTTTCTCTTTTTTTTCTTGTTACATTGTACCAAGGTCTTTTGGGAAATCCCCTGGAAACTATTTGGGCCAGTTATGATGTTTAAGCCAAAACACAAAAATATCCACATAATGTGTATATTCAATATCTTATAAAACAACAATAATAACATACTATAAATTAGCAAGAGATGCAAATTTGAAGATACAACAAATTTGTTTAATTTTAAAATGTAATTTAACATAAATTTCATATCAGTTCAGAGGAATTTAGTTTTATAACTGACATGATATTTTGATAGAAGATCAACAATAAAATTAAAGAAACTATGGTCTCTAACAGAAATCTTGATGTGATGAGACAATCTATAGAAAAGATCAAAACTGTTTAAACTTGAACTTTATTTCTGCCATTACTTTAATCCTTGGTCTTGAGAAAATGCTTAAATTTTCTAGAAAACTCAAAATTTTGATTATGCCAAGTTTTTATAAGATATATTACCTATGGGAATATAACTAAGAAACATTCCTGAGAATATCTTACAAATAAGTAGAAAATTCAAGAAGCGTTTGTACCTATGCCTGAGCAGTTACACTCCTGAACACTATCCAAAGAAACTTAGAATAGATGAGCTTAAAATTGTATGCATTACAGTGGCACTTGTATCATTAGAGAATTGGTTGTAATATACATGTCCCATAGTAGCATCACAGTTTACTGGCCAAGTATGATACTATACAGTATGGTAATACAATCACTGACAACCTTTTGAAAAAATACTAATAGTCTAGTCTCATCCTCAGAGATTTTTATCTCTGGGAATCTGGTAAGGGTTGGGTCTACTATATCTTTCATCCAAGATTATTCAAGAAATTTCAAAGATTCTGAAAAAGCTTTAAATTATACTGCTGAGCGAATAGTAAGAAATAACAAGAAATCTGCAGCACAATACTGCTTATGCAAATCTCAAAGCATATAAACATAAAATAATACTGTATGTTTTATAAAGATACATAAAATTCAAGGATATATGAGAAATACATATGAGTTAAGATGCATCGGAATATGCAGTGTGGATGAAAGAGAATTCAGTACTTATAAATACCTGAATCCCTACACAAAATGGTGCTGCAATCTTGCAAGGAAGTTTGATGCCAGGGCTCCAAAACTAAGAAACATAATTAACTCAATCTTCTGAGCCTAAGCTACCAATGATGACATTAATAAAGTGCAATATACAATTATTAGATGGACTGTCTTTGGCATCTGTACTAGTTTATATTGTATATTTATTTTCTTTCCTCTAGCCAACATTTATTAATCTATATTTTTATCTGGTTAGATTACTTGTTTGTGCCCTACTTCCTGCCTTTTCAGCTTGAGACACTTTTTCAGTTAGGTCTTACTTTCTAAGTAAAAATTCAGTAAATAAAAGTAATATTTCTAGATTCACAATTACTATGAGAGGAATAAGTGAACAAAAGATTGTTGTGGAGGAGAAAAGACTTGCTAATGAACAGTGGGACCATGATAAATGTTTTCCAATATTTGAAATCCCTTCATCTGTCATATAAAAAGTTTGACATATTTTGTTGCACATTAGATAAATGATTTTCATTACTTGAAACTTACAGTTCAAAATAAGGCAGTCATCTATTTAGAGCTGTCCAAACAGGGAAAGAGAGACCAGCCACTGAAAAGTGTGAGTTCACAGTCACTAGTGTGCTCAAAAATAGTGAGGTGCATTAGACGTTAGTCATACCAATGTTGCTCAATCAGTGCTTTTCCCTTAGATTGAGTAACAGTAACTATGCTCTTTCCACCTTTTCTCCCCTATTATTCAAAGCCTCTGAGAGCAAATGTATCCATTATTTCTTTCTTCAACTTGGATAAGTGGCTTAGATTTTAAGCTTGTTCGTTATGCTATGATAAGTAATAAAACAACCTATCCATTGTACTAGTCCAGTATTATTCTGATAGTATTCTAAAACAGATACCTATTTCAATATAAGATCATCTTCATTCTAGTAAAAGTTACATTGTTGCACAAATGCAAATTATCATTTTTTCCTACAAATTCTCCTTTTAGTTCTTTGTTGTTGCTTTGGTATGTGTTTTCATTTTTTGTTATTTTATTCATGAGCTTGATTTTAAAAGTTTCATATAGAACAAATTTTTATACATTGATGAATAAGTGATTTAATTATTTTAAAAGGAAAATTACCTACAGAATTAATTATAAACCAAAACAGTTAAATGGCAATGCTTATTGACAACACATCTGAATGACTCATATGGAACCTTATTGAGAGTATCATTAAAAATCACAGAAATTTATTAAAGCAAGATAGTCTTCAAAGTTCTAATTAGAAGAGGAACATTTATGGTCACAACACTCCACTTTTCAGTGCAGCACTGTTACCTAGTAAGTGTGTCCTTTGGAAAAAAATCAATTCTTTATCTTTGAAATTCATTTAAAATCAATAAATATTTATTGGTTGACTACTATGAGATAAATCCTAAGTACACAGAACACAATCTTAGTGAGCTCAAAATCTTACAGTGGGGCTGCCTCTGTAAGTAACTACATGTGCTCAGAGAGACAGAAGAATGAATAACACAAGTACACATTGCACACTTTTTGCAGAATGAAGAGATTAGTAGTAGAAGGAGTGGATAAGGGAAAAGAATTCTGAATCCAACAATAGAGCTTGCCTTAAGGATGAAGAGAGATAAGGCATGCCAAAACACCTAATAGATTGTCTGTTTGCTCAGTCCAAGGAGGAACTTTCGAATGTGCTGCAGTGGCCGCAGCCTTCTTTTCTGGCCCACTGCTAACATACGTGGCTCAGCTCTTCATCACTTCACATGCGAATTTACAAAATAAAACTTTGCCTACCTTGTGCCCTCAAGATCAGGGTATTAGCCTTAACATATTCAAGTTAAAATCAATATGCATTTCCTTTAGAGCAAATAAATCAGCTTGGAGATTAAGCAGGGTTGCAGTAAAGTAAGAAAGGAAGGTAGGTGGGGTGGCACACACCTCACTCCCAGCACTCTGAGAGGTTACAGCAGGAGGATCGCAAGTTCCAGCCCAGCCTAGGCAACTTAACAATTTTGCCAAATAAATAAAAAAATTTGTCTCAAATAGATAAATAAATAAATAAATAAATAAATACATACATACATAATTTTAAAGGGTTGGCAGTGTAGCTCAGTGTAAAGGCCTTCAGAAGTACTGGGTAAGAAAAGAATTCTAATAATTAAAGGTAAAACCAGTAAAAGTGAAAGTTACTACTGCAATATGGAAAAGACTCTTGGAGGAATAAGACATCCAAAAACTATTACATGTATCCTATAAAAATCGCCCAGTTCAACAACATTTTTATGACTTAAATGATTCAGGAATTACACCATAGTTTTTCCATCATATATTGGGAGAGCTGAGGTAGAAGTAGGAGAAAACAAGGAAATTTTATGTATTGACAGTACTAATGTTTTTATAATTAATTACAAATAGGCAATCTTGAGAATATTATAATTTTGGAAAACAACAGCTTAATTATATTGCAAAAATGCATGATTGTGGTTGTATTAGTTCTAACAATAACTTTGGTCTGGAGATATATGGCAGGCTGTTTATTACAGATTTCTTCAATAGGAAGCTAAATATTCACACATTAAAGGCAAAGCTTAATCTCAGTTCATTAACTGAGAAAAGATAGGTAGACAATATAAGGACTGTTGGGAAGTGGATTTTTGAAGCAACTCAGATACTGTATGGCTTTCCATAATGAGCTCTGAAAGATTCTTTGCTCTCCTGGAATCAAGAGTTCAAGAATCATAGCTGTGAGTTTCATTTTCTTGATTCTTTAGTTGTTGTTTCCCATCATTAAGTACTTTACAGTGGGGAGCAAGCCAACAGTTAGCATTTTGAGCTTGGCAGCCTAAATGAAACTTAAATTAGAAAGAAAACGCAAACATTGCTTGGGCAGAAAAATTGCTTTATTAATCTACAAAAGTTAAAGTATAAATTGATCATCTCTGTATTCAGATTCCCAGTGTGCTAAACAGAAATATATTTTTAGTTAAATTGCATAAAATGGCAATATCTTCTCATAAGCTATGATCATATGAACCAACTTAACATTTCCCTGCCAAAAAGTAGATACATTTTAATGGTAACTTGTCTTTATTATAGACATTTTCTTTTATGTCACCATCATACTTTGTGATTATATACTTTATTATGCGTGAATGTTTTTCATCTTAACGAGACTGTTCTCATGACAGTAGGAACTATGATTTTTGTTGTTTGCTTTATACACTGTCTAGTAGAGTAAAACAAAAAGTAATAAGTTGTGAGAAATTTCTGTCTAGTCTTTCTCTTTTGACTACTGTACTTTCACAGTGTCCGGCTCCAGAAGAGGGTTGTTATTCTGAACAATGTTAGAGAATAATGATATGTTTGTACTGTATTCAGGTGGGGGGAAGGCATAACCTCATACTCATTAGGTTAGTGTTAAATATGTTGTTGAAGAAGAGGAGAAATTTGGAGAACTTCTTCATTGCTGGCAAGAACGTATAGCCACTTTGGAAAACAGCATGATGGTTGTTAAACAGATTAAACATATAAAGTCAGGGGCAGGGGATTTAGCTCAGAGGTTTCACCGCCTGCTGTGCAATCTCAAGGACCTGAGTTCAATCCCCGGTACCCCCTCCAAAAAAAAAGAACATATAAATTAAGAATTGCTCAATTCAGGACTTCTTACTGTAAAACAAGCTCACCGCACTATAGAACTATAGAATCCATCTGGAGTTCTTCATAATGTCCGGAGGTTCTCGAAGGGCAATTTTTGCTAGAACTCATTTGATTATGAAGCTCAGACTCTGTGTGTGTGTGTGTGTGTGTGTGTGTGTGTGTGTGTGTGTACTTTGATTAATAAAGTCCTTTGCCTCTGACCTGTGTGTCGCATGTCTTGCTACTTTCTATGTCATGGTGGCAGGCTAACTTCTAAGCTTTCAAATAAGGTAAAATCTCATAATTCTTGACAGTGTTCTATTTTTTTCTTTTTGATTTCTTCAAAGGCAAATGAAAACCTGGGAAATTTCAAAATACTACATTTTTTACCTGATACAGTTTACCTATGCCTAAAAATTAACTTTTTAACAGCAATATATATTAGTATTTATATATCCTTCAGAGCTTTTCTTAAAAAATTACACTAAATGCATTGGACATTGATGGAGTTAAAAAAAAGAATATACATTCCATATGCTTTCTGTGTTTGCATTCAGCATTTCAGAAATAGATGCTTAAAATCCAAAAGTAGTTAAATTTTCAGAGAATGAGATATGTATTATAAGCACAGCTCTCTGAATACATAACTTCTCTGTACTGTATTTAAATCTAATTTTGTGACAGCTGTAAAAATGGCTAACTCATAGAAAAAAGCAAAGAGATCAAATTTATGCTATTTTTTGAAAAGTTATAATGCTAAATAAAACATGGTTCGGAATTTTAAGTCATAAAATTGCCACCTCCAATGTGGTTCCTTGGAAAATGCAATTCTTTGGAATATATTTATACATCATGTTTCATAATGATGACCTTTTAAATCATTTGCAAACATGAGTAGGTGGGAAAAGGAGGGATGGAACGTTACATGGAAAGTATTTGCTTACAAACATCCAAAACAGAAAATATATTTCTATCACTTCTAAGTGTGCTGAAAATTGTGATTGAATAAGTCAGGTTTGTACTAAGCCTGGATGATGCCAACACTTCCAGATTAAAAGAAAATCAGTTGTCAGATTTTAGCAGCAAGAAAGGCTGACATCATTGCTTCTACAGTGAACATGGGGCAAGAACAAGATGGAAATACTTATATGATTGTGGACAGCATGTACAATAAGGGGAGGACCCCCACAGATTATTGATGCCTTTAGAATTTCACATGGATTAAGTGATAAAAGAGAACATAAGACAATAAACTTGAATATCATTATTTGAATTGACTTTCTCAAAGCTCATAGTTTCAAAATACCTTTTATTCTTAGCACAAATTGAAACAGGTGGTGATATTTTCTTTTATTCTTTCAAAGTCATACAACCTATCTTGAGTAAAAGGGAAACCAAAGCTCAAGAATCTGTATAGCAATCCACTTTTGGAAGAGCATATAAAAATTACAGTATAAAAAGTTATATAACCAGAATATATTTTAGCATATATTTATGTGTATGTCAGGATAAATGTGCAACTTTTAAAATGAGTACATATTATTGAATTATTGCTGCTATATGAAGTGATCTTTTTCACATTTAGAAGGAAAATGATGTGAGAAAATAAAGAAGATTGTATCAAATGTCCTTTTTTATTTAGGAAAATTTTCTAAAGAAGTTTCCATATATTACACAGCATCCATTTTAGGGAACAGCTTAGTCTTTTTAGCCAACATTAATTTTTTGACTAAGAAAAGGGGACAGACACCCTTGTTAAAAGTTCCAGACAATACATTTGTTCCTTTAATTTATATGATAATATTATAAATGCTTACAAGTACTCTGAGTCTTCTGAACTTATGGTATGCCATACTTCTTTGACTATTTAAATTAGTCAGTTGACTTGACTTCAACAATGGTATCTAAAAGTCGTACCTTGTGGCTTTTCCTGATTAAAAAAAATTAAAAAGATTCTGATTACCAGTTTTGTTATTGTGGTCTTTTGTGTGTTTTGTTTTTGTTTCCCTGATCACAGCAGTATGGTAACAAGTTTTGAGATGGGGCCCCTATAACCCTGAAGTTCTCAGAGATTATGGAAAGCACAAAGCCCATTTGTCTGAGAGCACTGGATAAACTAACCAAGAAATCAGCATTCAATTTATGAAATACTGATATTTTAGGGTCATTTGGTATTGCCACGTGACGTTGCCAATTCTAAGCCATAATCAGACAGTTTTATGTAATAAAATGAAAAGTCTTTCAGAAGTTCTTCGTATTTCTCATTCTTTTACTTTTTCCTCTAAACTGATCACTTTTTCTCAAAAAACTTCATAGGGATCCATTATATCTCTCTTGAATTGAATTACCATATGAGAATAGAAGGACTTAACATAAATTTAATTAAGAAAAATCAGTGAAACAGACTGAAGTTCTCATTAAATGATTAAACTACTCGTCCATAATAATTTGTTCTAACAAAACAATAGAAAATATGTTGAAAGGTCATTTGATTAACTCTGTGGGATATAAATTGATTGCATTATTGTTCACATGTTGAAAAACAATGGAAGTGGTCTCTACTTATTATTCCTACTAGCTGGGAAGTCAAAATATATAGAAGGAGCATGGTAATCATAGCACTGCTGCTCAGGAAAAACAAATCTAGAAACCCGAATATGAGACACTGAATAAATGATGGTAATTGGCATTTTTATAAATTAGTATAGGTGACAATAATATCTTTTTCCCTGAAACCACAAATTGATTAAAATAAATGCAATAAATGCTTTTTTAAATTATAGAGTCAAATACTTTCAATTGTGTCAGTATAGAAAATTTGGTAGCAACTGTTAAAAGGGAATAATTTGGTTAAGTCTGAATTTGGATGATAATAACATGAAAAATAATCCTATTAAATTATTCTTCTGTAGCCATGCAGAAAAGACAAAGTTATTTATTAAAATAACTTATTAAATAATTTATGAAAAATAATTTTTAAATTATTTTAAAATGTGAGGCTTATAGGTATACTTGAGGTGATTACCACAGATTCACCTGGAAGTGTAATGACAGTGATTCAGAATATTTGTGCATTGGAAAAAGTATCATCACTGGATATTTGTGAAGGTTCTAGAATGTTGCAAAGATGTTTAGAAAATGATTCTGACTTATTAGATTTTATTTCCTAATTTAGCATGAATTTTGGCTGTTTTTGTAATTTTACTAGTTTTAGTTTTATTAACTGTGAGGAAGAAAATCATAGCACATAATAAGTTCTCATAAAGATAAAATGAGGCAATATTAATATAATGTTTAGAACTATGCTTAGATCATAGACTTAATAAATATAAATGGTTTCATTTTTATTGTCATGATGACAAATACAAAGTCCCTTCAACTAAACTGTTTTCTACTTCCGTACAATTTTGTGTGGGGGGTCAAATGAAGGACACAAATTTTCTATCTGTTGCTAATCTTCCCTCCTATATGATTGATACTTTCACATAAACCATACTTGCCATATTGCTCAAAGAACACACTTTACACCTCAGAAATTCATAAATAAACTCAAATATAATCAATGTTCTTCACAGGGCTACAGAATATGTTTCAAACTCTTCAGTATGAGCTTCAGTACTCTCTAAATGGCGGTGCAACCTATTTTATCATGGAAATAGTCACCTCTCCTGCCCACATTCTTCTTCCACAAAGCTAATTTCACTTTTACTTTCTCAAGTGAGATCTTCTTTACCAAAACTATAAAAATCCACCTAACTCTACACATTAGATAGGACTAACTACATTTAAATCCTAAGCATAAAAAGTGCTTTTTCTTTTTCCACCCATGAAAATGTCTGGAAAGGTTGAAAAGTGTTTAGTGAAGAGAGAAGAAATGAGGAAAGGTATTACTAATATATTATTAATATATGCCCCATTGAAATAAAGTAGAGGACTAGGGTGGTGGCTCAAGTGACTGTGTTATAAAACGAAAATTTTCAGATTATGAAGTTGGTTTGATTATATTAGAGAAAAATGTTAAGTACTGAGATTGTCTGAAATTAAACAAAAAGTGAGAGGGAAGAGAATTTAATAATTACAGCAGTTGGAAAAAGAGAATAGCACAGTGGCCAAGAACACGTTACTGAACCTAAATTACTTGAGCAAAATCCTCTTAACAGCTGAACTACCCTGTAAATTGTCTTTATTTTTTCTGTGCCTTGGTTTCCTCATTCATGAAATGGGAATCCGTTTCAACTCACCACTGTATGGTGTGAATATGAAAATTAAATGGGTTATTACATATAGAGAGTTTTAAAACTGTTGCCAGCTCAAACACGTACTCCTTAAAATAAAAGGATAAAAAGAAGAGAGGGGACAAAATTTTATAAATTATTCAAGCATAATCAATGTCAATCTCCCTCTCAATAAGATGAAAGTTTCAAGTGCTTCTGATATTCTGTAATATCTTCTATGTATTTTTCTCAGAGAATACAGTTTTAAACTTTAACACTATATAATTCTTTAGGTATGCTTCTTATAACTGATAAGCTCCTTAAAATCAACAATTGTATAACTGTCAGTTAACAAGTATTTTCTACCATAATAAAAATACTAATATATTATTTTTTTCAATATGTAAATATGTTCTCATACTCTTCATATCCTATTACTTTTGGTTATCATCTTATGTGTTTAAAAAATTTAAGGTCAAAACAATACAATGCTCAATATTTCTATTGAAGTTTACTACTTTGTAATGTGATGGTTTCTAAGTATACAATTGTGCTGAAAATGACCTCATATAAATTTTTTCGTCTTTTATGCTGAGAACAAATATTTAGTGGCAATACCCATTTTAAAGCATCATGAGATATGCATTCATATAATCATTTCAGAAGAGCTGAACATTAAAATGAGAATAATATTAAATTTATAAATAAAAAGGCATTACAAAAATGCTGAGCTAAGACTTTTACAACTATATTCATATTGAATTTTCTGTATAAATTGTGGAAATAAAAACTAACTTATTTTTTAAATTAATTAAGCCTCTATTGAATGTTAAAGTGTAGAAGAAAAACAAGAGCATATTAATGCAGAAGCAGCATGCTTTCACTAGGTTTTTCAATGATTAATTTGAAGGTCAAATTTCAGATTTACAAACTAATGGAGTGATTTAAATGTTTTAAATATGCAAAAATTGGGTCAGAACTAAATTTAGAAAGCTAGGTTATACATCATTCATACTTGGCCAGTAACATTTGACACATATATTTTTATTACATTTATTCTATCAATAGAGTCCTTGACCTTCTTTGTGATAATGAAATTCTAATTTATATATCATTAAAAAGATGTGATCCAGCCCCCAGGAAGCTCATTACATAAGTTTTTATTACTCATATTATAGAAGATATAGATCATTAAATTTTGTTACTTCTCAATGTTGTATTGCAAAAGATATTTCTTACAAACTGTTTTATTTTACTTTGTGAGATGATGAACTAATGCTTTCCATGTCTGGTTAGGTTGTTGAATGAAAGCCAAATGTACTTCTGATATCAACAAGAATGCAAGAATTCAGAAACTGACTCTTATACATTAACCTTGCTCTTGGTTATATCTTATTCTCTTATCTCTTCTTAATGAAATTGTTCTTGTTTGCATATGATTTATCTTATTTTGCTATGTGCATTACATTTTAAGTTTATTAAAGTAAGCAATAAAAATACAAGTACATAAGTGACCTTAATATTTTAATATGGTTTGAATAGTATAGCATCTTCAATGAATGAAGAATTAGTGAAGTGAAAATTTCCTTGCAAATACACAAAAAATGAAAACAAGAACAAAAAACTACAGAAAAAGTATTTTTAAGCCTCCTTCAAGATTTTAAATATTTAGATTCAGTTTTACATATATAATAACTATATAATGAGAATTTATGTTACTTTGTTAATATGTCAGGTTTGAAATCAGAAAAAGTTTATAGAAAGTGATTATAGAAATATTTTAAGATTTTAGACACATTATTCTATAAACTAAAGGTAAAGATTTCTAAGTCACCTAAGCTTTAAGATTTAAGTATTTTCTCTGTTGTTAACTATATGATAATGAGCTCTCATTATCCAGTGTCTCAAAACATATACGTCCCTTATGTGACTTCCTAAATTAAGGGGCAACTAATAAAACTGCACAGGAGAGAAAGACCACAACCAAAAATGCATAATGTCCTTCCACAATGACTCCCATAAAAGTTCTCATTATATTTTCTTAACACAAAACACAAGAGAATTTCTTTTTCATATGGAATTAGTTTTCTCAAATATGTATCACATGAATTACTTGATGTCTTTGGTGGCTACTATTCATTCTCCTTTTTCAATTCATTTATCCTGAATTATTTTTATCTCCTATTTAGAGTGGTGGTATTACAAAGGGCAACAGAATACCAGATGGTCATTGCTGTGGTTCACTGCATTTATATCCAGCAGCAAGTTAGATGATTGTTTTTCAAGCTCTCTATCATGCATAGAAATGTCTTTTTTACTATGAGGAATTTGGAAATCGTCAACATGTTTTTAGCTACGTGTGTTATATCATTTTTTCTTTCACTCATAGGCCTATATAATCATATGAACACTTTTTGCACACCAAGGGAATATAATTCTTTTCTTTCTATATGTTGTGGAATGTAGGTTTGGTAGAAATGTTTATAAAATTCTGTTTTTATTTTGGGAACAATGTTACTAAACTATTTGTTACGGCTTCTTAAATAATGTAAATGTTCTCAAACCAACCTAGACATTGCATTTAGGAAATTTCCTTTAAAATTACTTTTAAATGAATAAACAAAAAATTCAAAATAAACAAAAGCTTCCATAGAAGCATAGAAACATACGTCAGAAGCCTCAAAGTTACAACAAATTGACATAGGCAGTGAAGACATAATTGTTTCAAAAAGAGACTGACTTTTGTCTTTGATTTGAAAAATAAATTTTGTCAATTTTTTTCTAGGAATTGTACAGAAAAAGAAAGAAGTAAAATTCACTCCTTTAATGAAAAAAATATCTAAACTGATAATGAATTATAATAGGATACAATACTAAATACATAGATCTAATGATCATTGTCAAAAGTAACCAATTAGTTTAAAATAAGATTGGTGGATAAAGAAACAATAAAGTTGGCACCATAGAGTGAACCAACAAAAATATTTGAAATATTGTTAGATGCATGACAGAATAGAAAATCAATGAATTCCTAAATGGAAAAAGACAAATGAAAAACACAAAATGGGGAAAATAAATGTTAAAAGCTGATTATTATAGCATCTAAATACAGTGTGATTAATTTAATAGTAATAGGAGGCTCTAATTTTCTTCCCTGAACAGAAAAAACCACAGAATATAGCCCATATTGCTTATGTCAATGTACCACTCTATCTTCGCATGAAATTAAAGTACACATATTTGAATAATAACTTATATTCAATAGTTTGTGAATTTCATAAAGCTTGGAGCTGTATCATCCATATTTAGCAGAGTACCTTGTGCATAGTTCTTAATATCTATGTTTTATCAAATATATTTCAAATTTAACAAGTTCCAGAAACAAAAATCTGAGAAATGTTATATTACCCTTGGGAAACATATTTTCACCAATGATATATATTGCTTGGTGATTCCATCTAATTTATTAGGCTAGTGTGTATCTTTAAATTTCTCTTCACCACTTCAACTCTGAAGAAAACTAATTCTACTGCCTGTAAAGTTTTAGAACCTAGACAAACATTCTCTGGTGTGATCACTTTTCAGATTACTCATGTTTCAATGCTATTTTCATATTCAAAAATATATCTTTACAGATAAATATTATGTTTTTCCTATTTTGGCCATAATGATAGAAATAGGTTATAATTACACATGTTGAAGACTATGGATCAGACATTTTATATATACTAACTTAATCCTCCTGTTAATACTATAAGGTAATAGGATTCCTCCTAAAATTTAGATGAGAAAACTGGGGTCTAAAAAATTAAATACCTAGGTTAAGATTTTTTATTTTTTGTGTAACTAAGTTACAATTAAGCTGATCTTGGCTTTCATTAATCCAGTCTATTCTTTCCAGAGTTCTCAAGCTTTTTTTATCTCTATTCTACCAAAGTCCAGGCACCTGTTTAAATGGCAACAGATATTTTTATAAATACTTATGGCACCTATAACACAATGACTGTTAGCCATTATTTCTTATGATATTTAATTCTTAAATTTTTATATATTTGGAAATGAATACCAAATGTTAAGCATCTTCTATATGCTAAACATTATATAAATACTTCAAAAATATTATCGCAGTTAATCTAGTCTCAAACTTTTACAATATTTTGAGATAATTAAAAGTATTCAAATGCTGACACAATGAACAACACATTCAGAAAGGTAAAATCAACCCCTAGACCTTATGTCCTTAAAGACATGTTGTGTCTTCTTTGCTTCATAGTCCTGGATACTTGTAAAACAATATCATCAGCACATATTCATTGTTGTGTCACATGATGTACTTTTCAGAACAAGATTAGGGTACATAGAAGGTGATCGAGTATTGCCAGATTCTTGACTGAATAGCCTGCATTTTCCAGGCAGTGATGAAGAAGCAGCAAGTGACCTGTGACACTCGTGAGTCTTTCTTTGTGGCCTGGTATCATTGGGATTTTTGGGGCATGCTTTGATGTGATATTATAAAAATTATTCACGAGATGATTCATGCTTAACTTGCTGGTTCATTAAAAGCCATGGACAACATGATTTCTTCATTAGTGTCAAATATTACTGTTCACATTAAGAGACTAGATACTTTTATGTGAAATAATAAATGAGAAGGTGAATGAAAGCAAAATATACTCCCAACTATTGGTCAGACAGTAATAACAAGTATTGTTCCAGAATTCAAAGTCAGTATTACAATATTTTCTGAGAGATATTTGTAATAACATGTTTGAAAATCAACTAATTCAAACTATCAATGCATCAGTCTCCAGAAAGAATTTTTAATGCATGGCTCATCACATTTTGATATTCAGCAGTGCATTTGAGTTCCTTTTGGGGGGCCCAAAAACATTTTACCATTAACACTACTCCTCTATGATTCAGAGAATTACAGTAAAACACTATCTTTTATGTTAAGGGGAAAGAAGAGAGGTTTTTTTCAAGGTTTTCTTTACCAATTTTTTTTTAACTGCAGATATTGCTCCCTTAAATGTTAAAAGTATTATGACAGTGAATTCACAAATTAGCCTCTGTTTTGATCTAGTACTTAAAATTTCACAGTAAATATATTTGTATTTTTCAATTTTCAATGTATTTCTATGTACTATATGAAAACTTGTGAAGTATGACACTTAATTATTTTTGTTCTTTTAAATTCTATAAAATCATTTGTAGGTATTTTTCACTTTAAATTATTTCTACTTGAATTTACTAAAGCTTCGCATTTCTGAATACCCCATCTAAACATTTATCCATGTATAATCAAGACATATACAGAGAATACATGAAAGTTTTTATTTTCTAATACCTTTTTTGAGATGGCTTCAAGATACTGAGCATGAAAAAATAAATATCTTTGTACTTACTAAATCACTACTTCTTTGGAGACCTGTTATGATCTTCATACAGAAAAATATCTATTTAAAACTGCCCTTCTCTGCCTTCCTCTCAAACTATTGTCTTCTATTGCTAAGTCCAATTCTACGTCTTCATATTACCCTGGCATACAGAATTGTTGATCCAGATCTAGCAGGAAAATAGTGTCATGTTGTAACAAACACCATGCTGTTCTTTTTACACCAGCCATTTATTCTATCATGATGTGACAGAAGCTTCTTTTACTTCCAAGGTAAAACTTGGAAGGCCATTTTCACCTTCACTGCTACCTCAGTTAATTGAAATTTATTTTGATTTATCAGAGGTAAAAGTTACCTCATTAGCCATTTTGCCTTTCGGCACTGCGAAATATTTGGTTTATGCATCAACTATGATATCTACATCACTAACATCTAACCCTCTCCTAGCAGATCACAACAAATTCCATTCATATTTTACAGCATGATGTCACTTCGCTTATCACCGTTTACCTTGAAACCTCTTATGAATTCTTAGAATTTTACCATTGGCTATTAAAAATATACTGAAAATGTCAAGACAACATAATTACTCTTTTAGCAATTTCCATTAGTCAATTATTAATTCACACATTCCTAACACAACCTTAAATTTTATACAACTAATTCCTAACCTTAATATAGTTATTGCTTAATCAAATTGTTAAGTGTTTGTGTGTGCATTCTGGTGTAGGTTCTTGTAAAACACTCTAATTTATGTATCTCTTCTACATGTTTTAGTAGTCAAATGCCATTCTGAATATACAGTATCATTATGAAGCTTAGAAGCTTAACCTAGGAATAGCATGTCCTTTTAACTCTGTTGACCAACTGCATTACTTATTAAGGAGTGTTGGGAGCACTGAGGTGGGAAGGACTCTGAGGTTCTCATCAAAGCTGGGTGGGAGTGAATGTCATGGAAATGTCAGTCCTAGGAGAGCATGTAAAAAGTCAAAGGCTCCAGATATCTTCATTCTAGATTTAAGGCACAGGCATTAAACTTCATTTTTTATAGGAAATTGCTTATGTCAACAGCAGGATGTTAGTTGCCTTTTACAAATGTTAGCAGGTGGTGTCAATAAAATTCTGTGGACAAACACAAAAAAACCCTTGCACCATCCCCTCTAGGTGGATGTGGCATTCTTTTTTTTTTTAATTAATTGAAATACTATTGTTAGGATTCATCAAAGAACTCTAAAAGCAAAGGTTTCATCAAGGAGAGTCTCTATGTAAACTCCAGAGGAAGAAATGAGCAAATAATTACAGTTATCAGCCCCCTGCAAAGTTATAAATTAAAGAATCAGTATGCTGTCAAGTGACAAAGAGCACAAAAGGGAGGCAAGGACTGAGGAGCCTCTTATCCTTGGGACTGAATGTAGTGACACACGTTGTGTTGCAAAATGCACTAGTCCTCGATTCTTTAAGGTTTAATAAAAAAATGGTTAGTGAAAGATAAATTGCACCTTAGAAAATCAGATCATGTGCTCTATGAAGTATGATTTAGAATCTACCTTTAGCTGGAGAATATTAGTAACACATGAGAACTACTTTTGAGGCTGGAAAAGAAAATTTGTACTTTCTACATGAATCATTGCCTCATTCAAAACGTTCTTGTTCTATATAGTTCGTATTTTTAGTAATCCTATGTGAAATTTTCTCTTGAAGTGTTGTCCCCAGCTGAACTTCCATCTGCTGGACTGAGAGACATTAATGCCTCCTTTATCAAGGTGCTGAGCGCAAGGTACAGATTCTTCCATGAAAGCAATTATCACACATTATTGTAATTATTTGATCACAGTACAGTTTGCTCCACTGGGCCAAGAGTTCTTAAAGGGAGGAATTGTTTCTTAATTATTCGTTTGATCCTCAGTGAGTGAAATGCTGATTTTTCACATGGTAGGACTTATACATTTGAACAAGAAAATGCATCTTTAGCTGTTGTTGAGGAGAAAGAGGCAGCTTGGAAGCCTGGATTTAAGCAGGCAGTATCTACAAACACAGAGATTTTGGAAAGATGAAATAACACACAGGTTAGAGGAAAAGTCAGAGGAAATAAGGCCATAGGGTGCTAAGAATGAGAAGTGGGGAAGTACACAGTGGATGCTTAGCAGCAGAGTAAAACCCTGAAATAAAACAGCAACTGTGATAAAATAGAAGTATTGGTCTTAAAGTTAGACTTCACATGAAATACTTGATAGTATCCATTCTAAGTTACTCTTAATTTATCTCTGTATTTTTGTGAGGTGGAGGATATGGTAAGAGAGGTACTAAGGAAAAGTGGGATGATAGAGCTAATGTAAATAACTTATTATGTACCTATTTGTGCTGTACATTGAACCCTAATAGTATTATATTTTTGGTATTTTTCTGCCCATCTTTTCACTCCATTATAGATAAAGAAGTAGTGGCTGAAATAATTCTGTTTTCCCCAAGGTACTATTCAGTAAGTGGCAGAAGCAGTAGAGTAAGATCTTTTTTAACTCCAAAGACTATTATCTAAATTGAGATAGAGAAGAAGGAGCCCATAACAGAGATGAATTCTCAGGTAATGCTGAGAATGCTTTATTGGAACCCACTCAAATGGTTCTTGTTTTTTCCTATCTTAAGTCCCTATCAAAGATTTGGTTTGGGGTATTTTAACAAGTCTTTTTGAGTTAATTTTTTATTTTTAAAATGACTTTTTAATGTATGATTGAAAAATACACCACCAATGTTTACATTTTGAAAGTTATTGCAGTAAAAGACACATAGCCATTACCCCCCATCCCCTCAAAATGCTCTCCCTCGCTGCAAGCACAATATTCTTGCCACTTTCTGAAGCAGTTATGGAAGTCCTCTTTTGTGCCTTTAGTTGCCCTCTCTTGAGTGCTTAGATAAAATGTTTCACCCTTCATGGTCATTGCGGCCTAAAGAAAGATTTGGAAGTCACAAGTGCCAGGTCACTGTATAAGGTAGATGAAGACACATTATAATGTTTCTAGGAGTCTGCCTTTCCACTGGATGGCATTTGGCCCCTACAGTCACTGTATTTTTTTTTATCTCATCTTGTAAAGAAATAAAAGAGGACCTTTAGTACTGCTTCAGGAAATGGCAGGAATGAAGCAAAAAGTGTGGTCAATGTGAACAGGAGGATTTTGAGGGGGATTAACAGCGATGTGTCTTTTACTGTAAGTTTTTAAATTTCAACAATCAATGTATTTTCTGATCAGCCTTGTGTGTCTTTTGACTACTTCATATGTGACATTCCATTTCCTCTCATTACGATAAAGTGCTTTTAAAGAAAAGTGGAAATCATTTTTGTGCACTGTCAAAGGTGTTAACAAGCTCAGGCCTTAGAATTAGAGAATGGTTGAAACCTGACCTCCCTACCATATTCCATTTGCATATTCCATTTGGCATATTTCCCCATGGCATTCTCATGTTTCTGCATATCTTGTGAGCCTAGATTCCAACAGTCCTGCTTGCTCCTCTTACCGGCCTATCTTTTCAATGATATTTGTATAGGCAATAGCCCAGGAAATTATAAATAGTGTCTTCCACCAGTGAAGAACAAGTGTGAGTACAGCCTTGGGAGCTAGATATTTCCCTCTAGAGCAAAGAATGCTTGCTACTCATTATAAAAGATTCAGGTTCCTAAACTCAGCTCTGTCTCCTATAATACCACTTTGTATGCATGCAGGTATCTCACACACTCCATATTATTCTGTAAGAATTGGGGTATGGCTATGATTAATAAACTACCATTTATTTCTGACCAAAGAACCTTGACTCTTTTATCACCATTCATAAAATTAGCCAAGAAATTTGTCAACTTGCAAGTACAATAAAATCACAGATTTGCATAATTTCTGATGCTTATTAGCTGAGTAATGTTAAATAATTATTTTTAAACATCTAGACTTCAGTCCTTATTGTGAAATTTAAGGGGGGTAATATCTCTAAATTTCTGAGCACATTTTTAGTGTCAAGTAAATAGCCAATACTAGCCATAGTAGTAAGGAAAATTACACCAACAATAGCACTGTAGCAGTAATAGTACCAATAGAAGTACCAGCAACAAAAGGACCCAACACGGAGTGTGTAAAAATATATAACAGATATTTCACTAAGTGGCAGATATATTTTGTCTTATTTAATCCTTATAATGAATGGACCCATAGCCTTGTTTTTTGCTCTCTTGATTAAATGAAATAAATGAAACTCAAATTGTTGATATGATTTTTAAGAGGTAATTAACATGTTAATTGAGAAACATGAAATAACAATTTAGCTGTGTCTTATTTCCCTGGGTAACTTCCACATGCACGTGTGGTAACATGTTTGGGAGAAAGGTAGTAACTTGGATGTGCAGTTGGACATTACTATAGTAGAGGTAGTAGACAAACATAGGTAAAAAGTAAATGAAATGCAACACATTAGGAAAGAAACAATATTGGTCAGAATTTTGTGGGCAAGATCTGTCTACACATTTAGCTAAAGTTGAACATGTTCTATTTTCCAGGCTTTGTACTTTGAAATTTTGTCCTCATTAGTAGGTAATTGTATTTTCCCCATAACACAAATAATCTTTCTGGAATCTGTAAGAAACGATTCAGTACTACTAATGTCATCAATTCTTATAGCAAGTTCCCTGAAATATTTAACATATTCAGTGCTCTATTCAGTATTACTCAATGAAAGTAAAATAATAATTTTCATAGCCTAATTAAATTTCTAAACATCACAAACTCCATATGGTTTTCTAATATGTATATGGATTTGTATATATATATATACATTATGTATGCATAAATATGTATCTAAATGTTGAGATGTTTTTTAGGCTCTTGTCAAAAGTCATATTGTACTAACAAGAATTTAGCATTTTTCTATACTTGACATTCAGTATGTGACACACACACACACACACACACACAAACACACACACGTTTAAAATTCCATAGAAGGAGTAAGCAGAAAATGTTCAAATATACTAGCTAATTGTAACTCTTTTAACATGTTTTCATTATGTCAAGCAAATTTTCAATCAGTATAAAAATGTATTTTTTTGTTGTTTTTGTATTGTTTTGTTTACCTCTACAGATAGGAACAGGAAAATCCCACAAGGCTGTGTTCACTGAACTGGCTATGCAGGTGAGCTGAGGGTGGCCATCCAGGATATATCCAGTTACACAGCTGTAGCGGATCTTGTCCCCAACATCAAACCTTGTACCATATAATACACCTTTGGGAGGAACTCCAGGATTTCCACAAGAACTACTCTGCAATTCTATAGAGGAGACAGAAAGAGAGAAAAGAAAAATACTTGAATGTTTTAAATTTGTATCATTATATATAGATATTGATATCATTTTTCCTTTAGAAAAGAGTTCCAGAAAAGAAAATATCTTCTATTTCAATACATATATCAGTGAAATATAGAAAGAAAAACTGCAGTTAATATATTTACAGTACTTTTAAAAATTACATCCCTAAAACTTAGTAATAAGCAAATCTATTTTCATTTATGTGATACTCAGTATTTTGGTGCTTCTACTTAACCCAAAGCCGTGGGCATATATGCAGAACAAATACGTATTTTGAGAAAAAATTTAATCTTTAAATGGAAATAATATAGACAGTACACAGTAAAAGTACACTTTTTTTTTTAATTTAAAGAGCTCAGACTGGAATTGTAGCTTTTTTTATTAGTTTAACCGTTGAGTGTATAACAAGAATTATAATAAATGTATAGAGTAATGTTTTAACTACACCAATATGATGATGTCTGAAAAATGCTGGATCAGAATATTTTACTTTATTAGTCGATTAAAAGTAAACCAGTATACATATATGAGACTTTTAAATTTTTTTCATTATATAAAAGTATAATCTAATTTTAAATTAAAAATAGGTGAAAATATATAAAAATAGTAGTAAAATGTGCAGAGCAATGAGGTTAGGAATGAATTGTTCTTCCTTATCCTAATTTTTCCATTACATTACCTTTATAGTAATAATAATTGATGAAAATAATAAATTAATGGGAAAATGCAGTATTTCAATTGGAGTAAAATCGATGGTTTAGTTAATACTATTTTACAAACATTAATTTCTTTTGAGAGTTATAGTATAGCTTCCTAAGTAGTTAATATTCAGGTAGCTAAATAGGAGTATATGGCAACTGTATTGTTTTTGCAAAATAAGAAGGTAAAAATAACATTGCAATCCAATATGAAGTATTTTCCATTTTCTTTTCATATTTATCTCACCTGTGTGGTAAGTTTCATGAAATATGATGTTAAAGCAAATAATGGTAAGCCACAGTACCACTGAAAATATCAATGCCAGTATTAAGTAAAAATATTAAAATACAAAGTGATTCATAATATGTAGGTGGTTTACAGAAACAGTGGATAGTTAGGCATAAAACTGCTTGCAAAGTTAAAATTTTTATCTCTTTATTCATTATGAACTCATAGCAATTTGGAGAACATTTTAAAAGCTTACATTAATTTTGCTTATAAGCTTCCCAACATTAGTGAAAAAAAATATCCAATGATGGATTTAATTGAAGAACGGGATGTCTGTGGAACTTTTATATATTTTTTAGGGATAAAATGTTTACTTTTGAGTAAGAAATCATATATTTTAACTTTCTGAAGCCTATGAAAATGAAGAATTTGACTAATATTTACTGGATGTCAGTGGTTTCTGTAAATGCTAGGCAATTGCCTTAATACATCATAAACTAATATTTAAAAATAACTTAAAATGTCATTAACCAAGGTTATTTCTGATGTCTCACCTTACTATTTCTCCAATACATATGACGTATATACATTTCTAGTAAAATTTAAAATAAATGTACTGTATGTGAAGTTTAAACACCTTCGTTAAAAAATCCTTTAATTTGAACAGTAGTTTGCTTTGAAATACTTCAGTTTTTGGAAAATGCATTTGATTAATAGATGAGATGTTGGCTGCAATAGATTATGAGGTTAATAAGTTTTGATAAAATGAATAAGAATTCAGCCCTTTGAATATAGTAATAACAAAGGAAATACTTTTAATGAAACTACCACTTTTGGCCTTATAATCAATCCCCTCCTCTCCCTTCCACTCTCTAAAAATAATTAAGGTCAAGACTTCAATTATCATAAAGTTATATATCTCAGAGAAAGTAGTTTCCAAGTTGTTTCACAGGAAGCACTTAGGTGAGGGAAATAAAAGGAAAGAAGAAAGTGGTAGTTGTTATGCTCAGATTTAACATTGATTTAAATGAACAAACAAAGCTAGCCAGAATGAAATAGTACTTAAATGAAATTGGAAAACACATCAAGTGAAACATGAATGAATAGTAACATTGGGTGGAATCTTAATAGATTTCCTCATCTCCTCCTGCCTTATGGCTGAATTCTTTCTAAATCTATACACTGGTAAAAACTTAGGCTGTTTCACAGTAAAATGGAAAGTATGTAATTCCGAAACATATCTGGTCTTCATCTTCAGGAATACCTTTGCTGCTTATTTATCACTTTCTTAAATAAGAACACCTACTCATCATCTCTCTGCAACTGAGTAACTCATAAAGAAAGGTCCCATGCTTCACGTTCAGGTTTAATTCATCCTAAATGTATAGCCATTGACCATGAATTCTTATTGTCCTCAGTTTGGGACTGCTTTCTAAACTGTCCATTTTAAGATGCAGAGCCAAGGAATATATGTTTATTATCTGAAGAATTACATAATCTACTATCAAATCTATTCTGATTTAACAGCACTTCTTAGTCTTGATATTTTAAAAATAGTGCTGAGTATTGAGCTTTTGAATTAAATTAACTTTTAATTAGCAATAGTTTCAGAAATAACTTGGTTACACTAATTTGATACATTCTTAAGAGTTTGACTATCAGAGATAAAATATCTGACCACCTTCAGGAAAGGAAAATATAAACTAATAATTAATACATGTTTCACGTATTTGTAATAAGTTTAAATATTATAAAATAACTGTTAAGGAAAGAGATTTAAGCAATGAGATGAAGAATATTTATGTAACTTATCAACTGTATATGCAACATAGCTACTTCCTGTTGTTACCCCAATTTGTTTCTGGCATAAATTACATCTAAAAGCAGAGTTGTTGAATAGACTATAGTTCCCACTCCTCTGAACAACAAATGACTTTCAAATATTGATCTAAAGCTTTATGTGATTAAAATGAAAAAATGAAATAATAAGAGAAGCAGAAAAGTCCTTATCTTCTAGTCCATCATGGAAAGGTTAAAATGTGATTGGGGTAGAGGAGAAAATATTTTTAAGTTACTTTGAATATAGTGCTAATTGAGAAATAATAAACAAATTTGTTAAGTGAAATAAATAAAAGAAACTTTCTATGTACTTCAGCCTCATTTGGACTCTATTCTTGGAATCTGTGTCATGAGGTCATGTTTGTAAACAAAGCAGAAACACTTCAGTCAGCAGTTTGGCAAATTGACAAGATCACTGGAAAACAAGTCTGAAGATTTTGTCACTGGCTATCATGTGTCCTTGCTTTTAGTAGTAATGGAAATTAAAACTAAAGCACAAATTTATAGGAAAAAGGCTTTAGTTAGAGAGTTAGAGGGAATGTAAGAAAGGGGGTACCAGTTGGGTAGCTGGAAGGGGCACACTGCCACAGAGGCTGAGACCGGCTGCACCCAGGATTCACCAGTGAGCTGGGGCTGGTCGATCATTTCTCCGTTGTGGAGTCTATATGCCTGAGCGATGGTTCTATTCCCAGGAAGGGTAGCCAGTCTGTCATGCTCTCATTCACGTGGGGCTCAGCCTTTCCTGGAATCCATGTGGTCACAAGTCTGGGCAGTGGCTGGACACTTCTGGGTCGAGCTGAATGTCCCTATAGACCACATAGCTTGGTGTCCTCAGACAGGAAGAAGGGTGAGATCACAGGAATTCAGAGCTTATCAACCCTGTCTGGCCAGATCCTAGACACACACTCCCTAAATGGCCAGCACACCCTATGCAGAGCTGAGAAGAGAACTGGCCCAAGATTTACACTGCAAATGGATACAAAATGGAAGTCAGACTTTGTTCTACTTTAGTTACCAAATGGCTGTCTGTAGACCTAGGTAGAGTCACAGAAAAACTGGCTTTGATATCTCTGACTGTCCCAAAAGAAGACACGAATCTTCTTTCTAATGAGTAGCAGAGGAAGGCCCAGGATTCTGCCTTGAATCTCATCATGTCAGGACGTCCAATTAATACATAGTACTTTTGTGGTTCAAGCCGAGGGTTCCTGATGCAAAAGCCTGGAATCATTTCACCATTGTGTACTTCAAGGTAGAAAAAGCACACAGTCATTCTACAAGTGTTTATTAGGCATCTATCTGTCTGGTAGTCCTCTGAGAATCCAGTCTTACAAAAGACAGAAATGGTTCTGCTCTCATGGACTTTATAACTTGATGGTGAAAAATAACTAACAAACAATTGTTCAATATACATTGTAACGCGTGCAAAAAAGGAATACATGTTATCATAAAAACATACAATAAGAAATTAGTCTTCAGAGGATATCTGGAAGCTATTTATACATTTAAATTGTAATCTGATTAGGTTAAAATTTAGATTAAAAAGTAAAAAGACAGTGAATTATCATAGTCAAAATCAGATAGTCTAAGAAGCAAAGCACTATAATAGTTGTTTGATTCGGCCTTACATTGAAGATAGGTTTCATTGATTCATTGGGTTAGAAACTAGGTTGGGGAAAATATTCCAAAAGGCTTCTTATAGGTTCATAAAGTATCTTTTGAATAGGTTTTTAAAAAGAGGGGCTATTTCATTGTTAAACGTGTGGTGGTGTGATTCTATAAACTCTTCAGAAGCAAATAATTCAGAGTAAATGATTGAAATCCATTCTAAAGGTATGAGTGAGCAAATTTTTTATAAACAAGTATTATATAAACATTGTATGAACTTACTAACTTAATACTAATTCAGTTTTTAATGTGAAAATTTGTGCTAACAAATGTGAATAGCTAAATGTGTACATATTATTTTGATATAAGAATATTAATTTTAAAAGGCTATTGATATAATCTCATGAAAATGTATCTAAGTCATATGCTAAGCATTCAATACATGACAAATGTTATTAATTCAATAGACTGAAGCTTTATTAGTATTATAGTCAATTTTGTATTGGACACATCTAAACTTGATGTGATAGTAATGCACTATTAGAGCCAATATCATAGGTATCAAATTTTTTATTAAATGCTAATTAAATTAATATATTAGATAAGTTTTCATGTCTTTATAAAATCAAAATATAGTAATTTAGCCACTGATAAAATTCAAATGTCCCTAAGTCATAAATGAAATTGGATGTCTAATTTCAACTTTTGGTAGAAAATTGTACAACCCATTGAGAGGCTACTGGGGAAATCCAGGTAAGATAAGAGCATATCCGGAGAAATAGTGGCAGTGAACATGGAAGAGTGACAGCAGAGGCAGGTTATGCCATATTTCAAGGTGAAGCTAGAACTCAGAGGACAATCATGATTTACTTTTTTTTATTTTTATTTTTTGGTGTATCCTTTTATTGGTACATTTTAGATGTACAATATAATGACATTCATCATTGAAGATATGCACCTTTACATACTGTCTTGGTTCTTATTTTTTCTCCCTTCCTCTGCCCTCCCTTCAACCCCTCCATCCCTCCCTATTTACAAAGACTTTGGGTCCGTCTTGTTTCCACCTCTCCAATCCACTCAGCATGCAACAACCAGAGCTGAAACATACATTCTTTGTGTCATTCCCTTGTCTTAACAGTCTCCTCTGCCTCTCCGTTGAACATAAATTAAAATGTGAAATCTATAAGGCCCTGCAGATCCAGGCCTCTGCCTGTTTCTCCAGCCCACATTTCCCTTGCTAACTGAATTCCAATACACTGTCCCTTATTTCTCTTGAAACTACAAGTTGTTTCCTGAGAGATTTTGTACATTCTATCCTCTCACTCTGCAATACTTTTCCCTTGTGTTTTGCCTGATTAACCCCTACTCAAAAAAAGAAAATTGTATAACCAAATTCACATACATCTCTATAGATGTCCTTAATTCATTATTTTATCTATTGATTGGTATGATATAACAAGTACCAGGATATGCACACGAATGAACAAATAATATATTCAACATCTTGCAGCTAACAAAATCCAAATAAATTAAAAAATTAAGAAGTTTAAAATATAAATTAAATCCTAATAGACAGCATCTATAAAGCACTATAGGAGGACAAAGTTTTTGACGAGATTTCCTCAGAGAATTCAATAAAGCTCTATCAAGCAATTCAGCAAAAGAAGAATGATTTATACTAATAAACCTATTAAATCCTTGGCTCTAAACATAAAGTCCTCAATTTCCTTGGAGCACATGGATAGTCGTGAAAGGCAAGATATGGAGCAAATCATGAGGAAGAAAACCTGACCTTGAAAATTGGAATGAAAAATAGAAAGAAATGATAAAAGACACCATAACTACTGAATTGCATAATTATTCCTCAAAGAGATGAAGCATGATCCTGCTGAGATCAATTAACAATGCTTTAAAACATTGTAAAATTATATCTAGTAAAGGAAGTAAAAATCAAGTTGTTTGTACTTCTTAAAGAAAATTAATCTCAAGGTTGTATTTCCCAGATGGTTAAAAATAATTTAGGAGAGCATAACATCAAACGGAAGTAGAATGTTTTGTACCTAGTACCTCTCACCCTGAGACTTCAAAGCACTTAACAAACTAATTCCTTCTCTAACATTTTAGTGATACAGAATATTTTTTATCACAGACACTAAACCATCTCCTTCACACAGGACATAGATGGTATAATTTGAGAGATTATTTGGGGATTTTGGTTTGAGTAAACATTTTGTGGATATTTTGAATCACTGATGGGATCCATTATGTCCCCCTGGAATTTTCTTTCATCACACACAGCTGAATGGAATTTATTTCTTTACACGTTTCTTTTCTCCATAGACTGAACATGTTTGAGAATGGGTGATCTGACTCATCTTTGTGTATCAGGAAGTCAGCATGCAGAGTCACTGGCAAGCAAAAAGGAATTGTTAGTTATTTTTGTTAATAGAAAAATATAAAAGATGATCAACGTGCAGAGTTGTAAGAGCAAATATTTAAACACAAAACAATAGAGTGAAACTGGCAGTATAGAACAGAGCTACACTTATATCAGGAATTAATTTTGTAACATAATAAGTACTAGATGTCTGTGGCAGCATGGGTAAAATTACATAATTATACTATTCCAGGGAAACATATCAACTTCTGTCAGGTATTTCCTACCTGTGAGCATGATTCCTAAGCTTCTGGACATGCTGTGACCTCACTGTGATGTTGTACACGGAACACACTTGAAGCCACTTTTAACAATTAGAAAGTGATCATGAAAAATCCAAAGGTTCAGAGTTGCTAACCAAAAGGACAAATGCCCATTTTTTAAATTATTTCTTTAACTTAATGAAAGGGAATCCAAATAAATTATTGGTTGTTGGAAAAGAAATGATAAGAAATTTAGCTATTCTGCCTAAAAGAAAAATACATTACTAGACTGATGGGGTGGTAGGATGAACACTGATTGAAATATATTTCAAGCAGTAGGAGCAAAGTCGGTTGACACAATACTTTAAAAATATTAAGATAAATCTTAAGGTCACCTGGAAATATTTCTAAGGAAAGGATGTAAGAATATATAGAAAATAGTACAATTTCAATTACACAAAAATATATGCTATATAGGTAACATCATACTGTTAATATTGAACATATAAGTGGAGCCAACAAGTGATATGGAAAAACATTTTTTTTTGGTACTGGGGATCGAACTCGGGACCTTGCACTTGTGAGGCAGGTGGCAGAACCACTGCGCTAAATCCCCAGCCCAAGAAAAATATGTTGAGTTAGATTGAAATTAATGGTCAAATATAATGTAGAAAATTATTTATGTGATATATGAAGATGGATGTTTGCTGATCAGTCATTTTAATTTCTGACTAAGAAGCAACTAATGTTCTTTCAGGTTCACATATCTGTGCCTTTTATTTGACAAAATAAATGTTACCACCACCTAAACTAAATTTATAAAAAGTATATTTTTGTTTTGTAAACTACCAATATATTAAGATAGTTGTGGGGAAAATGTCATAAAATATGAAAATTTTTATGATGATTAGGTACCAAGAAAATGAAATAAAAATATCAAAAGAAAGCATTGTAGATGCCACACTCCCTGAAAGTTTCTAAAAATATAAAAATAGCACATTTAACATAGGGTAGCATTTTACAGCTTGGTTCAGATTAACAGAAAATTCTGAAGAGACTCTTTGACTCATGACAGAATTGGGACAGTATCTGTATTAAAACCTTGGCATAAAAGTGATTTAGTTCTTTAAAAAGATGTTAAGCTGTTCAAGAATAATTTATTGGATTACATAATCATCAGATATGATGAGTGAGAGATGCCATTGTATTTTAGAAATTAATCCATCACTAAATAATTATCAAACCCTAAGGCATAAATATCAAAGAGATATAACAAATATGACACCATATCTATCTTGTTGGAACTTACAACTCAGTTGGAATGACAAGGCATGCATAATATGACCTTGCAAGGATTGAAAAATAAAGCTGATTTGCTAAGCTAAAAATTTTAAAAGGCAATTATACTTTTTATATCCTTCTTATACAGGAGAAGAATTGTTGTCTGAAATAAGTAAGATTTTAGTTGGAGAGGCTTAAGAGAAGAATCTAGTAAATAATATCAGTAAGACCTATACAGAGCAATATGCTGATGTATATTAAGAGATATGCAAAACAAGTTGGCTTAAGTAGACACCATATACATGAAAAAATACAAAATGAACTTCAGAAAAGTATTGGAAGTTCACACTTGTGAGACACTTGAAATGAGCTGTTTGGGATCATTGTTAAGGTGTTGCTGCTGCTTCAAGACCCCAAAATGAAATAGCTGAAATAAAATAGCAGTTATTTATTCATCTCTATGTCTCTCTGATTGACGTGGGCAAAGAAGGATAAGACTCGGGTTATCAGGGACCTAGATTTCTTCCATCTTGCAGTTCTGTCATCCCCACTGCCTTGCCTACAAAATAATAGGTTGCAGCAAATGTTGACTTCTAAGCTATTGGGATTTTCTAAGATGATTTTAGGAAAAAGAAACATGCCCTCCCTCCATTTCTCTGCTGACAAATCCTATTGTGACTGTATCTTACTCGGCTTCCAAGGTTTCTAGGAGACACACACCAGGTTTTTTGGTGGTGTTGTATTGGTTTCTCAAGAAGGCCAACTGTAGTTTCTTACCAATCAGGGACGTGGTTGAGCAGAAAATGGAGTCATGATAAATAAACCCCTATGTGAGAAGGTGAAGAACAAAATATTTCACAGTCCAAAGCCATGGAAAATAATAAATCCTGTTAGACAAGAGTTATGACAAGCTACTGCCCTGACAGATTCTGGTCTGCATCATTTGTCCAGTGGCTTGCATTTTCTTCTGAATATCTTCCATGCCCACATTCTTTGTGGTTAGTAGAATAGTTTATCTTTGGGAGTGTTCAGCTCTACATTTGCTAATGCAGATTTGGTGCTTAAAATTGTCTACGGGGTTGAACAATAAAAAAGTTTTGCAGGTGAGTCACGGATTTTATTTGGCCAAAACTCCCTCCAATAATTTCTTAGCAATTGGGATTTATTTGGCTGAAACTCCCTTCAGTAAGTTATTACTTATTTTTATGTACCGAGGAACTCCCCTTGGGCCTAACTTGCTCTCACCTTGTCTCACATTCTCTTTGTAATTGAGACCACCTTGAGCTGATCGGAAAAGGAAGTTTAGCCAGGAATGCAGCAATCTTTCTTTTATCTTGACCCCAGGGCTACTTTCCATCTTTGTATTAAAAAATTTAATGGGAGATTCAGATAAACAATATTCCTTGCTATCTAGAAGCAAGATTTTTGGGGGGGGTCGTTTTCTAACTCCTAAGTCACCAGAATTAGAAATCTATATTCTCCACTCTCCTTGAAAATAGCCAACTTATGCCTGCTCTCTTCTCTTTGCTGTGAAACCTTGCCATGGGCAGCCAGGAACAAACAGCTTACTTTCCCATGTTCTTTTCCACCTCTTCCTTTAGAGGGGAAGCCTCAGTGGTCTGGCCTCACACCTTCACGGGAAATTACTTCATCAAACACTTACCATATTATGCAGAAGTCACTGTCTAGCCAACTCATACTATTGATGTTTCCTTGCTACTACCTGGACCACAAAGCAGTGACACATATTTTAGATTTTTATTTGTAACACATCCCAACCAATGCAAATATTTTATCGCTGCCATAAATTCCTTTTAGAAAACACTTTTATAGAGTATAAAAGAATGTAATACAGTGTCTAAGAATAGGCTCAAGGCTTAAGCTCTTGAATAACAGCAAACTGCTACCCTCAGGCTAACCGCTGGACTCAAGTTTAACTAGATTCTCTGATTCCTCATCCCAGAATTGTGAATGGTGGAAAGCAACTCGAAAAAAAGACTGAAATTACAATGCAAGGATCAGGGAGGGATCTCAGCAAAAAGCAACAATAAATATGAAATGTGATTTATCCACAGGAATCTGGATAATAAAGGATACTGCTGCAGCAAAATTGCAACATTCATAATGAAATCAACACCCAGAATCTACAAGGACACTACATGTGCTTAGATTCCAAGTTTAATGTTCACATAAATGCATATATTTGGTGGAATTTAATTAAAAATCACAACAAAAGAATCTCAGAAATGTGGTTTTGTTTGTTTCTCATTTTCAAATGCAAAACAATGAAATAGAAATTGAAGAATAATTCAGTCATACTGCCTTATATTTAGGTGTCTCTCCAACATAGTTCAGTTTACATTTTAAGTCTATCGAAACTTTCCCAACGCACCCCAAACACACATATAGGCAGTCTCTCCGATTCTGTCCATGTAAGAAAGTGCAATATCCCACCTGATAATCAAGATCTTCCATTATCCATCTTCTTGGGCCACTTAAGGTTTCCCCTCATGTGCTTTATTTCAGTCAAATATTCATTGTCCCCAATGTTATTTATATTCTTGCTTCACAGTTTTGCTTCCACCATTGTGAAATACCTTCCATTTATTCTTTGCCTATCTAGATGGTTCTATCCTTCAAGAGCTAAAGCAATTCTCGACTTCTCCACAAAGGTTTTCCAAGTTCTTTAGTCCATAGTTAAAAAGTTAGCTTAATTCAAAGTATGGGAGAGAGAAGAAAATGTAATAAATCCCAATTTATTTCACAATCTCCTTGAAGACAAAAAAGAAGTTCTTGATCTCTTATGGAAGCAAAATATAAGACAGTAAACCCTGTGGGAATAATAATGGTGGGGAAGTAGTAGTCAGTGCTAAAATGCATTACTGAACAACAAGGAGTACAGTGAATCTTGACTATTTTATGCTTCAAAGTGATGTTCAACCTTTCCTCCCTGCAGAGACAGCTCTGTTGTGAGTTTGGAGAAAAACTAAAAACAAGTAGAAGGCCTTGTTTCAGTTTGTTTGCATCCTTGCAGTTGACAAATCTGGCTTTGATTTCTATCTCTGCCAGTCAGTTTTATGTGAACAATGAAGCTTTTAATATTTTGGTTTCTTTTTTTGGTACCATCATCATTACTGAGATTTATTTAGTCTGTATAAGCCATTAATAGGAACTTACTATGACTTTTAACTCTGTTGAGTTTCTTGATATTACTGTATCCTAATGTTCATTTAATGGTTGCTTGTTTCATGTTGAAAAGATGGCCATTTATGCATGAACTCATTTTCCTCAGAAAATATGTATTTATGAGCCTTGAGTTTATAAAATATGTCTGATTTCATCCCAGTGGAACCGCATAACATTTAACAATGGCAAAGGTTTCCCAATGATGCATTTATGTTGTTATTCAGTTCATTTATCTTCACTGAGATCTTAACATTTAGAATGTATTTTACCTTTTTAAGCATTGATGTCCACAACTCATGCTAACTAGTTTTGTTATTGGGTATAGCTCATAGTATAGTACAATAAGAATTACTTCACGAACGCTATGAAAAACTAATTGGAAGCAATTATGACAATTGTCTCTCTTCAGTTGCTTTGCACTAGACTCTTCCTCTGTCAAACTGCATGCAGTTTTCCTTGATGTGACCTATCCAGTTGCATTTCAGGCTTTATTCAGTGAGCAAGCATATTTCTGATTAAAATTAACGGGCTATGCATGGATTGAGTGAGGACTGTAGTTATTAGGATTATAATATGAATATAAGAGAGAATTAAGTATCATTGGACCTTCTTATTTTAATTAAGTACCACAACGCTCTTAATCAAGCATATAATTAAATTTAAGAGGAAGTGTATTGTGCACTAATTATCACTGATTATTAATAATATGCTTACTTATGCATGCAAACTCTATAGTGGTATATATCTCCAAAGGGTTTCTGAATGGCAATAACATTCTGCATAATGAAACTACTATGAAATGGAATCTCGCAAGGAATGTCAGATGAAAAAATAGCTCAGATCTCAGAACTCTTTTTTCCTAAAATTTTCCTTTGAAAAATCAGAGCAAATGATGTGAACTTTCACAGAAGAACATCAATACCTATATTATGCTTTTTTCCCAATAATATTTTTATTTTTGTGATAATAATATTTTTATATTTCCTGTAGCATAAGGAATTCATGCACCTCCGTATATAATTAATTCAATGGTTATTTTAGCCTTTTTTTAAATTCTATTAATTTTATTGGTACATTTTAGGTATACATTATGATCACATTGATCATCGGGAATTTTTACCTGTACATGATATATCTAGGTTCTTGATTTTTTCTCCATTCCCCTTTCTCCCTCTCCATCCCTCCACTCCTTTCTATTTACAAAAACTTTGTTTCCATTTTTTCCTTCTCTTCTCATATTTTTTCCTTTCTTCTTTCCTTCCCCCCCTCCCAAGTTCCCCTTCCCATTTGGACTATTTCTTCCTATTTTACATTATCTATTATACATTTTGGTCTTCATTTACTCTTACAGTTTCTCACACCAGATAAACTATTTGATATTTACACATGTGTGTCCTATTTATTTTACTTAAGAATATGACTTCTATGTCCATCTAGCTATAAATGCTTCTAGTTTATCATTTTTTATGGCTGAGTAGTACTCTGTTTTATGGAAACACCATATCTTCTTTAATCCATCACCAGTTGATGGGCATTTGGGCTATTTCCAAAATTTAGCTTTATAAACTGTGCCATTATAAACATGGGTGCACATATATCGCTGTGGTATGATTCTTTTAATTCTTTTGGGACGATACCCAGCAGGGGAACATCTGGGTCAAATAGGACCTCTAATCCTAGTTTTTTGAGGAATCTCCACACTGATTCCCACAGTGGTTGCACCAATCTACACTCCCACCAGTAGTGGAGAAGGGTTCTTTTCTTCCCACAACCCTGCCAGCATTTGTTATTGGTTGATTTCATGATAGCAGCCATTCTTTCTGGGGTGAGGTGGAATCTCAGCATTGTTTTCATTTGCATCTCTCGAATAACCAGTGGTGTTGAACATTTTTTCATATGTTTATTTGCTGCTTCTACTTCTTCATCTGAGAAATGTCTGTTCATTTCAGATGCCCATTTTTGGATTGGGTCTTTAAATTTGGGGATTCTGACTTTTTAAGTTCTTTATATATTCTAGATAGTAGTCCTTTGTCTGAGGAACTGCTGGTGAAAATTTTTTCCCATATTCTGGGTTGCCTCTTCACTCTGTTTTTGATTTCTCTTGCTGTGCAGAAGCTTTTTAATAAGATGAGATCCCACTTGTTGATTCTTTGTTCTATTCCTGTGTGACTGAGGTTCTGTTCATAAAGTTTTTCCTATGCCAGTGTCTTCAAGAGTTCTACTAAGCTATCTTCCAACAGGTTTAGTGTTTCTGTTTTAATATTTAGATCTTTGAACTATTTTGATTTTAGTTTAGTGCATGGTGAAAGATTTGGGTCTAGTTTTAATCTTTGGCAAGTTGAGACCCAGTTTTCCCAGCACTATTGATTAAAGAGGCTATCTTTTCTTCAGTGAGGGTGTTTGGCTCCTTTGTCAAAGATGAGGTGGCTGAGTATATCTGGAGTTGTTTCTTTGCTAGTACCATGCTTTTTTATCACAGTGGCTTTGTAGTATAATTTCAAGTTGGGGATTTTGATACCCCCTGCCTTTTCTTTGTTGCCTAGAATTGCTTTTACTATTCTGGGTTTCTTCTGGTTTCAAATGAATTTTTGGATTGTCCTCTCTAGGTGTGAAATATGCTATTGGGATTTCAATTAGGAATGTATACTGAATCTTCCTACACAGGAGCAAGGGATGTCTTTCCATTTTCTAATATCCTCTTTTATCTTTTTTTTTTTAGAGTGCTATAGTTTTCAAATTAGAGATCTTTTACTTCTTTTGTTAGATTGATTCCTAGATATTTCATTTTTTTAGATATTATTGTGAAAGGAATTGTTTCCCCAATTTCTCTCTCAGTGAGTCTACTGTTCATGTAAAAGAAGGCTATTGATTTTTGAGTGTTGATTTCTTAATCCAGCTACTCTACTGAATCTTGTTATTAAGTCTAGGATTCTTTTGATGGCATTTTTGGGGCCTTCTATATAAAATATCCTGTCGTCAGCAAATAATGACATTTTAACTTCTTCCTTTCCTATATTTATACCTTTTATTTCTTTTTCTTGTCTATCTGCTCTAATGTTTCCAGGACTATATTGAACTGGAGTGGTCATAATGGACATCCTTATCTTGTTCCTGATTTTAGTGTTAAATATTTCAGTTTTGACTCTATTGATATAGTGTATTACATTTATTGATTTATGTATGCTGAACCATCTTTGTGTCCCTGGGATGAATCCAGCTTGGTCAGGGTGTGTGTTGTTCTTGGTGATCTTCCGTAATCTGTTTGCCAGTATCTTACTGAGGATTTCTGTGTCTATGTTCATTAGAGAGATTGGCCTGTAGTTCTCTTTGTTGGTTGAGTCTTTCTCTGCTTTTGGGATCAAGGTAATTCTTGGTTCCAGGAATGAATTTGGGAGTACTGCTTCTTTTTTAATTTCATTAAAGGGTTTGAGAAGTAGTGGCATTGGCTCTCCCCTAAATTTCTCGTAGAATTCACCAGTAAAGCCATCAGGACCTGGGCTTTTTGTAGTTAAGTTTTTAATTATGTTTTCAATTTCATTGATTGATATTGGGTTGTTTAGAATTGTACGTCTTCTTGGTTCAACTTTGGTAATTCATATGTATCTAGGAATCTATCCATTTCTTCTGTGTTTTCTGTCTTATTGGAATACAGGTTCTCAAAGTATGTATTGATGATCCTCTGGATTTCTGCTCGATCTGTTGTAATTTCATTCCTAATTGCATGAATTTGAGCCCTTTTTTTCCCCCTTTTTTTCTCAAGGTCATCTAAGAGTTTGTCAGTTTTATTTATTCTTTCAAAGAACCAAGTCTTCCATTCATGAATTTTTTGTACCTTTCTCTTAGTCTCCATCGCATTGATTTCTGCTCTGACCTCTGTAATTTCCTCCCTTGTATGAGCTTTGGGTTTGTCTTGCTCTTCTTTTTCTAGGAGCTTGAGGTTCAATATTAGGTTATTTATTTGAGTTCATTCTGTTTTCCTAATTCATTGCTATGAATTTCCCTCATAGGACTGCTTTCATTGTGTCCCATAAGTTCTGGTATGCTGTACTGGCATTATAATTTAATTGTAGAAACTGTCTAATTTCTTCAGTTTTCATCTGTGACCCATTGGTTGTTCAGGAGGGTGTTATTCAACTTCCACGTGTTTTTGAAGTTCTTGTGGATTTTTTTGCTAATAATCTCTGCATTCCTTGCACTATGATCTGACAGTATACAAGGGATAAGTTCAATTCCTTTGCATTTACTTAAGCATGCACTATGAGCTAGTATCTGGTCTGTTTTGGAGAATAACTCATGTGAAGCTGAGGAGAATGTGTATTCTGATTTTGTGGGGTGGAACACTCTCTAGACATCTATTAAGTCCATTTGTTCAAAAGTTTGGTTGAGTTCTATCATTTCATTGTTGATTTTCTGTCTAGCTTATCTATTTGTGAGAACGGGGTATTGATGTCCCCCAACTAGTATTGTATTAGTGCTTACTTGATTTTTCATTTCCACAAATATTTGTTTTATATAGTTGGGTGCACTAGTATTTGGCAGATATGTATTTATGATTTTCATCTTTTCCTCTTGGGTTGTTCCCTTTACAAGGATGTAGTGGTCATCATTGTCTCTCTTAATTAGTATTTGTTTGAGGTCAACTTTGTCTTCAAACAGGATAGCTATCCCTGCTTTTTCCCAGGTTCCTATTGCATGGTGTATTGTTTTCTATCCTTTGATTTTCAGTCTATTAATTTCTTTTTGAATTAAATGTGTTTCTTGTATGCAGCATATTGTTGGATCTCACTTCTTGACCCATTCTGGCAATCTATTTCTTTTGATTAGTGAATTGAGACCATTAACATTAATGGTTATAACTGATATGTATTGCTTGTCCTTGTCATCATCTTTTCCTGTCGTTGGATCCCCACCACCACCACCACCACCACCACCACCACCACCACCACCTTTACCTGTAATTTCTTGCCTGATGGATTCATTCTTCTGGGTTTCCTGGGGTTGTGACCCTCACTGTCTTTTCCTGGGATACTTTTTAAAAATTTTTGGAGTGCCAGTTTGGTATTCATGAAGTTCCTGAGGTGCTCTTTCTCATGAAAGTATCTTATTTCTCCATCAATTTTGAAAGATAGTTTTGCAGGGTACATCAATCTGAGTTGGAGGTTGTTTTCCTTTAGGGCTTGAAATACTTCACTCCAGGCTGTTCTTGACTTGAGAGTTTGTGCTGAGAAGCCTGCTGTGATTCTGATGGGCTTTCCTTTGTATGTGATCTATTTCTTTTATGTAACTGCTTGTAGTATTTTGCTCTGTTGGGTTTCTCGAATCTTGACTATTGTATGCCTGGGTGTGGATTTTCTTTTATCATGGCTAGGTGGAGTCCTACACAAAATGTGTCTCTGCTGTCACTAGTAGACAACATGGGCAGCAGCCTGTAGATCCAAGTCAGATAATCTCAGAGAGCTTTCCATGTTCCACTGACATTCAAGCTGGTTTCTGTCTGTGAGGCCAAATTGAACTCCCTGATGTCCTGTGGGTTTGAACTCTCCACAGTAATACTATGGGTTCCAGCCACCCTTTCCCCTCAGCAAGTCTGGGTTCTAGTAGGAGGTGCTGATCCCACCAACTCACCAACCACCGTAGTCCCCTGGGTCTTCACTACAGTGTCTCTCTTTGTTCTCCCCATGGGCTTTAACATTCTGACTTCTTGGGTTGAGATCTGGGTCCTTTCCTTAATCAGTAGTCTTCCGTATGTCTCTTGGCCAAGTCTCCCCTCTGTGATCCTGTCCATGCATCTCTCTCAGCCTTGGTGGCACCTTTGGCTTGTGTCCGCTGTCACAGTGCAACAGAGGAGGGAGTGTTCCCTCTCTGTCACCAGCCAAGGCCCCTTGTCCGCCCCCTGTATCCCGTCTCAGAGGACAGTGGGTATCTCCAGCCCTTTGTAGTCAAGGCTCTGGGTGGACCTGGAAGCAGAGTTTTCCTGGACTCCTTCTCTGCTTCACAGCATAGATTTATTCCCTCAATCTGTTGACCAGGTGCCAGCAGTCCAGTGTAGCTGTTCTTCTCTTCCCTTCTTCTCTCAGGGCAGCAAAATGGCCCTGGGAAAAGGGACCAAAAAGAAGTGGGAGGGTGTGGGGGGAGGGCTGTGCCTCTGCCCAAATGATAGGCGTGACTCAGCTGCTTTTCCTTTTGGGTGAACCAGATTTCCACTTTTCGACTTAAATTCCCTCGGTCTGCTGACCAGCTGCCAGCAGGCCCAGTCTGCTGTGTCTGGGCAGCTTTTCCCTTCTATCTCTCTGGGCTGAAGGTGGCCCTGGAGATGTGCAGCACCTTTGGACTATGGGAGTTCAAGTTTCAGCCTCTGCCCCAAATGGCGACCAGGGCTCTCCCATTTCAGGTCCAGGACTCTGCTTCTCAGTAAGTCCCTGAGCTGTTTGCTCTGATCCCCACCGGCCGGGTATACCGCAGATTCACTGGGTCCAGTGTCTTTGTTCTGGGTGATTAATGTAATTCTTCTGCAGTAGTGGATCCTATCTTCTTCTTCCTCTCTGCTTGTTCCCTTGTTGCTCTCGAAAGCCCTCTGCACCCTTTTTGAGGGCTTCAGGTTGATGATTTCCAGGCATCAGGCTCTTTATCCTGGGAAAATTGTGCTGGTGGCATTCACAGTTCTGCCATTTTTCTAAGTCATTTTAGCTTTAAAATGAGATTTATTCCTTTACCTTACCATTATAAGCATTTAGAAATTATTTTTATTACATATTATAATTCATCTTTTTTCCTTAATTAGGGGATTTAATATTATGTAATAGTGACTTATTTATTAAGCATTTAATGCATGTCACACATGGTTTCTACGCACTGGAGATATATCAGGGAAAAATATCTGCTCCTTTCCACATGGCGCTTGTGAACTCAATTTGTCAGCTCGTAGTGGCCCAGGAATTCAGATATTATATTAGATAATAAATCAAATAATTAATGTATTATTAGGAGATAATGAATGTTGAGGAGAAATATTAAGAAATTAAGGGGAATGCAACTTGATGAAGCATTCCAGGGAAAGTAAACTGACACTGAAAATTCCTTGATGTTCCTGGAGCAGTGAATGTCCATTTTAGGTACAGTGTCCATTTCAGATTCAATGGAGTTGACCAGGGCAATGCTGAGAAGAAACGTGGTCAGAGAATTCAAACAGTGGCAGGTAAGGGAAACCTTCAAAGCCATTGTAGGCATATAATCAACTGATTCATCTGATGTTCACTACTACCTCTCAAAAAAAAAAAATCATTTCCTATTTCCTAGTATTTGGGGATTCTGTTGTCTTTGGTTGATTTTTTTTTCATAAAAGTTTATCTCCTCACAGTGAAAAAGAAAGATTTAATCTTCTTCACCTCCCCAAACTGAATCTGTCTTGACATATTTTTTCCTCAATTCTGTTTGACATATTCAGTGTTAACGTTATAACTAGGAGATTACTGTAAGTGCTACTAGCAAAACTATATATTATATGTGGTTTATGATTATTTTTCTCTTTTGTATAAGTGTGTTTTCCCCATAGTTAATAATTTCCTATTTTAAAAATTTTTTTACATATTTACTGTTGAGGAACAGCTTAATTTCAAACTCTTTGCCAAATGTCTTAATCTATCCTCAATACAGTTAAATGGAGCAGGCATTGAAATCCTAGAAGAAAAAGAATAGAGAAATTTAATTTTTATTATATTGACAAGTTCATGTCTATTCTATGTTGGTACAAATGAGAACTTGTTAGGAATTCCCATTAAAACTTCTGAGTTGGATTCTTTCTTATATCCCACAGTATGTTTTATTCTTTGTTAATGAGAATCACTAGTAACTTCCTGAGAATGGGTGTTTAAAAGATAAATAATGCATACCTTTATGTCTTCTACAATTCTATAATTCTCTACATAACATCTAATAGTTCTGATGGGTATAGAATTCTGATATGGAAACCACTGATAAGATTTAGAAGTCCAGACTCTGTGCTAGTGTTGAAACTTTAAAACTTATTAATGTTTATTGTTATTTCATATTTAATTTTATAACTATACATATTTTAAATGGTATATATATTTATAGTATACTAATGAATATTTATTTTAATAATTTCTTAAAGAAGTCAACACTGGTACTGAACTTTATCCACGAAATTCTAAAGTAAATGGCTTCCATATTAGAAACTGTGTGATTAGAAACCATTGGAATAGAAACTATTTGATACTGACAAGTCATGATTGTATACATTTATGAGGTACAAGGTGATATTTTGATATGTTTTTATAATCTTGCAAGAGTAAATCAAGCTAATAAGCATATTATCACCTTGGTTACTTATTTTTTTTGTTGTGAGACATTTGAAATTTACTCAGTTACGTTGAAATACACAATATATTATTATTGACTTTAGTCCCCCTAGGGTACAGCAGATCTCAAAACCTGTCCCACTGTCTAACTGAAACTTTATGTCTGCTGCTCAACAACTCCCCATTCGCTCTATCTGTATCCTCCTCTGGTAACATTGTTTTACTTTAAACTTTAACAAGCTCAACTTTAGTAAATTCCATATTTACTAAAACATTTGCTTTTCTATGTTTGATTTATTTCATTTGTCATGACATCCTCCATGTTGAATAACAGGATTTTTTTCTCTCTTTTTTTTTTTTTTGGCTTTGTAGTATTCCATTGTGTGTGTTTGCTATATTTTCTTTATCTATTCATGCTTGATACACATTTAAGTTGTTGCTGTACCTTGGTTATTTATGAATAGCGGAGCAATAAAATGGGAGTTCAAATATCCCTTAAATATGCTGATTTTATTATATATTATATCCCCCAAAATGGCACTACTGGGCCACATGGTAGGTAGTTCTACTTACAGTTTTTGAAATAATTTCCATAAGTCTTTCCTTACTGGCTGTACTAATTTACATTTTTACCAACAGTGTATGAGTTTCCTTTTTACTGCATCTGATGTCCAAAACCATTCTTCTTAATTTTGGCACTTTCAATTTGAGGTTCTTATTTTCTCTATTTTGCTTGCCAAATTCGGTATATATTCTTCAAACTTACTTTTTTGATATCTGATAAAGGTGAATTTTATTTTCATCAACTGTTTTGGACTAAGTCTTTTCAAATGAGAACTCGTGTCCTTTGCTTTAGAGAATGTTCTTGATCATTTTGGTATGATTTCTCTCCTTATTTTCATTACTTATCTATTTTAAATGCTTACTATTTAAAGGATTTTTAAAAGTTACTACTGTGACTACTTTTCTCTTATTTACATTTCCATTAACTATGCCTCTTCTTCCTCCTTTCTAAAAGTTTTCTTCAGTGTCATCTTTAAACTCTTCTGCTGAGTGTTTCATACAATACATATTTTAATACTTGTTCTTTTTCTATAGTCTCATGTTCATGCTGTAGATCTTTCAGGGAACAACTATGACAGGATTTTGGTCGTTTTGAAGTTTTTTTCTATTTCCATAATACCTGTTACCTACTTGCTTTGAATTTAACCTCTAGTATGCTAGAGAAATTCTCAAGTAGTCCAGTGATTTTTGTTTGCTATTTACAGGGATGTTAAGTAAAAAGCCAAATAGATGCTCTGTGCCCATTGCTGAATGTTGACACATTTGCACGTGACCGTGGGGTGATTTTAATGTTCTGCTGAGAGACACATTGTAACAGCATGTCTTTCCTCTTGAAGTGCTTATATTACGTTTAAAAGAATTCTGAATCACCACGTAGGAGCTTACAGAGCTGTCTGACAGCTTTCTGGAGTAAAGCAATGAATAAAGTATGTGTGGGATATGTAAATATTTTGTAATGTTCACTTAGTCTACCTGATTGTCATGTTGTACTTGTTTTTAATTGTATCTGAGAACCACCATGGAGGGGGGCACACTAACATTTTGCTGGGGTGGAGGAAAGGAAGCTGCCTAATTGTTGTTCTTTTGGTCTTCTTATTGCTTCAGCAAGCTTCCTGTTGGGAGCATGACCTTTACTGACTCTTTTAGAAATTCCTGGTGCCACCATCATGGGGCTGCTGGGAATTGGGAGGTATAAATTGGATTGTTTCTTTGTTCCCCCTCCAGTGACACAAGATTCAACTGTCTTGTGACTTCTAAGTCTCTTATTGCTAATTCATCTGATTACAAACTAGCACAATATTGTTCATTTGATTTTAATCTTCTGCTATTATCTATGTCTTTATGGATTTGTGCTACTTAAAATCCCTTTTATGTTCTAGATGGGGTTCAGAAGAGAGTAGTAGACCATGTTTAATATTTTATCTTCACACATCCTTTATACAGTGACTGGGAATTCATTAGCTATAAAATGGACATAATTTATTAAGTATATACATTTTTATGTATCAAGTATATTTTATATGAGGTTACAAGTGGAGAAAGGCTTGAAAAATCTTCAACCCAACAGAATTTTTTGGTGACATACATTAAAAACATGTAATGATGCTCATTAATGATCATACAACATAATATATAATTTCACAGAGGATTTGATGTTATAAAATTAACAAATGTATTGGATTTGCCTGGATATAAGACTCTTTTTAAGTTCAACTAAATGTATACCCTTTTATCCTTTTGAGTTTAAGCAATGTAGAGCAACATGAAAATTACAGAATAGGATGTCTGTTGATTTCCACCTATTGAGGAAAGAGAAAACTTCATTGCGCCAAGAACCAATTGTCTTTGGAAAAATCTATGCCAAAAAAAGCACACTAATTTAAACTTGTCCCTAGCTGCACAGGAGAAATGTTTAACGTAATTAAATACCAGAGGATACTGCATCACTGCCCTTGAGTTGTAGTCAGCCATCCTATAATCATATATAAGCTTCACGATAAAATTGCAAAATGTACTACCATAATATTTAAATGAATGTAATTGTCAGCAGTCCCATGTACTTCTGAAAGTATGACATCAATTCACTTTGTTCCATTTGTTAATATACCGTATGGTTACACAGATGGTATTTACTTAACAAACATAAATGAAATTTAAAAGAGAATTAGAGGGGAAGGAAGGATGAATTGAGAGAGTACAGAGGATTTTTAGGACAGTGAAACAATTCTGTTATGATACTCTATCACTGGTGGTCCCATGTCATTGAAATGTGGAGTTTATAACAACCAAGGGTGAACACTAAGGTAAACTATAGATCTTGGATGGTAACATGTCAGTGTATGTCCACTGATGGTAACAAAGGCACCATACTGACAAAAGATAATCAACAGTGGAGTAAGCTGTGAATGTGTAAGGGAAGGAAATAGATGGCAACTTTCTGAACTTCCCACTCAATGTTTCTGTGAATCTAAAGCTGCTATAAAAGTTAGTGTACTGAAATTTTTTAAAAAAGAATGAAACATGAGAGTTCATATTGAGATTATAAATTTTAATAGCTTTTCGTAGTCTTAATCTTGATACAATTTTTCATAGGTCTTCCTACATAGTTGGCAATCAAATAGCTTTCACGTTGTCTAAGCAGGCAAATATGCTTTTTACACAACAGGTTTTATTTCACTGTATGTATGTAGTTTATAAAATCCTCTTTTGTTTTCAGTTGCTCCTGCTCTCTTCCCTTGTAATTCCTTCCAGTTAACTACAAGTTATTGGGCCTCTACTTCACTGACACCAAGAAATCCAGTACATTTAAAGATTGTCCTTATGTTATCTTTTATACAATCTCTGTAGAAGGATGGAATTGAACTGTTGTATGTCTTTGGTCCTTCCTTTCTGTCATTCTTTTTCTACGTATTTTTTTCTTTTCTTTTTTCCATTAAGTTTATTGGTACATTTCAGGTATAAACTACAGCTACATTCATCACTGGGATCTTGTACCTTTACATGACATATCTTGGTTCTTATTTTTTCCCTTTCACCTTCCCTCCCTTCACCCCCTCCACCCCTCACTAGTTACAAAG
>NW_004624763.1:11956846-11986803 GCF_000247695.1 Heterocephalus glaber
AGCACCTATTAAAGAAAGTATATTCCTAGCTTGAAAACCTACCTATACAACAACAACAAGCTCATATATGTTTTAACTGATAAATTATATCAAACATTTAAGGCACAAGAAAGAAGGAACATATCTCCCCTCATTTTAGGAAATCAACATTGTGCTTATACTAAAACTGGATAAAGATAATAGAAGAGAAAAGTATGAATATAAGTAAAAATATGTTTAACAAAACAAACTATTAGAAGTCAGATCCGGCAGTATGTAGAAAGTGGTTTTATTATAGGGATGGTAGTGTTGGATCAGCATTGGAAGATGCACCCCCAAAAGTCATTTTAACAAAGGAAAGGAAAAAGCCATATGATCCTATCAGTAGTTGCCAAAAAAGTATTGGACTAAATTCTACAGCTGTTCATGGTAAAAGCTATCAGGAGACTAGAAGTAGAACACAAACTTCTCAACAGATAACAGACATGTACTTCATACTCCCAGCAAAAACACCTTATATGAATGGAAAAGATAGAATGCTTTCTCCCTAAGGTGGGGAACAAGGGCAGATATGCCTACTCTTCATCTGTCCACTAAACTTTGAAACATAGGCCCAAACCAAAATAGTCTGGGAATAAAAATAAACAAATAGCATAGGATAGGTAAGGGAGAAGTAAAATCTTTATATATAGATGAAATGATCATCTACAGAGAAAATACTAAAAGATTTCTAGGAGCCCCTAGAACATGTATTTGAATTTAGCAGGATTAGAAAACACAAGGTATATATCAAAATTCAGGTCTCTGTATACTTGCTATTAATGAAGAATTGGATATTGAAATTTAAAAGTTATGTAGGAGTACAAAGGACCTAGAGAAGTGAAAAGAAAAAAAATAACAGTGTTGGAGGACATTTATTACCTAATTTTAAGACTTCCTCTAAAGCAACAGTAATCAAGGCAATGTTGGCGTAAGAAAAGGCATAACAGATAAATGGAATAAAACAGAGAATCTAGAAGTAGAACCACACATATATGGTCCACTGATTTTTGAAAGATTATTTAACATTAACATTTTATAGAACATAAACTCAGCTCAAGAGCAGAGGAAAAGATAATGTTTTCAAGAAATGGTACTAGAGAACCTGGTATCCCTATGTAAACAATTAACCTCAACCCTTTATTTCCATGCATAAAAATAACTTGAAAGGATTTATGAACCTAAATATGAAAGACTAAAGCTATAAAACTTTAAGAAGAAATTATAAGGGAAAATGTTCATGAATTTAGGGTAGCTAAAATTTCCTAGGATACAAAAATCATGATATGTAAAAGAAAAAAGTGATAAATGAGATTTCATCAAAATTTAGAACTTTAAAAGACATCATTAAGAAAATGAAAAGTATTCCTTAACCAGAACATATTTATAATACATATAACCTATGACTAGAATATAAAAAAAACTCTTACAGCTCATTAAAAAGTGCTACTCAATTAAAAAGTAAACACAAGAAGATGATAAATAGCCAGTATAGCACAGGAAAGGTGTGCATCAATAGAATCAGAAAATACTAATCAGTACAATAAGAAGATCATATTATACACTCTTTAGGGAGATTAAGTTAAAGTTTTTAAAAGACCAAATGTCATCTTAGGTGTGAAGCACTTAGAAATTTCTAATGCAGGTAATGTGAATCTAAAATGATAAAACCATTTTGGAAAACAATATAAAAATTTCTTTTATTACTGTTAAGAACCAACGGTTATTTTCTTAAGTTTTTACTTAAGAGAAATGAAAACACACGTTCACAATAGATTTGTACATATGGGTTGACTGTCCCTTATCTGAAATTCTTGGGACCAGAAGTGTTTCAGAGTTTGGTTTCAAATCCACTTAATCTGCAAAGAGGATAGCTACTCCTGCTTTTCTTCAGGTTCCTGTTGCATGGAGTATTGTTTTCCACCCTTTAACTTTCAGTCTATGAATTTCTTTTTAAATTAGGTGTGTTTCTTGTATGCAGCATAATGTTGGATCATGCTTCTTGACCCATTCTGCCAGTCTATTTCTTTTGATTGGTGAATTGAGACCATTAATGTTGATGGTTATAACTGATACATACTGACTTATTATTGTCATGACTTTTTATTTTTGTTGGATTCTCCCCCTTTGCATTTAATTTGTTATTGTGCCTGATGGATTCATTCTGATGGGCTTCTTGGGGTTGTGATTCTCATTGTCTTTTCCTAGGATATTGTCTAAAATTTTTTGGAGTGCAGGTTTGGTATTCGTGAAGTTCCTCAGGTACTCTTTTTCATGATAGTATCTTATTTCTGTATCAGTTTTGAAAGACAGTTTTGCAGGGTACATCAATCTGGGTTGGAGGCTGTTTTCCTTTAGGCCTTGAAATATGTCACTCCAAGCTCTTCTTGCCTTGAGGGTTTGTGTTGAGAAGTCTGCTATGATTCTGATGGGCTTTCCTTTGTATGTGATTTGTTTCATTTCTCTAACTACTTGTAGAATTTTGTTCTTCTGTTGGGGTTCTGGAATCTTAACTATTATATGCATATGTGTAGATTTTTTTTGATCAAGACTAGTTGGAATCTTATATGCCTCACTTATCTGTACGTCAAGCTCTTTTCCCCTCCTTGGGAAGTTTTGTGCCTTCACTTTTGTGAACAGTTTTTTTTTTTTATGTCATCTGCAGTCTCTCCTCTTTTTTCATTGACTCTGATCAGTCTTACATTATCCTTCTTTACATTATCTTGCAGCTGCTATACTGATTTCTCATGGTCCCTTACTATTTTAAAGAAATTTTTCTTTTCTTGATCACTAACTGCAGTCTTATCTTCTATATCTGAAATTCTGTCCTCACATTTGTTCATTCTGCTCCATAAACTTTCAATGGAGTTTTTAATCTCCTGGAAATCTGTTTGCATCTGTTTTATGGATTCCATTTGTTTCCTATGTTGGAATTCCATCATGTTCCTCAGCTCCTCTATTTTTTTTTATCTGTGTCCTCTCTAGATTTATTAATCATGTCTTGCACTATGGGTACCATCTCTGCTGTTATCTGAGAAATTACTTCTGGTTTCATTTTTTCCAGATCCTCCTTTGTTGCCCGTTCAGGGAGTCTGGGTGGTTGAATATCAGATTGTTCTATTTCGTTTTCCTTTGGGGTTGCATTAGGTGACCTGAGAGTCTGGTTTTAGGACTTGTTTACATGTGTTCTCATTTCAACAGATGCAGCCTGCTGGGCCTTTGTTGAGGCAACTTTTTGCTCACTCAGTGGTCTGCAGTTCTCAGCAAGGCACGGAGCTGCCTTTTCTCTGCTGATCACCAGTACACTAACTCCTGGGTTCAGAGTGGTGGCCTTCTGGATCCCTGAGCTGACCTGTTGTCTGGGTGGGCTTCTGGCTGGGCCCTGTGCACACCTAGGATGGTATCTAGGTGTGCCTCTGGCTAGGGCCCCTATGTAGCTGTTGTCTGGGAGGGCCTTTGGCTGGGGGCTGTGCACCCCATTTCCTGTTGTGTGAGCAAGCTTCTGGCTAGGGTCTTAGGCACTTACTGATGGTATTGGGGTGAACCTCTGGCTGTTACTTGTGTGCCTGTGCAGCTCTTTTCCAGGCAGACCCTTGGCTTGGGCTGGTGTGCCCCAGCCTCTGTGGCCAGGGCAGAGAACTGGCTGGGATCTGCTTGCAGCCATGCTTCTCTGGTCCACACCACTGCTCCCCTAACTAAGGTGGTCTGGTGTGCCTTTACTGTGGAGATTTTCTTTACTTTTCTGGTGGGCTTTAATTTTCATCAAGGTGCCACAGAAAGTCCCTCTTTCTGTTATTCACTTCAACTCTATCTTCTCAAGCTCAGAACAATGTCCTTTATGACCCCTGCAACTCTGCGGCTCACCTCCTCAGCCCGCTGGGGCAGTGGTACTTTCTGTCATTCTTACTTAGAAATACTCAGTATTGAGAACTATTTACTGTCTGTGTAATACCCCACTCCAAAAATTGTTTATGTTCTTGTGTTTTTCAAGCTATGGGTACTAGTTTAAGATGTTTGTGTTTCAGGAAAAAAAGAGAGAAAGGAAAATATGATTCTGAAGTATCTGGAATGCAAGAAGATTATTGAGGTGGTTGAAATCTAAATACCTTGGCCTTATAATTCACAAAGAAAGTGCTTTGAAACTGAAATTAAATAGAAATTTGGGACCAGAAAAACCAATCATTGTTGTGATGATTATGATTTTCTTTATTGTATGGGACTGCTAGAAAAATATTAGAAAAAATCTAGTTACATTTAAATATCAGACAAATAAATAAACATTTAATATAAATATTTCTTAAGTATTACAGGGAGGTCCTGGGTTTTGTTTGTTTTTGCTTTTGTTTGCTAACTGAGGATATAACCCAGGGCCTTTGAATTGAACCACATCCCAAGCTGATTTTATTTTCATTTTTTAAAATTTCACACAGTCTTGATAAGTAGTTAAGTTTTCCAGGCTGGGCTCAAACTTGTGATCCTTATGCCTCAGCTTCCTTTATTGCTGGGGCTACAGATGGATGCTGATACACTCACCTACATCTTATATTTTTATTTGAAATATCTGTAAGCTCTAATCTTGGGAGTTTCTCTAATGTACTTCCTGCCACTGTGAAGAGATCTAATTCTGACTTTATATAACTAAAGGATTAAAAATAATATTTACATTTTGTTCATTTTAAAATATGTTGTAACAAATCTGTATCTACTATAATTATTATTATTATTAGTTTTTGATGTAGAGTCTTGCCATGCTGACCAGGCTGGCCTCAAAATCCTTGGCTCAAGCAACTCTCCTGCCTCAGCCTCCTATGTAACTGATAGAGTTACATAGAGTTTTAATCCACTGCCCCCAACTATGATTAATTTTATTAACTTCTTTTCCTTTACTTCCAATCAGAGAAAGCACTGTACATCCCATTCCATACAAATAATAAAAGATAACTGATAATATGAGTAGACATATCATCTTCCTCAAATCCTTGGAGTCTATGTTTTAGAAAATGCTGTCTTAATAAGTATTTTAGACCTTTTCTTACTTCATGAGAAATTAATTTCTTTTTGTCCTTTCTTCTTTGAGCTATTTACTTGCAAATGTTTTCTGAATTCCTCTTTTAGCTTTTCTTTTAAACAGAGTAAGTCATTGTAGTGTGTCTTGCCCTAAAGGTCAACTTTGTTGTTTTCCACATGTTCAATTTGTGCATGAGTAGGCTGTTTGTGAAGGGCTATAAAGTAAAGCCTGATTCAAGACCCTAGGCTCCCTGTAATTTCCTTTTTAACTTTAGTGTAATAAGCCTAACATTTTCATTCCTACTTGATTATCATGACTAGTCTCCAAATTAGTTCAGAATCCAGAAAGCAGACAGATGCTCAAGTCCAACACATGTATTTATTGTCTATTTACATGGAACCATTGCTAATGTATTCTTCATTCATTTATTCATTCATTTCTCATTGGATTTCTACACAGGAATGGTATTATGTCTTTCCAGAAATGCTCTCTGTTCTGTAGATATTTATTCTCAAGTAGAAGAGATCCTCATGTAGTTTTAAAAAAATTAAATATTAGTAACATCATATGCAAAGGACCATGCAAGGAAAAGAGAAAAGAAAAACACCTTCATTTTACTTGGAAAACTCACAGGAAAATATATTTGGTATGTTTTTTAAGTTGGACATAAATATTCAGCTGGTGAAAATGGGTACTGAGAAGGTGCATTTTGAAAAACTATCAGGTAAAAGTATGAAAGACTTAAGCATTAAGAAAGGTAAGCGGATTGGAGTGAATCAAGTTTAGATCACATCAGGTATGCAGACACGGATATGAAGGTGTAAAGATATCTTAAGGACAGCTTGTTAGGAACCTTATAAATGTGGTTGGTTCACTTAGGTTTTTACCCCATAATCCATGAAATGCATGGAACACTTTCACAACATGTAAAATAGAACTAAGGCAATAGAATCCAAGCTGGATTAGAACAAGAATGAGAGGAACGGAAACTATAAATACTGTAATGGACTCAGCTAGAAGTCTTCCTCATTTACAGAAAATAAGGACTTGCTCAAATAGTAAACAAATTTATTATTAGTTAAAGTCAGTTCCATTCTCAGGAATTTATCGTGGCTTTTTATTTTCAATTGCTCAAAGCCTCAGATATTTCTGGTATTCGTTATACTCACAATTTAAACTCATTCTATTATAATCCTTTTCTACTCTGCTGTTGTAAAATGTGTAGGAAAGTGATGCAAAGATCTAAAATCTACCTCAGGGCTCACTGCTGATTCTGGGCACTTTAACACCTCTGTGGAACATTCCTTGTAAATTCCAGTTAGGACTCGATCCATGTCTACTTGTACATAATTCATTTTAGCTCACCACATAGAACTTCAGTGGTTAATAAATGTGTACTGACTAAATGCAGCGTGGTTCAGATCTGTCTTACCATCTACACTGCAGTCCTCTGAGGACCTATGCGACAAGACCATAAGGGACAAGCATTTTTAAGTGGTGAAGCCATGATTAAATATTAGTTTGATTGTTATTTGTTCCCAAATTTTATATGTATATGTTCTTTCTTTTTTCTTTCTTTGTTTTTTATTAGTATATGCTTGCAGTACATATGTTTACATTCCTTGGGGGGAGTTGGTATATGTACATAACACATCTTAGTACCTTTGTATATATTGTTCATATTATTGTTACAGTTGTTGGTATACTTTAAAAAGTAAAGCATTTTTCTATAGGAAAACTTTAAATTGTTACAATATTTTTTTCAAAACATAGGCATTATGCCATGCAGAGATGATCAAAAAGATGCATCCTATCCCTTTTCCTGTGGAAATAGATGCTCTTTAAAAACAAAATAGTACAGAATACTTTGTAATTTATTTATCTATCAATGATAGGTTGTAAAAATTATATAATTAAAAGATTTCACAATCTTAATAGTTGCAAATTATTTGTTTGTTTACTAGATAACACTATTTTTGTTCCAGATGAACAGAATTAAATGGAGAAATTGGTTTTATATAAAAGCCTATTTACTGAGCAAAATGCCACAAAGACTCAGCATTAGTGTCACATTATCTACATTTGCTAAGCATACCGAATCATTATCACTGTTCCAGTTATATAAACATAGAAAACATGAGTGAACTGATGTTGAAATAATCAATACATATACTTATTTTCATATAAAATATGTATTTTTCATCTAAAAAGATCAATACAAACAACAAATTGTTATTGTGCAACAATTACCAGTGTGGAATTCCAATTGGGGCTGAAGTGGAGTTCTATTAGTTGTGCCACTTATTAGCTGACTAACTTAAAACAAGTCACTTAATCTCTATGAGCTCCACATTTCATACATACAAACTGCAGTCAATAAAGCTACACCACATGGTTGTTTTGAGGATTTCATGATATTGTGCTAATGCTATGCTAACACATTGCCTGGCATACTGCCTGACACTTGAATATGTGCTATCATTACTGCGTATCATCACAATTATTATGCGTATATGCCAGCATCCTATTAAATTCCCCCTGGATCTCAAGAGAGATCTCCAGAATCATTTCCAGTGGATCACACTAGGTTGACTCTAATGTTTCATTAAAATAAATCATTTAAGTTGTTATATGTAAAATAATGCTTTTTCATTCAAATTGTACCATGGACGAAACCTTTTAGATTTAAAAGCTGCTAAAAATTTATTTTTCAGCAGTGTAAATTTCTCACTTTTCCTTTATAAATGAAAAAGCAATAAAGGTTTTATCTTTAGTATCCATCATGAATGTTCAGAGCAGATATATATAAAATATAAGTTAAAGACACTTGTCAGGATAAAGTACTATGCAATTTCATTATCAAACTGAATTTACCCTTTAGAAAAGAATTCAGGATTTCACTGGTGAATTTACCTTGATTTCCTTGTAGGAGGAAAGATCGAATACATCTAGATTTTATATGCTTCTCTACAAAAAAGGAAAATAAAATGCTCATCTTGGGTAATATTTTGAGTTTTCTAGTACATAACATAAACAAAATTGACAAAAATAATAGTCCTTAGCTAATGTTTTTAAATATCCTTTATTTTCCTTTGATTTAATACACTAATTTAAAGAAGGTTTCTCTTTTTTTGTTTGTTTGTTTGGTTTTCTTCCAGAACCCCATCACTGCATCTTAATTTTGTATTAAGTATCTGTTTGGGGATAGACTAAATAATTCTTTAGGTTAGTTTACATAATACTAGTTATTAACATGATTTAATGGTTTTTCCCTTAGAGAAGTGTTAAGCAGGTAGCTTTACTGAGCCTTTCTGCTAAATATTTCATAAACTGCACTTATTCCTCTATTCTGCTAGTTCTAACATACTTTGTTCTCATTTGGAATAATAATCAGAAATATCAAAACAGCACAATCATTAAGTAGAACCAAGGTTAAAGATATTGTAATCTGAAATTTCTCAGCTATAAATAGGCAAATCAATTATTTAATTTTCTAATTAAAATAAATAATTTCTAATTTTCAATCTTCAACAGATGTTGAGTATATGTATGGCTTTCATCATGGTAATTGGAAATAAATTTCTTTAATAATGAAATATGCTTTACATATATGAATATTTAAATTTTCCTATACATGTCTATGGATATATTTGCATTTATTTTTTCTAGTAGTAGCTACATATCAAAATATTGTCAATGTCTAAATCATTACTCATTACAAATTAATCATTTAGACAGTTCTCAAAATCACCTCAAGTATGTAAGCTTATATGAGATTTAGATGCAAGAATCCTAAGCAAGAATTACAATCAAAGTGTCATGGCTTGTCCACAAAAATGTTTGAATAACCATTACTCACAATTGATAATAATTGGTATAACACGGATTATTGTTGCAGTATCTGCACTCTTTAGGTTGCTATGACAGTTACTTTAAAATAAGGTAGTTACTAGTACAAAAATGTGACCTGGGTTGGCTAATCTTTTAAACTACGGTCAGATATTAAAGTCTTACTTCCATTTAATAGCACTTAAAAACTGATTTGTCTTTTTTGTTCACTGTCATATATTTTAGGTTAAATTTCCCCAACACAAAATATTCACACTTTACAGATGCAGATGACATTTTTAGCCACCTATTTTCATGGAGGGTGAGACTACACAGGCTCAGAAGCGTGGAGGAAGCTCACCAAAGCTAGAGATACGAGGTGGTGGAGTTGAATTTTTATGTCAATTGAATAATTTTTACTCCCTACAGCAGGCTGCATCTCATTACCATGGAAGGTGAAGAAACTCGGTAACTTTAGGAAGCTATGGAAAAAATGAAACACATAATAAAGTGACTTATTAGAGGCTAGAAAGGAGCAGAACTATCTGAAACAAGAAAATGCTGCTTATCCTCACTAGAACTGCTCTCTCAAGGGGAGGACTTGGTCTTTCACCCCAGGAATGTAAGGAGTGCTTGATTATACTCTGACAATTCCCATAATTTTCGCCAGCCCGAACTTCCTCTCTGTGCCTGTTTCTATCTCCCTTTAGGTTCTTCGTCGGCATTTCAAGCTTAACATCTCCAATATAGACTACATGTTTTTCTTCCAGGCCTTTGCCTTCGTTAGGAACTAGTATCACCCACCATCTTTCCAGTTGTTGAAACACTGGGAGGCATCCTTATTACTGGGACTCCCCTCCTTCTTTCTTTCGATGCAGCTACAAGATCTACCATACCTATCCCAAACTAAGTCTCATATCTGCTTTCTTCTTTCCATTTCCACTGCTACCACCTTATTTCAAACTGCCAGAATCTCTCACCCAGCTGATGTGATCTGCTTCTACTTGGTCAGCCTAATTCCATTCTAGTCTCATTATAATCTGTGTTCACAGTAAAAATAATAATCTTAAAAGGTAATCCAGAGCATAGCAATCCCGGTATAACTTTAAGCGATTCTCATTTCTTATGTAATACTCTCCATGGCCTAAAATGCCCAAGTATCCTGATGTTAGAAAACATTCCACTCCAGCTCAGCAGGGTTCCAGGTCCTTGGAGAAAAAAAAAAAAAAAATGGAAATCCACAAATCTACCCCAACATTCTCTGCCTCCTGCAATTTAAATGTCATCACTTCAAATGGGCTTTTTCCTTTTCATTGTTTATTCCCCAGATTTCAGTATTCGTGGAAAATAATCATTGAACTTGAATCTTACTTGTTTGTTATTTATGGGAATAAAAATGTCCAGATTAGACTCTGTCACTCTTTTATCAATAGTTGCTAGGGTTTTGTGCAGTGCCTGGAGTCTAGAAAATGTAAGCAAATGCTAGCTGAAATAATTAGGTATAAGTAGAGAGCTGGCAAGGAGGAAAGAACTACTAGCAGGTTGGAGGCTGCTCCCCAGACCATATGCAGTCTCTCTCACTGCACTTACTAGAGTTCACTTCTTGCTAAAGCTCTCTGTGGACTATTTTGATGTAGATTGCATTCCATGTGGCTTATTTATGGATTCAGATCTTCTACTATGATGATAGTTCTGCTGGATGGATTCTAAAAAGCTCAAAAATATTCTTTTTATTTCAAAGCTCTGTATTGCAATTCTTTATTTTTGAACTTCTGCTGGCATCATTTCAATGATGGAGCAAAGTTCACTAAGCATGTAGCTGCCTTCATTTTATAGCCATTGTCCTCATGTATTATACAATTTCAAAATCCTCATGTAGTTCATTATCAAAGGTTAATTGAAATTGGACATATCAAATTTCACAATCATTACCAGAACTCTACTCAACCAGTCCTTTCTGTGAGTAGATATTTCAGAATGATCTAAATTAAACACCACCTAAATTCTGAGCTGAAAAGTAAATTAGTTGTGGATTTATTTTATTTTTTGTTTGTTTGATTAGGCTGCTGCATATTACTAGAGAATACATTATAAAGAAAATCTGTGCGTGAATCACATAATGCATATGCTTTTAAATGGAGTTTTGCCTTAAAATACATAATGTAATTTTTTCAAGATAGCCCAGCCACATAAATTTGGCCACTACTACAACCTGGGAATTGTGCAAAGAGGCAGCATATGACTTTTTGAAATTAAAAAGAAATACCTATTGCAGACATTTTATCTTTCATTTTATTCAATGTAAATATAATCATTGAATGATTAGTTCATTTACAGATGCATTTAATTGTGTAATATGACTGGAAAAAATTAAATAGGCAATTTTCCATGTAGTTTTCTCCCCAATTGCGTGAGGCTATTTTTAAAGAGAGATTTCAAAATATTTATTGGTATTACATACTTTAGAGCTTTAGTTCACAAGGCCACAATTAATAAGCCACGTTTTCCTACTAAAACATAGTCACAAAACAAGAGAAAAGTAAAGGAATGCAAAAACAATACTCTATCGACGGCACTTTCGAGAAAGTGTAAATTTACTGGAATCGTGCCAAATGGTAACACTTGACATCATATCTATTCTGTTGCTATAAACCAGAGCTAGTATAAAGCAACTCTCCACCGCCTAATGGATGCTGTTTTTGCTTGAAATTAATTGCACATGTGTTTAATTATATAGGAGCCCTTGAAAGTGATTATATAAAAAGTTATTTCTTATTGGTCTTGCTCGGATCGCTCAAATTATAGCTCTCTAACTCTGAAAGCAACAATGAATTTTAATAAAGGGCAGGGTTTGCAAATTACTGTTGCCAGGCTGCTGCCAGTGACTGAAAAGCCTTTTAGAAACTGAGTGAAGTTCTATTGTCTTTGTTCACTTCCAAGAAAGAAGGGATAGAATTACTTGAATAGGCCTCCAGAGGGCTCTGTGACAATCAAACTCTGGAAAAGCCACCACATTGTAAATACCTTTGTCATCATTTGTTGGATTTCACTGTAAACAATTTCTATCAGAAAATCCTATATTATTATTTGTGCATTTCAATAACAATAAGTATATTTGGTAAGAAATTCTTAAGTCTGCGCAGCTTTTCTATCATTCTTAGAACCCGATATATCTCTTCCTACTTCTATGTAAGACTGATTTAAACTAATTATCATTGGATCAAACTGCCAAATCCAGCTGGATTCAGTTTAGTAGGAAAATGAGAAAGTATAATGATTTAGTAATCTATTTATAGGTATAGAGTTTATAGTAACAAGTACTATATAAGGTTTGAATATGAGATGGGATCAAACGTAAGAAGAATATTCAAATTTAAAAATTATTAAATGATGCGCTGCCGTTAATTCTCCTCAAAATACTCCCCTTCACTTCAAACACATTTATCCCATCATTCTTGCTACTTTCTGAAGCGATGTTGGAAGATGACTTTCGTGAGTATCGGTAGTCGTGTTGTCCTGGGTGCCTCAGTGTCCTGAATCCATTAAAAACTTTACCTTTCGTGGTCAGTTTGAGCTTGGGGAAGAGCCAGAAGCCTCACAGTGGCAGAAGTGGTGAGGAGGTGACAAGGACACGCTCACATTGTATAGCCCTGCCTCTCCCCTGGATGGCAGCATCCACCAAGAGAGGATGGCGGCATCCACCAACAGAGGATGGCGGCATTCACCAACAGAGGATGGCGGCGTTCACCAAGAGAGGACTTCCAGAACCGCTTCAAAAAGTGGCAAAAACAATGGGATAAGTGCGATGGAAGCGAGGAGGAGTTAAGGGAGATTAAAGGCAGTGCGTCTTCTACTGTTATAAATTTAAAAATTTATTCACCGTATATTTTGGTCACCTTTTGTATGTAGCTCTATAATGGAACTAAAATAAGAAAGTTTACCTGAATCCCATTTTTGAGATCACCTCACTTTTCTCCTGAGCGATTGCCCAAATTTTAAGGCCATAGTAGTTTTTGGAAATTTATGGAATTAAAGAAGTATGAATTTATGATCCAATGTATAAAGGATAATTTTTTATCAAATGTATATAATTAGGCCAGGAATGGTGTCACATGCCTATAACCCAGCATGATGGGAGGAGGAGGAGGCAGGAAGATCATAAGTTCCAGCCAAGCTTTGGCAATTTAGGGACATAGAAAGTCACTGTCACAAAATAAAAGTAGATACATAAATAAAAATATAAAGGGGAAGGGGATGTAGCTCAGTGCAAAGGCCCTGGGTCAATCCCTATTACTGAAAAAAATATATATATGATCAAATCCCACTGAAAAGCTTCAAATAAAACTTGCAGTCCTTAGATTCAAACCTTTCTACTTTGTGTGCACTATCAGTCCTACTCCCCAGGGGCAAAATATTTTAGCCCTTTTGATTTTTTTGGTTTCAATAGAAGACTAAGACTTTGTCAATAATGAATACAAATGCTATTCTTTGCTTTTGCTACTTTTAGACAAGTAAAATAAAAATTCTCTGATACAGATGAGGGTTTCATTCCTGTGAAGCTTACCCCATCCTCTTTGTCTATCTTTTCTGTGTAAATATATGCCTATCTTTAGTTATATTAATGATGAGTGTTTGTATGACTAAACTCATGGTAATATTACTTACCTGAGATTAAATTAGTTAACTATAATTATATTTCCTCTTGAGTAAACATTTGTTTTCCCTACACACATTTATTAATCACCTCACTTTTCATTTGCATAGTTTTCTATATTTATCTTTTTCCCGGAAATCCTCTACTAGCTCTATCATGAAGAAGAAAATATGTTTATGACTTCCACCAGAAACTCCTTTTTAGAATTTTCAAAGCTGATCTAAACTCTTTCCAACTATCTGAACGTATACCCGCATCAGTGTCCAAGACAAACTAGTGTCCAAGACAGACATGGTTCTCTCTTATTTCGAAGGCTAGGCGAGGCTTCAGAGCTTCATGGAAACCTCTCTTATCAAAGACTGTATTTATTCCACATTTAATGCGATTTGTGACTTTTACCCCAAGGTACTGTTCATTTTTATACAAAATAAGGTAAGTAAGTCTTCTATCTGACATCATAGAAACATGAATTCACGTTTAAGCTTCTCAGAAAAAAATTGCTCTATGAATTTTAATTGTCATATTTTGTCCATAAACTCCACCCTGTAAAGGACCTACTGGAATGACCACATTAATTTAGAAATATGATAGAAGATGGTGTGGCACATGCCTGTAATCCCACACTCTGGGAAGATGGGGGCACAATGGTGACTCGCTGGAGCCCAGGCTCAGCAATTTAGGTTTGAGGAGACCTGGTCTCAGACGAAGCAAAACAAAACAGGACTGGGAATGTAGCTCAGTGGGAAGATCCTGGGTTCATTCCTAGTACTGCAAAACAAACAAATAACTAAAGAAATAATTTTTTTGAAAGAAGAAAGCAGAGAATAACAATACTGAGAAAGTTTCTGTGTTAGGATTTCAGTTTACAAATAGCATTTATTTGCCACCTGGCATATTGCTTTAGGGTTGAATGTGGACAATCAGTATAATACTTTACTTTTTAAAAATTGTAGCCTAAAAGTTGTTCCATTGTGGCATTCATGGCAAAGTTGACATGCTCATTTTTGTATATGAAATTCTTTTGGGCCTATCTACATGTGTATTATAAACAGCTGCTTTCCCATAGTTAATCAGTTGTTATGGAAACTCTCTGGCATGCAAACACTAAAATATTTTCTCTCTGGTTCTTTATTGAAAATATTTGCAGAACTCTGAAAAAAGACTGCATATTATAGCACATAATGCTTTTAACTTCATTGTACTTATGTAAAATATTCCATAATGATAAATAAATACATGTTTTAGAGAAAGTGGCCACTTCACTTACATGTAACTTCATTATCATGGCCATTCATATAAATTCTTCACTTGATTTCTGTTATTTTTCAATGTTTTAAAATAATACCAAAGAAAGCAATTATCTCAAGAGTGAAATAATGCTTTCTTCTCATATTCTTGTTTTCATTATCCATGTGCATATTCAATTTTACCTATTTGTCACAGGAATAATTTTATATTAATTGTTTATTTTGCCTTAATTATTTATTTTAATATAGTTTTTATGTTTTCCTTTGTATCTTCTCAACTCATGGTAAAAATCCCTCAATCCCATGTAGTCTGCCTATTTCTTTTTAGATTCTTCTCTTTCCTCAGACTCATACAATCATACAGAGTTATAAACAGCAGCATTCCTAGAATTTCCTCATGTAACTATATGCCTTGGGAATCCAACCCAATTAGACTGGTTTATAAAAATCTGAGCCAATTTTTAATTTTCATATATGAGTGGAAAATAATACATACAATCATGTCTCTATGGAGGGATGTTCAGATTGTCAATTCCACAATTTTTTTCTGCACTAAAATTATGTGCAATAGATTTCCCGTACAAATATTTACACAATCGCCAATTAGTGTCTACAAAATAGATATTTACTGACATTTTTGTTGCTTTCAGTAGGTATTTCTCAAATATGATATTCTATCATGGACTGGGACTGCACAGACTCCCATGTTCCTCAGAGATCCTGGCATAGGAGGTGTGGGGTGTGGACAAAGTATCCACATCTCCTTCCCTCTGTTATGTTAAGGTGGAGCATAGCACTAAAACGTTGCTCCACTTTTGCCCACAAAGATTCTTTCTACACTTTTGAATTAGGAAACTTAATCGGATATGAACTTTTCCTCCTTTGAATAAATAAAATTCTATCTTGGGATCTGTTGTGAGACTTTTATTTTTCTTCATAATTGCTTAGACAACCTAAGACTGCCAATTAAAATATTTTGAAAGCTCCTTTGCAACAAGAATTCTCAAATTTCAGAACTGCTTTCCCTCCAGATTTATAATTGAGCATAACATCAATTTATTTAAAAGATATTAAAAGTGTCAATTAGGCACTGTTGATTTGAAAGTAAAAAAGAAAGAGAAAGCTGATGTAGTTATTGAATTGGTATTCTACAGAGGGGATAGATAAGACAAACAACCAAACAAAACAAGCATAAAACAATTAAATTATATTAAACAAATTTATAACTGCTACTTATCAATCTATTACAAGTCATGACAGGGTTTCCCCGTCCGACTTCAGAGCAGTGTTCACTGATAGGTTGGGCTGTTCATTTTTCCATCCTCGATGACTAGTGCTATGTCTAGAGACTTGAGGCAGTCAATCTGTATTTGTACGATTCACTCTCCCAATGAAAGTTTAAGGACTCCTAATTCTCAAATTGCACAAACTAGGAATAACTAAGAATGCATAATTATTCTTCATTTTGTCTTTAATTCTTACAATAAAGATTATTACAAAGTTAGAAAATTAAGTATAAATAAAAGTGGAAGAACTATTGTGTAAATAGTTTTTAAAAGTTTACTTTAAGGAAATGGTTATTTCTGCATGGAATAATTCACCTGAAGATCCAAGAGCAATTCATTAAATAACATGTTTAAGTACTGTGAAAGAAAACCAACACCACATATTAAGATGAGTATATTTCTATATATTACTAGTAAAATTATGAGGCGAAATACAGAATGCTTCATCAAGCCTTGAAGATTAGGCTCAGTTATTACCTATAAGCAATAACCGTGTTTGAATTGTTCTGAAATGTCTTTTCCCTTAAGAATACCATTTTAATAAAATTAATATTAATATTATTATTAATAATATAACCAAATTGATGAATGAGAGCTTATATGAAAACCATGTGCATTTTGTATAACATATTAAGTCCTATTCATGGTTAGGGTTTCTGAACATTTTCATTGTTAGATAGACCAGGGTCTTCCTCAGTGCTTATTGGACAGTAGTCAGAAACCTGGACCAGAGACTCAAGTTCAGACTTTCTGATATTGTGTTCAGGGTGAATCACCTGGTATAGGTGTAAAACGAAGTTTCCTCTTATATGTAACATGGTCATAATGACCACAATATCTACTCTGTAGAGTGCATGTGTGCAACAAATGAGATCAACCATGAGCCAGCACTTTGCACAGTGTCAGGTATATAATGACCAGTCAAAAATTGATATAAAATCTCCATGATAATAAACATAACTCCTTGCAGTATTTATTTTTAGTTTGTATTATAATATTTTCATGTGTAAAAGATACATTTTTATCTGCTTCCTATATAACTCTAAAATGTCCTATGGTTAATTAAAATAGCTATACGAAGTAAAAGTTCATTAAAATGACTTTTCCATACAATATGATAAATTTATCTGTACATATTTATTTTAATAAATATTTGATATGTGCACATATATGTCAAATCTAGGTTCATGTATAGTATATACATATTTATGTATGTATTTCTACATTTACAGACCTATGTTTACTTTCCTTTCTTTAAATAAACTTAAATATTAAAAAGGAGAGGAAATTATTTTTCTTTCTAAATTAAGGTATCCCTTAAAGCTATCTTTCTAGAGAATAATCCATGTTAATTTAAGTTCTTTATAAAATATTGTACAATATCATGGAATGGCACATACCTTAATTAAATAAAATCTTGTGTAGATTCTTTGTAAGAACAATTGTATTGTTTCACAGAATTGACATATCATAATGGCTCATATTCTTAAAAATTTAGATTCATTTCTAAACTACAAAGCTTGAAAGTAAACTGCAGACATTCATAACGTGTGATAGTGTTTTATTTACCCTTTCCATAAATAGGTGACCCCTACGGTGCAGCTGAAAATGTGCTTTTCACTAGTGACTCTGTGTGAACTGATGCCTGTGGTCTCTGGCTGCTAAAGGGTTGTAACCCACTGGAGGATTTTAACAAGTTAGTGAACAGACTGCAGTGCAACCTTTACTTTAAGGATGTGAGTTGCTTCATCATATCCATGGTGTAGGATTTTTCCACGATAGTATAATAAGTGTTACTACCACCACACTTAAGAAAAACACTTCTTCCAGACTTGGGAATTCAAAGAAGTCTCACAGTTTTACCGTGAGATCTAAATTAGAGGTATGAATTGGTCTGGAAGCCAATTTCACGAAGTGAACGCAATATACTTCTTTCTATAAAGCAAGTCTAACTATATCTGAGATATTGGTGAAGTGATAGTAGGAGTGGGGAAAACAGAAATATATGAAGTTCCCAACATTTCTCAATTAGGTCTTCCCTAGGGATGAAGCAGAAAGCTCAAAGGAAGTAAGTGCTCAGTGAAAGTTAACTTGATCATGTTTATGGGGTTAAATTTAACAATAAAAAGTGGTAGAGTTGAACAAATATAAGCAATGTTTAAGAAAATGCACTTTTATCAAAATAAGTTTGTACCACAAAAATCATAGCTCAGCTAATCAGTATTATATACTTATATATATATATATATTCATTGTTTTACTTTCTGTATTTTAGTTAAATAATCCTCAGAAATCCTTTCACTTTCTCTCTTCCTTTTGTACTTTCAAAACACTTGAAAATTTCCCCTTAAATATGTATGGTTATTACATGGTAGTAAAAATTAATCATGCTAAATAATTAAAGCCATTCATCATGGAAACACATGTACACAGTTGACCTTCACAAAACTTGACAGTTTTCCTTGTCATAAAAGGGTGTGGTGTGTGTATGTGTGTGTGTGTGTGTGTATTTATGTATTTATGATACATACTGGTTTCCACTTTTAACCCACTTATTTGCAACTCTTGGATTTTGAAAAATCCACCTACTTGAAGTATCATATTTTACTTTTTACAATGAATCACCATTTCAAAAAGAGAAATTGTATCTATACCTTTTACAAATACACATCCCTCTTTCAAATTTGAGTGTCTTAATCAGAAATTTCAGCTTGAATTTGATTCCTTCAATAATATTTCACATATTTATGGAGTATGGACATTGGAATATTGTAATTTCTGCTACATGGTTGTAAATGCCTTCAATAAGAAGATTCCCATTTTACTAAAAATAATTACCTTAACAAAGTACATTTAAAATATGTTTAATCTATTTCTTGTTTTTATAAAATCATTAAATATGAAAAATATCACAGGATAATAATAGCAATTGTAGCATTAAAATGGCATATTTTAATAAGATTGCCGTCAGAATCATATAAAATAAAAGTTGCTACTTGAATCTCTGAAAGTTTGAATAATTTGACAAAGATCATATGAGAGATCCTAGCCTGGATTTAAACTTTTGCAGCCTAACCTCGCCAGAGCACCTCCAGAGTAGATACAAAAATACCAGTGTTCACTGATAATGCACTGCATTGAATCATAAATATAGATTTATTCATTTTAAAAAGAAAAAAATATTAACTTTCTAGGTTGAAAATACTCTTTCTTTTAAGCCAGAAGAGTTGAAAATAATGTTAAAACTTCTTAGATACTATGCTGCACCTTTCACAAATTCTAAAATGGTTTTCTAGAACCCAACAATGCACAGAAAGAGAAGATGTCACAGTAACAACATATGGAATTATTTGTAAATGTTATTAACCAATTAATTTAAATGCAGAATAAAGAATATTTTTCTCTTTTTACAATTTTGCGATGTGTACTAAAGATTGCTTTTCTTAAGTTTCAAATTAAGTAATGGTCATTTCCATTTCACTTTAAAGTATTCATCTATCAGAAGGAATTGAGATCAAATCTGACCTTTAGTCAATCATTAAACCTCATTTAGTACTTCCTCCATAAATATAATACTTCTTAATTTACAGTCTTGGATAAAAATAAAAAGAATAATCAACAATTTAATATATTCTTAATATGAGATCTATTTTGGTTTTATAGATGAATATGAAAAGTTCATTGTACATCATTTGTTGAACAATTTGCTTGTAATTTTTATGAAAAAATTTCACGGTGTCTGTTTTTAGTTTTGAGGGAGAGGTAAATCTCTGATAAGGATTTTTCTTTCCATTTCAAAAGTAAACCAAAGCAATGACCAACATATGTTTCTAATTTTTTGTTTAGTATTTCTCAGTCTTATATGGGAAAATAAAAGGAACATTCACCATGAACAAAACAGACTCCAGCTGTCCCTAGCACTTGACAGATTTGTACATTTAACCTTTCTCAGCCTGGTAGACCAGTTGTTGTTAATGATGTCAGTGAAATTGCTAATTAAAAAGGAAGTGCCTTCAAATTAAGTACAGCTGACCTTGGACAAAAGCATTATGTTCTACATGGATATTCAACTGAAGGTAAAATAATTTCAGTCAGAATTTGGTCATTAACTCATGGCTGCAAACTTTCTTTTCTGGAAGTTATTTTTTCTCAAGTAAACATGCCAATGAATCAATTTCACACTAAAATTACATTTCTAACATTCTATAGATTAATTCAAGCACATATCAAAAAAAATAAAGCCTTGATAAATCTTAATATGTTCACTTTTCTATACCGCACATTTCTGTACTTACTCTCAAATGACTTGAGGGAAAATATGCAGACAAAAACACATAGCCATGCAGGCCAGTACAAAGAAAACAAATGATGTTAAATGTTAATAATAGCTTGATCTAAAAAGATCATATTATTTCAGATAGGTAAGTTAATTAGATATCTTGTGATAGATTTTCCTCACCCTAAGATGGCCACTATATATGATAGCTGCCATTTTCTCATAATGCCCTGCTCTAGCTCCCTACTTAAAGCCACCCCAACATGGCTTCTCCCACCAAAGGACGACCTTCTTCTTCCCAACATGTCCCTATTCCCTCTAAAAGACTAACCTAATACTTTCTCTCCTTCTAGCAACTAGTGACATCACAGCCTCCTCCAGTCCCTAGCCACGACCTCACTCAACCCCACCCCAGCTCCTACAAGCCCCACCCCAGCTCCTATTAAAAGCGCTCTCTGTCCCGGCCATATTGCTTTTGTCTCTCCTTTGTTCACAGACAGCCGGGCAGATGTCCCTGCAATAAAGACTTGTTGTGGCCTGGTCTGGTCTTGGTTTTCAGCTTTTATACCTGACATCTTGTAGGCAGTTAGGGCCTCCCTTAAGGCGCCAGCCCTCCAGGAGCCAACCCAGCAAGGAGCCAACATGGTGAACAACTGAGGCACATTCACTGGTTAGCATTATAAAAAGGAAAAGAAGTACTACTTCCCCTGGAGATAGATAACAGTGATGGATATTCTAAATGGGAAATTCCTTGTATGTGATTTGTCTTCCCTTTTGATCCCCATTTGATCAATATTACCTGGGTGAATGTACTTGTAATCTTATTGGTTGGTCATGGTTTTGTCCCACCTCATGCCCACCTTGTAAATTTCCATTGGGTCTTAGAGTTTTGTCCCACTTTATACCCACCTCAACACATGGCTTTGCTGTATAAAACATCTTTGAAAAGTGGGGTGGGTGGGCGACCCACTTTTCAGTCCCCCTTCTGTCTCTATTAGGCAGAAGCTACCTTTCTCCCAATAAATTTTTCCTACTCTTAACCTCCGTTGTTCCTAGAATTCGTTCTTCGATTTTAGAAAACACAAACTCGCGTTTCCTTATCTAGTAAGTGTGGGAGTTACATCTCTTCCCCCTATGTCAATATGACTATTTTGCACTAGTTTTCACTTTTGCTGTTTTCTATAAATTTGAATTTATTTTAAAAATATAAAGAAATGTAGGGAGACCCCAAGTTATCTTTCAACTGACTTCTAAGCACCGCGGTTGTTTTGTTTCCTCTGATGGCTTTAGTCTACCATACAGTCTCCATGCTGTGTTTACATAATAAACACGTGCAATATGCACACCACGATCTTTAGACCTCTTCTTCCCTCTACTCAGAATGATGCCCATTAGACATTCACATATGTATTTGTCCTTGATTTCATTTAGGTCTGCCTTCAAGCATTGTCTTATCTCAGAAACATTTCTTCATTAGCGTTTCCAAAGGGCACTTAAATTCAGTTATATCTTCTAAACTTGATTTATACTACTCAAAGCACTTACTACTATCTGACATATTATATATTTATTAGGGTTTTTTTTTTTTTTTATCTTCCTTTAGTTCAATGCTAGCCACTGAGAGCAGGGAACTTATTTTGTTCATAGATAGATCTCAGGGCCCAAAACAGGACTTGCTTGGGCGGGGGGGGGGGGGGTGTGTCAGTAAAATAATGACTGAATATGAAGCTCAAGTATTCTAAATTTATAAAATACAAATTAAAAATTTGGAGGATTTGAAATCTAGGATTGTAATATCTCCTTTGTTCTTTTTGATCAAGATTATATCACCTATTCTATGTCTCTTGATTCTAAATAAATTTTAGGATTATTTTGTTCTATGAAGAATGCTGTTGGTATTTTACATTATATGTATGCATCTATATTTCAAATATGAATTGCAATAAATATATTTATCATTTTTGATAATATAACCATTTGGACAATATTGTTTCTGCTGTTCCAGAAACAGGGAAAGCTTTTCCATTTTCTAATTCCATTTTTAATCTCTTTTATTTTTTTCAGCATGTTACAGTTTTTGTTATAGATGTCTTCCACTTCATTGGATTAGGATACTTTCTAGCTATTCAATTTTTTTAACCCAATGCGATGGAATTGTTTTCCTGATTTCTTTCTGAGTGGATTTAAAGATCTGTTGATTTGGGAGGTTGATTTCACATTCTGCAACTTTGCTGTATTTTTTTATTCTAAGAGGCTTATGGTGGAGTTTTTGGTCTTCTTGAGAAGAATAATGTCACACCCTTCCCTTCCTATTCGTATCTTTTTTATTTCTTTCCCTTACCTTATGGCTCAAGTTAAATTATCGAGTACCATACTGAACACGAATGGTGAGAGGGGATCCCCTGTTTTGTTCTCTCATGTTAGAGTGAATATTTTCAATTTTTATCCATTGAGTATAATGTGGACAAGACAGCAGGGTACTCGCAAACATGTTTACCAATAGCATAGAATTAAGGATGGAGAGGCAATCCCCGGCACCTTCAACCATCAGATTTTTTTAGAAAGGAGCAAAAAAGCATATTCTGGAGAAAAGATAGTGTTCTTAACAGGTAGTGCTGGAAAAACTTGTTATCCCCATGCAAAAGAATGAATATAAATCTGTATCTCTCAGTGTGAACTAAAATCAAATAAAAATTTGGTCAAAGTCCTAGAAATAGAAAGAAAACACTGAGTCTTTTGGGAGATAAATAAGTAGAGCTCTTGAAGATACAGACATAAGAAAGGAGTTTCAGAACAGAAATTCTGTTGCACACCAAATGATACCAAGAATTAACAAGTGAGATTATATCAAATTGAAAAGCTTCTGCACAGCAAAGGAAAAAACCAACAGATTGAAGAGACAATTTACAGAATGGGAAAAACTGCTTTGTAAGTTATTCCTTAGAGAGAGGACTAATATCAGAAAAATATATACAGAACTCAAAACATTTGACCTTAAAAAATAAAAGACTAAGGCAACAAATGGCCATTGAAGCAATTAAACATTTCTCCAAAGAAGATATACAAATGGCCACGAACACATGAAAAAAATATTCAGCATCTGTGGCCTTTAGAAAGCTGCTAATCAGAACAACACTGGCATTCCATCTGACTCCATAAAGATCAGCTATTATCTAGAAATAAAAAAAATACACAAATGCTGATGAAATTGTTGTGAAAAAGGTGGTGAAACTTCTACATTGTTCTTGGGTAGGTAAACTCAGAACCACTATGGAAATCGATACAGAGATTCCTCAAAAAAACTAAAAAAGGAAATCCATTTGACCCATGTATACTTTTGGATATCTTCCCCAAAGTATAAATGTCATCTTATGACAATTATACGTGTATACCCATGTTTAGAGCAGCAAAATTCACAATAGGAAAATTATGATGGTGAGTCAATATGCTTATCATCAGACAAATGGATAAAGAAGATGTAATATACATGCACAATGGAGTACTAGTTAGTCATAAAAGGGGTACATTTGAGCTATTTATGAAAAAGTTGATGGACCTGGGAATCATAATTATAAATGAAAGAAATCAGACACATGAGATTAAATATTACATAGTTTCTCTGATGTGAGAAAATATAAGAAATATAATTAAAAGTAAATAAACATATAAATAAAGAGGAAAATGAAAAAGAGATGGTAGGAAATAGGGAAGTAGACTTTTTAGAGATGGGAACAAGATGTAGGGAGAGGGAAGAGGAGAGGGCTGGGGAAAAGGAAAGGAACAATGATCAATATGCAATATGCCTATTTATCAGTTCTCCAAGATGAGTATAATTATTGTGTCACAAACATATACTAACAAAAAAAGTTCAAATGTATATGTTGTAACCATTACTGTCCCTAAAGATTTTTTTTTTTTTTTTGGTACCAGGGATCGAACTCAGGACCTTGCACTTGCGAGGCAGGCCCTGGAACCACTGAGCTAAATCCCCAGTCCCCTAAAGATTTTGAAACATTTTACTAATTCACCTAGACTCTGGAAATTAGGTTGAGTTCCAAATATTCTTACATTATAATATGTTCCTTTTTTTGATGCTTAAATTTAGCAAAGAACTTTTGTTGAAAATGTATTTTAAATTTCAAGTGTATCTACTAATCAATAAATATAGGGAATGTCTCCCTTTCTTCTCATACATTCTTTCAGGAAGCCTGGAAAAATGAAAAGGAAGGGACTATGATATGTGTCTTTGTAATTTTTGGTAAGATATCCATTAGTACATTTGAGAAATAATCCCAATGAATAACAAGTGTCATTTTACAAAAAGAAGTTCTAGGTGTTGTGAAATATTAATTTACTAAATACAAATTAAGAAGAGTGAAATCTTGAAGCTTAACATTTAAAAAATTTGAATCCAAGGAACTGTTAAAAAGAAGTAATCTTCATTTATTATCATAAATAAGAGTTGTAGGATGGTTATTTTATATATTTAATTTATTTTCAGATAAAAATACATTTACAAATCATAAATAAATGTGACCTATATTTTAGCACTTCTAAATTATTGTTATTTGGGTATCATTTTCCCTAGTAAAAACATTTCAGAGTAACTCATTGAGATAATTAATTTGACTTTTTAAAAAATAATCAGACATTTGACTTAGTTGTAACTTTCATACACCTGTTTGTGTTTCTGTGTAGTTTGTTTGTGTGTGTAAGCATGCATGCATTTTTATGTTGGTCCAAGGAAAGTATTATGGTCAAATAAATGATTTTTTTACCACTAACATGCATAAGAAATTATTGTCTAATAATAATTAACAATGAATGGCAAGAATACAAATATTCCCAAGGAAGACACCAAGAAAAAAACTGAAAATTTTGAACATGTATTGAAAATGAAAATAGTAATCCTCATATTTTCTAGCTAGTTATTTCAGCATTTAATCTTTGATGAAGCCAAATGAGTTAAGATACCATGTATTTCTGATCGGAAAGATACCCTGCAATGTTATTCCTTCAAAGACATGTCTAAAATTTTCACAAGTAGTCTGGATGCTACTGATTTTTAATAAACTATGTTCTCCCTGAATTCTGTCCATATTATATTTTAGCTTCAGCTGTTTAATAAAAACTCCTTTATTATAACTTTTATACCAACCATTTTTACTACTGAAACTGGGCATCCTGTTTACATTTTGCTTCAATAATCCATGCAGTCTTTAACCAAGTCCTAGCTAATAGTACCATTTACCAGCATCCACAATCAAGGGTTTATATTCTCAAACAACAACAAACATTTTGTAAATACATGAAGAGAATAACAATGAATTATTATCTGTACTAAAAATCCATTTATGTGAATTACCATCCTTGAACTGTGTTGCTTATGTAGCTCCATAGTATTATTGACTTTTTTGAATCCATATTTTAAATTATACATCTACTCTAATAACATATGATTAATAATTTCAACTATTCAGTACAAATGTGAAAGTTGGTCTTGGATCATAAATGTGTTGATTAGCTTTTGCTAAAAAATATTTATCAAATATTTAAGCATGTTTTCTTAGAAATACTTTTTCTGTGCTTAGAATTTAAAAAATTAATGAATTATTTGAGGCTAGCAAAATATGCTACTACATGGATATCACACAATAATAATAATTTGCCTAAATCAGTATGCTTTTAAACAGAGATCATCACAATTATTCCAAAATTTGTGTGCGTTTATTAACCATCTGTCTCTTCTGATGTGCAGTAGATGTGGATTGTGCAAATGACTAAATTCTGGATTGATTATATATTTGTTTCTTTAAATTTGTGATTCCTTTTAACTTGTTTACTTTTGTTTCTTATTTTGATCTAGGAGAAATGAAATGCCATGATATCAGTTTCGCATGATTACTGAAATGGAAAAGCTCAACATCTGTGTTCATGTACTTAAAATTCAGCTTGACATGTAAAGGTTTCCTATCTAGGCAATATACAGGGAAAAAAACATATTTCTGTTCTCCTTTTAACCTTAGGACTCTGATAAATGTAAGAACCAGGATAATGATTGACTTCAGAAGACTTTTAACTTAAATGCTATATTTTCTGCCTCTACTGCATTAAATATATGTTTATATTAACTGCAAAGAAAGTATAGGCAAGCAGTGATGTTAGCAAAACTCTAAGACTACCAAAATGGATCACTGAAGCTGCTAAAAGCAATTGGTGAAAGCAAAAGGAAGACTAGTTGTTTTGAACGACTTAACTGAAAATATCTAAGAAGAATATTCAGGAAAAAAAAAGTTTCATTTTCTAAGTATGTGTTCTCTTTTTTGTGTGTGTTACCTAGTATCTAAATTCATGTTTTTTGCTTTTTTTTTTTTCATTCTTGAGATTTCCAATCTCTTCTATCTCATTTATGAGAAATTAGCCTGACTATGCTATGGAGGCAATTTAGTTTTCATAAAACACTTTCTACTCTTGTTTGCTGGTGGGAGAGTGACTAAGAAAACATGACATATTGAAATTGAAAAGATACTCATAAGTACAGAGACAAGTTTCTTTGAGAGCACTTTACTGAAACCAGTGGATAGAAGGGAAAACCAAGTAGATACAGAAGTCGGAATCAGAAGCTTAGAGAACTCAGATTTGGTCTGTCCCTGATAGTCTCCAAACAAAATTTTCTTCACCTGGTTAGTATTATGTATTTTATTGTAGTAGTTCATTTTTTCTTCTTAGTTTTTAGCAATAGATACAGTAGTATTTTCCTTACCGGCATGTAGTGTGAACTTGATGTAAATAAATCCTCATATTAACATATTACACAGACACCAACTAATGCTGCCACCCTCACAAATATTAAAATTAGCAGGCATTAACATAGCTGTGATACGATTTTAAAATATAGCTACTGTATGATTTAGATAAACTTATATAAGCATATATAAGTTGACATTGCACACATATATTGTAACTTATTCTTGTCTTAATTTTATGAGTGACGAAATAGTTGTGGAGATGGGATTTATTTGTCCGTCTGAAAGAGCAGGTGTTTCACCTGGAAAGGATTCCTGTCTTACATAAGGTCCATGCCTAGGCCAATTTCTCTGGCCACTAGCAGTTGGCTACCCCAGCCATTGTTCTACAAGTTAGCTGAAATTAACTCACATACTCCACAGTGTTGGAAGGGAAAAAATGTTGTGTTGGGATTTTCATCACTTAGACTTCTATTTAAAATACAAATTCTAGATTCTCAGAAGGAAGCAGTGTACAGCAAGAAGGTATGATCATAACGGCATTCAGAAACCTTTACATTTTATTCATGCCCCTGAAGCAGGCTTCTTTGACGATCTTAGTAAAATAATTTACCTGTCTGACAGTTTCCCGATTTATACAATCAATACAATAATTTCTTTAATACTCTATGAAAATATTACAAAGATAAAATGTGATATGCTTAGGAAATACTGTGACAGTGGTATGAAGGGACAGAATATTGCTATCATTAACTTCATGGCATTGTTTCTGCTGAACTTTATCAACACGCATCACTTCTAAAATTAGATATTTTACCACAATCTTTCTGTTTTACAAAGAAAGTGAAAAATAGTACTGCTTGGGTTTTAAAATAAGCAAAGTAACTTGTGCTTGGCCTCTTTCTCCTCTCCCACATTAAATTTAAATTTCCATATTTCTCATTATCCTTTTTAAAAAAGGATATATCTCATTTTCCTTCTTAAAAAAAAGGAAAAAGGGAGAGAAAACAAGAACAAAGAAAATTAGAATATAACACATCTTATGGTAGAATGCAGGCGCTATCAAAAGTTCTTTGATAATTACTCTTGTAAAATGATGCCAAAAGAAATTCTACAGTCAACACAGAGAGGCTGTGGAGCTGTCCTTTTTAGGACTTGTTCCTTACTCAACAAGAGCCCTGAGTAGACAGTATTCAGAAAGAATTATTGGCACTAGTCTGGCTCACAAGAGATTAAGATACTTACGAGGATGCAAATTTGCTAACTAAAAAGAAACACAACATCTGAAAATCTGCCAAAAGTATCACATATACCTGGTCTGTGAAGTGTCACAGAACTTTAATAATCATCATAATAATAGAATTTCATGCAAATCTCTCCAAAATTTGCCTGTCTAGGTGACCAGTGGGTTAATATTATTTTTCACCTGGTATGTGTTCTTCAGTGGTTTTCTAAATGGTACCATTTATAACAGTGATTTTTTTGTTATCATGTTATCCTTTGACCCTATTTTTCCCCTTTGGTATAATTGGTTATTAATGACATAAACTATGCTATAGCTTATGGTCTATATATGTTTGGGGTAATTCATTCCCATCTTCTTAGAAAATTTGCAGTCTTTTGATTTTGCCATTGTATTTTTAGTATGTCTACTCTCTATATTCAAAATTCACCTTTCCTCATTTCCACATGGCTAATTATGGAAGCATAATGAAAATAGTAAGAGATACAAAAAGAGATGTAAGGTGCAATCACATTGAGGTTTAACCAATCTTCATACCAGAAAAGACAACATGCTCAAAGAATACTATGAAGTGGGATTTAACTTTACCTTATATATTCATTTATTTGTTTATATGAATTTTGTTGTTGTTGTTCCCGGGGATCGAACTCGGGACCTTCCACTTGAGAGGCAGGTGGTGAAACCACTGAGCTAAATCCCCGGCCTTATATGTTATTTTGAGACAAGAGCTCACTATGTTGCTCAGGCTAGTCTTGAACTCACTATGTATCCCAGGATAGTCTCCAACTCACAGTGATCCTCCTGCCTCAGCCTCCTGAGTGCTGGGATTACAGGTGTGTGCCACCACACCTGGTTCACCTTTTAAAATATAACATTTCATTGAGCTCTTTTGAAAAAATGTACCAAACCTATTAATGTTCTCATATCTGTGCACATATGGGTTCTCCTTCTATGCCTTTTGCACATTCTTTTGGTTCATATTCTCAACTCTGTCTCCTAATCTCCCAAGTATAGTGAAAGAATGTGACAAAATTCAAAGAATACATTGCTGAATGTTTAGCACTTAATAATATGCAGATGTTACTCTCAAATAACTCTGGCAAAGCAGCATTATAGAAGGTAGTGAATTTACTTCATACTTGCTCTAGTGAGATTGTAGTAAGAGAAGAATCTCAAGACATTTTCTTCCTATTCTATGCATTGCATACCCATACATGGAAAAATTAGATTTTCCTCCAATTCAACATTCAAACAAATAATTCAGCAACCCCAAGAACTTCCCCCTTCTAGCTTCCCTCATATATGGTTATATTTTCATTTACTTTTTATTTTTATTTTTTGGGGTACCAGGGATCGAACTCGAGACCTTGTGCTTGCAAGGCATATGAGGAACCACTGAGCTAAATCCCCAGCCCTATTTTTATTGTGTAATGGCAGAATTCCTTTTTTAAAAATTCTTTTATTGGTACATTTCAGGTTTACAGCACAATTACATTTCTCATTGGGAATTGTACCTTTACATGATGCATCTTGGTTCTTATTTTTTTCCCATTCCCAGCCCTCCCTTCACCCCCTCAACCCTTCCCTATTTACAAAGACTTTATTTCCATTTTTTCCATTTCTCAGCATTTTTCCTTTCCCTTCTTTCCTT
>NW_004624763.1:11991748-12011811 GCF_000247695.1 Heterocephalus glaber
CAGAGTGTTCCATCTCATTTCCCTTTGGGGTTGCTGTAGGTGATCTGGAAGTCTGGTTTTGAGACTTATGTGTGTGTTTTCTCATTTCAACTGGGGGGTGAGGGGGGGTACTTTTGAAGTCCATGCGGCTCACCTCTGAACTGGTAGAGGTGGGCCAAGGGCCGGGAGTGGAGTTAGGGATGGTGGTCCAAAAGCCCCTTCATCTGCACCGGGAGCAGCAGGATGTTTGGCGGCCCGTAAGCCCCTTCCTCTGGACCAGTAGCAGTGGGCCAGCAGCTCAGAAGCTCCTACCTCTAGGCGGGGAGCAGTGGGAGAGACAACGGCCCAAAACCCCTTTCCTCTGGGCTGGGAGTAATAGGAGTGATGGTGGCCAGGCAGCCCCTTCCTCTAGACCAGGAGCTGTGGGAAGGTGGCTTAAAAGCCCCTACCTCTGGGCAGGAATTCTTTAAATGCTGAGAACTTGATTAGCTCCAGTACAGTGGTCTGGTGGCCCGGTGCCCTCTGTGTCTTTGGAGTGTGGATCCAGGTGGCTGTACAGAGAAGAGGCCAAAGGAGTGCGGGAGGCAGGCAGTGGATTGCTGCCAGGGTGCGGGCTGATTCGATGTTTTCAGCATGACTGGAGACCGGGACCGCATCCGCAGACCTGCCTGTCTGTAGCGGGCTGATTCGGTGTTTTCTGCATGACTCGGCAGAATTCTTTTTATTAGTGTTGTACACTATATTACTAATTATCAAGAAAGAAAAAGAACTCAGAATTTGACAGAAAATGTCAGTAATTTTCTCTCTGCCTCATTAATGTGTGTGAAGTCATACTTTCATTATAGTTATATTCAAAGTAACACATATTTTCAGTAAAATATAATATTATATAATGAGAATGAATCTATTTTCAGAATATGAATCATATCTCAGAAATTGTTTCAAATGGGAGTTTTCTTATATGGAAAAAACACATTTTTTGTTGCTTCCTTAATGTGCAGAGATATTGTGGTTCTTTCTGAATGATCTATTGCTTCATCTTAAATGAGTGAGTGTGAAATGAATTATACTCTGTTAATGAGAAGCAAGTCATTTTTTTCCTCTGAGAGTATCAAAAACCAAGGGATGGAAAAAAAGTGTTGTCCCATAAATTACAGGTGTGTGGGATTTTGAAATACATGCTCACAGTGACCATCACTTGGAATGATTGAAGTGTATTTGATCTAACTCTTATCCTTATTATCATTTTAAATTAGTATATGTTTTCATTACATAATGAGTTGGTTGGTACACATACATAGCACATCTTAATTCTTTTTACTTCCCAATTCACTTTCTTCTCAGTATTTTGACTATTATACTAGTATTATTGGTGAATTATTACTACGATAGGGATCTTAAGGGAAGTTTTCTGGTGAATGTGTTACAGTTCGAAAATTAATGGTTAATGTACAAAATTGTAATGTAATTTCCTTTTTGTAAGTACCAGTTTCCTAGTTCTAAGTTTTCCCCTTAATGGGAAAGTAGAAAATTACTTTTAGAGAGACTGGCTTTCTTCCTTCAAAACTTACATATATGAAACTAGTGTATAAGTTAGTGGAGGGGAAAACACGGACTCAATATTTCTTTTAGAGAATTGAAATATAGAGATACGTAAGACCAGAGTAACACAGACTGTGAGGTGATTCATGAACCAAGCTACAGAGTAAATGGCGAGATAGCAGAAAAGGAAAGCTGCATAAACCATCTTGGCAAATGATACCAGAGAATGAAGCCTGCTTCTCACGGTAAGTCTGAATCCATGTTCTCACCATTGAATCCAAGAGCTCTATTAATCAGGAAAAGAGTTTTCTCAACAGCCTGTCTGTGCAGATATCTCAATGGGCTCCTTTGAGGAGAAAACCATGGTAATGGTTTACATGAAATTGTACAGCAATGTGGGTTCTTGAATAGAAATTAAAATCATTTAAAGAGAGTTTTTTAAGTGAAGCTTCTCACACATCTCTGTCAATGAAGTTTTATTTATTACTCAGTATTTACTCATTTATTACCCTACATGTATTTAATACATTGTATTACTCATATAATCTGTGTGCATCAGGGCCTATCCTCATGACATGGACAGAATGCCAAGGATTATGACAGAGATAACCTGAGCTCATAAAGTTTATAAAATAGTGAGTTAAGAAAAAGTTACTACAGTTTGGCAAAGTCATAGAAAATATATTTAAAAATATAACCCTGACATAACTTCATTCTCCAAACCTTTAAGATTTATAAACTTTAAACAAATCAGATACATCATTAGTTTCTTTCTTGCTGAAACTTTTGCATGAGGTTTCCCTACCTAAAGTTTTTATTCTCTCCTCACTCCCAATCCTACATAGCATACTGTTATTGCTACTATAATTTGTTGACTTATATTTTGACCTAGTAAAGTTCATTACACTAATAATTACTCTTTCTGTATTTCAGGTTATTTGAAGACAGGGTGATAACTGCTATAGATGTGAAGAAAATTACAATGAATGATTAAATTAAAAATATTACATTAAAGATTCATTGCCATTAATCCTCCTCAAAACACTTCTCTTTATTTCATTTTATTTTCTTTATCCCATCGTCCTTGACATTTTCTAAAGCAGTGGTGGAAGTCCTCTTTTGTGAATTTTTAGTTGTCAGTCCTGAATCAATTTAAAACTTTTACTTTCCATGGTAATGTTGATTTGGAGGAAGGACCAGAAGCCACCAAATGGCAGATCTGGTGACTATGAGGATGAAGACATACTGTGATAATTTTATGACTCAGCAGCAGCATTCACCATACCTTTGATCATATCATGTGAAAACACTCATGAAAGAGGATTTCTAGAACTTATTCACAATGTAGCTGGAAATGGGAAGAGAAGAGATGATGTAAAGGGGAAGTGAAAGTGAGTAAGATGCAATATGCATATGTACCAGTTTCCCAATGTGAATGTAATTATGTATAGCAAATATATACCAATAAAAACAATACAAAAATAAAGAAAGCATATAGTTTCCAAATAGGAAGGTGGAAAATAGTTGAATTAATTATCTCCGCAGAAGCATGCCTATGGGATCCTGAGATAAAATGTTCTACATCCTTTGGTTTCCAATGTTTTCAACTATCAGATAAAAAGAAATGAAAGAATACTATGATTTCTAGTGAAGCCCGCTACTAAACAGTTGGTCTCCATTACCAAAAGTCTTAAAATTGCCTTAAGGAGGTAATCAATAAAAAACAATAACAGCTGTTGATTAATTAGAGTATGTTTGAGATCACATAATATTTTTGAAGCTCATTTCATCTTTTGTAGAATTATGGATTCTATTAGAGCAATCTGCAAACGTCTGTTCAAGTTTAGATTTTTTGATAATACTTGTAATGCATAACTTCCTCTATATGATTAAATCTGCTCATATAATCTTCACATCTTTACACAGCCTCAGAGATAGGTTGTCTGAGACTAAAGATAGTTTTCTTTAGAATCATGAATATGAGCTGAAATATTTTGAGGCCAACATCCAGAGAATGAAATGGAAGAATTTTTCTTTTAGGAAAGCAGTATGAATTCAAAGATAATCCAAAGACCAGTGAGCACTTCCAGTTCAGAGTACTAACTGCTTTGATCTATTCCATATTTTAAAGACAAACTTAATTGAAATAATTTACATTACACTGAGAATTGCCCTGTTACCAACATCTTAACCTGAGTTCCAACAGGTTTGGTTCTAATTTTTCTCATTATCCTAGAGACTAGAAAGTCTATTTTCATTATGTTAATTTTTCAAATGTTAGAAAATGGATATCATATTTTCTATGATGTCTCCATTTATGTCCTCCAGAATTAAATTTCCCAGCTAATTTTTTCATATAAACATTATTTTCAATACACTTAAGGCATCATCCTATATATTTAAAAATGTGCTTTTATAATACATCTGAAAAATATTGAAAATTAAAATCTGATAAAAATTTTTAGCAAGAGATTTAGAGAAAAATTGTCATTTAAAAATTTTTATTTTTCAAATTAGTCAATGTCTAAAGACATATTACACTTTTTAAAATACTTTTCTGTTTCAATGTCTTTAAATTACTGCCGCTATTTCTCATATTTTAATGTGTATAAAAATAACTATAGATTAGATTAAAATATGGAATCTCACAAAGTCTGAGGTGAAGATAAATATCCTCTTTTCTGATACTTTTGTATGATGATATTTCCCTGTTCTACAGATTCCATTTTGAATAGCAACTGTCTACACAGACTAACAATAAAAGTGAAAGTAAAAACTTGAAGATTCCACTTCTAATGTGGACAAAATGTATATATTCATTATTGAGTCAACTTCTATAACAGGAGTAATGTCCAAGGTGTTGGAGAGTAACCCTTAAAGTAATCAAATCACTTGCCCATGGTATTTGATGAGCAAAAAGTGCTATTTATTGGCTCATTAGCTCTTTTATAAACATTATTCTCATAAAATCTCAACCTAAAGTAAAAAGACAAAAAGAGAGAAAGAGAAAGAGAACAGGCTGTGTAACTCTATTGTATTTCTCCCACAAATGTGTCTCCATCTGCAACACATTTATTGTTTCATAACATTATCCTTTCATGTAGGTGGAATAGTTTTTATCCTTTTACTTTTTCCTTAGTAATATTTTAAAAAGTCTTATTGGAGAAGTCAGACTTTATAGGTCCAGAAATTGTACATACAAATTTTTACAGTTGATTCTTATGAGTTCCTAATTTATAATTCCTATAAAATTAGATGCTTAATCATACTATTTTCTTTTTTTTTTACATGTAATATCTCATTTATTGCTCACAAACCCAATTTGCAAATTAGTAACACAAGGCTGGAAGCTTAATCCACTACTAACTTGTAGAAATAAATAGCATGCCCTAATTATATATGTTCCATCACTGTGATATATTATTTACAATACTTCTTAAAAATCAGCTATACCGAAAAGCATTGCTTAAGTATTTCTGCAGCAAGGTAATGTCAAAAATTTCAAGTCAAAATCTCTGTCGTTTTATACAGTGTAGAGTTATAATGAAATTATATATGCATGCCTTTCTTCATTAATTTTATTGGTACATTTTAGATATACAGTAAGCTGACATTCATTGTTGGGAATTTGTACCTTTATATATTATATCTTGGTTCTTTTTTCCCCATTCCCCTACCCTCCCTATTTACAAAGATTTTGTTTCCATTTTTTCCTTTTCTCCTATTTATTCCTTTCTTCTCTTTCCTTTCCCCTCCCCGTTCCCCTACTCCTTCCCCTTTGAAACTTTTCTTCCTATTTCACATTATCTATTATACATTTTGATTCTTACTTATTTACACTTTCAGTTTCTCACACCAGAGAAACTATTTGGTATTTACACATGTGTCCTATTTATTTCACTTAAGAGTATGGCCTTAATTTGCATCCATTTAGTTATAAATGTCTCTAGTTTCTCATTCTTTATGGCGGGGTAGTACTACATTTTGTTAAAAAAAAAACAACAACAAAAAAAACCCCCCACACACATTTTCTTTATCCAGTACCCAGTAGATGGCATTTGGGCTGTTTCCAATATTTAGCTATTACAAGTGTGTCACTATGAACATGGGTACACAAATATCGCTGTGGTATGATTCTTTTAATTCTTCTGGGAAGATACCCAGCAGGGGAATAGCTGGGTCAAATGGGACCACGAGATCAATCCAGCAGCTGCTAACCAATGCAAAGAAGAATAATTTAAGACTGATCAGAGACAATGAAGAAACAGGAGAAAGTGGAAACAACACTAAAAAAAAAAAACTGTTCATAGAAGTAATAGCAGAAAACTTCCCAAACAAGGGAAAAGAATTTGACAGGCAGATAAATGAGGCCAACTAGCAGTGATAAAAAAAAACTTACACCTTGGCATATAATAATTAAGATTCCAGAAACCCAACAGAAGAACAAAATATTAAAAGCAGTTAGAGAAAAAAACAAATCACATACAAAAGAAAGCCCATAAGAATCAGAACAGACTTCTCAACACAAACCCTCAAGTCAAGAAGAGCCTGGAATGAAGTATTTCAAGGCCTAAAAGAAAACAAACTGCAGCCCAGATTGTTGTACCCTGCAATACTATCTTTGAAAATCAATGGAGAAATAAGATACTTTCATGACAAAGATCACCTGAGGAATTTCATGAATACCAAACCAGCACTCCAAAAACTTTTAAAAAATATCCTAGGAAAGAACAATGAGGATCACAACCCCAGGAAGCCCAGCAGAATGAATCCATCAGTCAAGACAAGAAATTAAATGCAAAGGAGGAGAATCCAACAATAAGAAAGTGTCATGACAAGGTTAAGTCAATACATATCAGTTATAGCTATCAATGCTAATGGTCTCAATTCACTAATCAAAAGAAATAGACTGGCAGAATGAGTCAAGAAGCAAGATCCAACAATATGCTGCATACAAGAAACACACTTAATTCAAAAAGAAACTCATAGACTGAAAGTTAAAATGTGGAAAAAAATACTCCATGCAACAAAAACCTGAAAAAAAGCAGGAGTAGCTATCCAATTTGCAGATCAAATGCATTTCAAACCAACACTAATTAAGAGAGACCAAAAAAAGCCACTACATCCTTGTATAGGGAACAATCCAAGAGGAAAAGATGACAATCATAAATATATATTCACCACATACTAGTACACCCAACAATGTAAAACAAATCCTAACAGACATGAAAAATCAAATAAGCACTAATACAATAGTAGTGGGGACCTCAATACCCCACTGTCACAAATAGATAGATCATCTAGACAAATAAATAGATCCACTGGACAAAAAATAAACAACAAAATACTAGAACTCAATCAAACTCTTGAACAAATGGGCTTAACAGTTGTTTACTGAGTGTTCCCTCCCACAAAGTCAAAATCTTACTGTTTTCTAAGAGCAAATTAGGTATACTGTATATGCTATGGTTTAGACTTTAAAAAGTCCCCCAGAAGCCTCACATGATTGGATCATTGAGGGGCACTATACTAATTAGTGGATCCACTCACTGATGAGGTCCATAGTTAAATGTGCTATTAAGAGATGCGGTTGTGTAGGATAAAAGGCACCTGTGTGTTACATGAAAAAGTGTATTCTCCCTCTCACTTCATCCTTCTCTTTCTGCTTCCTGAATATCAGGGCTTGATAGCTCTGCCACTCTATTTCTGCTTTGGAACCTACTGTCCATGGAATGAAACATGAGCCAAAATAAATATCTTCTTGAAGTTACAGGTATGGGGAGTTGAATCTCAGTGGGGGCAAAGTGATGGAGACAGATATTGGTATCAAGCACGAGGTTGTTGCTGTGACCTTATCACATGCTTCGGAAACCTTAGGAAGTTGTTTGCAGGAGGAGTTTAGAAAGGCTTGAAGGTGAGGGCTTTTGGTAAGCCAAGCTTTATGTGACAGTATGATCAAAGCTCAGAACACCAAAATGCTGATAAAAATAGATACATTAAAGGCCAGGCTTGGGAGGGTGGGAACAAGGACTCCATTGGTAGTTGGACTAGTGGCATGTGTGTTATGCTCAGGCAGAGAGAAAACAAACATTTTGGCCATGTCCTGAGACTTTGGGTGACACTGAGATTAAGGGCAGGAGATAATTAACCTGGTGGAAGAAATTCCACAACAGTCTAGCTGTGGCCTGAGTGCTGGTATGTCTTTAGTCTGTTCTGTAGTGAAAATCTGGAACCAGTATTGGAGGGAAAGATGTAAAATGTTTGCAGTTTCACCAGAAAGAAAGTGCAGGAAAGTTAGGGCCATGGAAAGCATGGCTGCTGCCATGATTGGCAATAGAAAGAAGCCAAGTACTTTGTATCAGGAGAATAGGAAAGCTGGTTTAAAGGCATCTCAGGAATCAGAAAAACACCACCTTCTTCAGTCTCAAAAGTATAAAAATGTAAAGTGTTCATCTGAAAAGAGAGCTCCTGGTTTCCTGCTGGGGAAGGGTCAGCTAGGGCATTTTGCTTCTGGGATTCATTTCACTATGTTCAGCCATCTAGGCACTCAGAGACCTCTGCAGTCATGACAGGAAAGCCTGATGACTGCTTGGGCTCCTAACTGAGCTTAGCATCCGCATGGCGCTGTTTTTTTAGGACTGTGGAATATAGGAGTTGAGAAGTCAGGGAAGCTTCACCAGATTTCGAAGAAAGCCCTATGAGGCCAGGCAGTGTGGCCCTTGTAGGGCTGTATATAAAGCTATGAGAGTGAAGCCAAAAGTCCATTGGAGACCCCAGAAATTTGGAGATGCCAGGAACACTGAACATCTGCTGAGGAAAGCCACAGGCCTTGAGCAGAGCTACTCTAGAGGAGAAGTCATGACAACTGCAACCTGCCATGTCATAGGAGTGGGCCCACCCAAGCCCTGGGGAGCACACACATTGCCCCTGATGAGCACAACACTCCAATGAGCCAATCACCCTTTATGAGGCTTTGGAGGAATATGTTTTGGGTCAACACGACATTTTGCCTTGATGCGGAGCTACATAATTCATTGTTCATCCTTCTGGCTTTCAATTTTAATTTAGTCTTATTTCTTTCTATTCCCCTATTCTTCCCTGGTAGAATGGAATGTTTACCCTGTGCGATAGCATGTTGAAAGTAGTTAACTTTTTTTTTTTTTTTGGTACATGGCCTCATAGCTAAGAGTTTGCCAGTTGAAACTTAAAACTTGGGAACTTTTCAGCAGCACTGAAACTCTTAAGACTTTTAATAGTCTTTAGAGGTGGACTAAAAGCATTTTGTATAATGAGATGGACAAAAGCCTCTTGGGCACAGGTGCAAAATCTTATAGTTGAGATAAATCTTATTCATCAAAAGCTTCATGTGTGTAGAGGGCGATCAGCTCATTGGGGTGGTCTACTGATCAGTGGACTCCTCCATTGATGAGTTCAGCAGGGAAAGGTATTGTTAAAAGGTAGGGCCAGTTTGGAAGTACATCACTGCAGGTGTAACCTGAAAAACAGATTTCTCTCTCTCCAGGGCCTCTCTTCTTTCTCTGCTTTCTGGCTCCATGGGTGGAGGCTCTTTTTTTCTGCCATGCCCCTCTGCCATCCTGTTCCTGCCTTGGAGCCTACCAGCCATGTCCTGAAATTATGCACCAAAAATTATGTACATCTCTTCCTTTAAGTTGTGTCAGTTATTTTGTCTTGGTTATGGGAAAGTATTGAAGACAGCCTATGTCAACGAGTCAATAATAGAATTTCAGTTGAAATCATAATGTTCAACTGATAACTCACATCCAGTTGAACTAATATGCAATTGATAATTCTTATTCATTTGATGATTGTTTAGATATCAGTGGTTATATTCCTCTAATTTATTTCTGAACAATATCGTGGCTTTGTGGCATGCAGATTATAATCATTAGATTCTATTTAGCAAGCTCTTAACTATATAGTAAAAATATGAATATTACAAAATATGCTCAGATGCTAAAATATGTTCAGTTTTCAAGATTAAAACATCTTTATACTTATAAACACAGTAGAATATTAATTATTAATGGAATAGTAGGTATTTTTAATGGGATACTAGATATTAATGAGATAAAACATCCAAAAGGGATGAAATGAGACAAACATTTATTTGATCCAAAAGAAGGCAATGATGTGGAAGAAAATAAAAACATTGAATAGGTAGAACAAGTAATACATAAGATAGCATGTATTAACCCTAGTGTGTAGGTAATTAATTATATACAGCCTATAAATATCAAATAAAAGAGAAGAATAATCAGATGGCACAAAGAGAATTTGCAACCACATTATGTTCATAAGAAATACTTGCATTCAATACTTTTAAAAAGTTGAGTATAAAATGATGAAACACACACATACACATATATAGATACACACAAATACACACACATAAAAATTTGTTAATACAGATAAAAATAAAGCTACTGTGTATTGACAAATACAGAGTATACATCATAATGCAAGAGGCATAGTTTTATAAAAGGGATAGTGGCTAATGATGAAAGGTTAAGTCTTCTGAAGGTATACCAGTTGTGAACATGAACGTGTCTAATAACAACAAAAAAAATATAAATCAAAATTAATGAAAAATAGAAAACTTTATATTGCTGACAGAACAAAGATGAAGAGCTGAGGAAAGGCTAAAATATGATCCCTTTCTGAGCTAAGTTAGCCTGTCACATTTGGCAGAAGACACCAGACCTCTGAGTAACAGAAAACAGATTCACATGTCAACAATACTGAGCTTCAGCATTTTCTTGCATCAGCTTTCTGAACACTAGTTTCAGCACTTTCTTGCAGCTTTTCTTACAGGCTGATGAGAAGACGTCTAGTAAATATCTGCACATGCAATAGATTTTATTTCATTTATAGCAGTTCTGACCTCAGGAAACCTTAACTTTTTTTATAATAGGCAATAACTATACATTCCTTTTTCTCTGGCTGAAAACTAGCTATTTTCCAAAGTTCTTTACAATAAAAATCTTCCTTGAAAATAGAGTTCAGAATAAAGGCAGTCAATACCATTTTGAGAAAACATACAGAATCTAAGAGACTGATAGAAAATTATCTTTGACTATTGCCCACTCCTCATTTCTTGGCTTCTGGAGAATTTTCCTTTGAGTATGCTGAATATTCAACTACTCAAATTAATCTTCCTGACAGACACTGGCATCAGATCTGTTTAATTTTTGCCTTGTAGAATTTAATTAAGCACAAACAACAGGACTCCAAGCAGAAGGATGATGTCAACCTGCAGAATTGATACCAACTATACCCTTTAGAGACCCAAACTTAGCCAGGTGAACAAAGTTGTAAACATCATGACCCTGGAAAATAAGGTACTATAATCCTTCAATGGTGTGTGTGAATGACAAAATGTAGAAGGCTTGTACTAAGATAGAGTCGGGCCCATTTGTTTGAAATTAATCTCTCTTTCTCTCTCATTTCTAGTTTTCAGGAGTAATTCAGTGTTATGGTTTTTATATAGATGTTCCCCTAAAGTCTCATGTGCTCATAGGCCGGGCTTTGGGGAGGTGACTACATCATGGGGGCATGATTTTCATCAGTAGATTAGCCTCTGCCATATCCATCTGCCATTCCACACTGCCTTGGAGCCAGCTGACTATGGACTGAAACCTCTACACACTGTAAGTCTAAAATAAACCTCTCCCCTTTTAAGTCCTAGGTGCTGAGTATTTTGTCCCAGCAACAAGAAGGTGAGTAAAATAGATTTTGGCTCCAGAGAAGTTGGGTCAGTGTTATGACTACTGACCATGTGGTTGCAAAGCCTTTGGAAATGGTTTTCTGGGGTGGTCTGGAAAGGTTTGGAGATGCCAGCTGAAGAACCAGCCCTAGAATGCTGTAAGCCAAGCTTGATGGGAGATTCTGGTCAGAGCTCAGAAGATCAGAATGCTTGTAAAAATGCATCCAGGAAAGACCAGGCTCAGGAGGTTTCAGTTGGGAACAAGAGCTATATTGACAGTTGGACTCTAGGCTACGTGTGTTACACCCTGGTAGAAAATGCGTCTACAGTTTGCCCCTGTCCTGAAACATTGCTAGAGACTGAGATTAAGGGCAGCAGACTAAATAAATCTGGCAGAAGACATTTCAAGACAGTCTAATGTTGAGGTGGTGTCATGCCTACTCTTGGGAGCTTTTAGTCTGCTCTACCTAGACAACAAAGGCAAAAACAAAAGACACAGGTGAAGGATTTAGAGTTTTGAGTTTCAGCAGAAATTCCTGAAAAGTTGGGGTGTACAAAGATAGAGTGGAGGAGGGCTCAGTTGCTGAAAGGAAGCCAAGAACCTTACAACCAGACAGTAAGAAGGATGCTTCGAGGGTATGTGAGAAACCAGTAAGACCCTACCCTTTGGAGGGTCTGCTCAAGATGAAATACTTTGCTTTGAGAAAAGAGCCCCAGGGCATCATGCTCCAAAATGACAGCTACATGGTGAATCTTTTCTTCAGGATCCAGTTCATACTGCTCATCCATCCAGATACTCAGAGAACCCTACAGCCTCAACTGAAGGAACCCTGGCTACTGATTCATCTGGCAGCAGACCTGGGGATCATCCATGTGGTGCTGGTGTTAGGTGTGTGCAGAATTCTAGAGTTGTGGGGCTAGGGAAGGTTCCACTCAGATTTCAGAAGAAGGCCTTGGAGGCCGGGCAGTGTGCCCCTGAGAGGGTGGTGTGTGAAGCTGTGAGTGTGAAGCTGAAAGTACAGTAGAAACCCCAGCATGTTGGAAAAGCTATCTGAGGAAAGCCCCAAGGGGTGAGCCAAGGCCATCTTAGGGAGAAGCCATAAAGATCCCAGCTACCACTGGCAATGCTAGAGGAGCTAGGCTGCCCAAGACCTTTGGAGTTCATGTCTTGGCACAGCTTGTCCTGGCTGCTGTGCATGAAACTATTGGATTTCAGTCTTGCTCTGGTCTCATTTCTTCCTATCCTATGGTAATATGTTGGCTCACCAGCGCTTCTCTTCCTGAACAATTTGTTTCACAAACAGAATCATTTGGCAAAATTTTGCTTCTGTGGGGAACACGCAACCATCTTCCCCAAAATTATGGAATGAATTAAGTTCGTGAACTGAGGTACTGTATTTCTCCCTTTTGTAATGGGAACATTTACCCTGTGCTTTTGTCTGTCAGCAGTATTTACATTTCTTTTCAATTTTACAGGAGTTCCCAACTAAGAGTTTGCTTTAAATCTCAGAGGAGATTTTTCAGTACTGATGAATCTGTTAGGAAATGGGTAACTCTTACAGATGAGTGCATTTTGCATACAGAAAGGTGCCTGAGTCTTGGGGGCCAGGGGGAAAATATTACAGTTTTTATCTAGATGTTCCTCCAAAGCCTCATGCTCTCATGTAAGTGGAGTTTTTGGAAATGCCTGGATCTTGGGTGTGTGATACTCATCACTAGTTTAGTCCACTAATGACTTTATAGATGGGTGTGATGTTGAGAGGTGAATCCTGTGGGAAGAAATGGGTCACTGGGGGTGTGGCCTGGAAGGATATCTGTCCTTCCTCCTCTCTTGATCCCTTTCTGCTTCCTGATTGCCATGTCATGAGCTGTTTCTCTTCTGCAATGCCCCTCTGCCCTGACACCCTGCCTCGGAGCCAGCAGACTATGGACTGAAACCTCCACAAAGTGTGAGCCAAAATAAACTTGAGCTAATTTAACTTGTGGATGTCAGGTATTTTGTTCTAGCAATGAGAAAGTAACTAAGACACTCAATCTTTTCAAATCTGTATTTCTTCACCTGGATACTGTGGATAATAATGTATCATCAAGGATTATTAGAGAAACAAATTAGATAATAGGTAGGTGAAAACAAATTCTAAGTATATTCACCTATGTCATTTTGATTTTACTCCACATATTTTTTCTTTCCTTTATCTAGGTAGTTTCTATCCTCTTAAATTCTTCTATGAAGCATGGCTAGAATCAAAACACACTATATTCTGAAAGGCAGGGACTTTTCTGATCTTAAATAATACAAACAAGAAGAATGAGTATGAAGAGTATTCTCATACTCTGCAAACCTAGAGAAAATGTGAAACTAAGGAAATAATTCTAGCTTTTTTCCATATCAATAGCAACAATAGCAGAACAAAATTATGTTCCATTCAAACTTGAAACTGTGGAAGAAGATTCATACTTCGGACATATTTAAGGTACCTAACAGTGGAACTCTGAAGAGATAGGGGAGGAAAAATAATAATTACCCCTTTGTTGACCTATTTCATCAGAGATGTCTTTTAATAAAATAGAATTGTAGAATCTTGAATATTAATAAAACATATTTTATTCTAGGTTATATATCTTCTATATCATAATCCTGAAAAGTTCAGGACCGAATGCTATTTCTAAATGTTGTATATTTGAATGTCCGAGTCCTTCCTGAAAAAAGAAGATCATCAATACAAAAAGAGAAGTTGGGCAGTACAGCTTTTTAAGAAGAGAAACCTTTAAAATCTCTCAATAAAAGGTTACACCCAAGGCATTAAGTGTTAGAAATCTAAAAGAATAGATGTCACATCAAAAAGAAATATAAAATTCAAGTGGGAGGATTCCACCCTGTCCCCTGACACATATCACTGACTTTTGCAGAAAAAGCATTCATGCTGGCACCTGGAAAGAGCTTTTCCTGATAGTTCTGATGTGAACTGAATACTAGATATTGGTGAGCAAGATAACTGTTTATGGGAAAAATAACTGAATTTATATACACTCATTTGACAGGTAAAGTTCACATTACCCTAAAATATTAATAGTATTGCAATTTAAAAATAAAATAGTTTCAATTTTCCTCAAAGTCAGTTGACTGCATTATTTATTTAAACATAAGATATATTTTAAAATTTTAATAAAACAACAATTATAAGAATGAAACTATTAATGACATACTAAAATTTATAAAGTACTGACATCTAAAGACAATCATTATTTGAATCATTTTTGGGAATGTGTATATCCCAGTGTACAGCACAGCATGATGAAGAGAATAAAAACTTTGTAGAGAGGAGGGATATTTAGTTATTTTTTTACTCTAAATACTAGCAGGTGTTCACAGAAGGCAAAACTGTTTATGTTTTCAACTTATTTCAGTCTATTATATCAGTTGTATTCTATCATTGAGACTTGGATGGTAACCTACAGCTACTTCCCTAGGAGTAAAAGGGCTGTGGCAGCCTGCACACGGGCCAAGTTCAGCAATCTGATAATCACATTCCATGCTAATGCCATAAGCAAAGCAAGTGAGAAAGGTCTCACTAAACTATGGTCTGCTTCCATCGTATCATGAGTGCCTCTTCTCTATCATGAGAATTCAATAGTTGGGTATCACAAAGGAGTTTGAGATTGTTTTGGTTATCTTAAGGGTTATTATTTGGATTTTAGTACAGACAGGTAATAAATGTAGCTCATGTATGCACTGTTTAAGTATGAAATATTTAAATGCATATTTTTTCACTATTCTGAGATGTGAAATCTACTATAACATAGGTGTATTTTTTACTTAGTTGGTAAATTTGGGGGAATACAGGGCATAGACTCCACCTAAAGTATAATTAAACTTCTCAAGGTTCACAGTTAGTATGTATTTCTCGGTAGTTTTAATCTAGGTTTCAGGAGAGATGTATGAAAAGGTTTCTTGTATAAATTTATTTAAAATTCTCTTCAAGTTTTTTGCAGCCTATTTTAAAAACTCTGATACTCCACTAAATAAATAAAAGACACACTGGCTGTAACCAATAGGTCTGTGTGAATTTGAAAAGGGGTTAAGTTGATTTTTACTTGTAGCTTTTAATTTTAATTCAAGTTTTCAATTATTGTATCATAGTTCTTTATCTCCATAAATTATTGAAATGGTCTGTACTACGTTTTATCTAGGGCTGAACAAACAAATGAACTCACAAACAAAAATTGTACTCAGTGTAAAAACCTCCCACAACCTCCCTTGTAAAATGACATCTTCATTGAGATACAATTATATAACAAAATTTTATTATTTTTGAAGTTCTTAATTCAATGATTTTAAGAATATTTGCATCAACATATTCTATACACTAAATGATATACTTTGCCATCTTTTTGTCAATTTGTCAAGATATATCCATATTGTAACAAATTTTAGTTCATCATTCTTTTTAATTCCCAGATGAGTTTCTATTGTATAAGTACACTAATTTTTTAAAAAATTCTGTCATCTGTTGATATATATTTGGGTTGTTTCTACATTAGACTAATGGTAAATAGTGCTACAATGAACCATAATGTTCACTATTTTATTTGGATTTCTGTTTTCAATTCTTTTTCATATGTATTTATGACTGGAATTGTTGGATCATATGGTGAATCTATATTTAATGGTTTATATCTGTGTGTGTGTGTGTGTGACTTTTTGAGCAACTGTTAAGCTGCAGTATTTTAACACATCCATCCACAAGGCCGATAGTGTCTAATATCTCCCTATCCTCATCACTACTGCTTGTCTTTTTTAATTTAGCTACCTAATGGATATAAAGTGACCTCAGTACAGTTATGATTTGCATTTCTTCATTGATACTAAGATTTTTTATGTGCTTATTGGCTATTTTAATATCTTCTTTGTGGAACAGCTATTGAAAACTTTATCCATTTTAAAATTAGTTCATTTATTGATTTTTGAGTAGTACAAATTTTTATATAACTTACATAAAAGTCTCTTAGCAGAGATAATGATTGGAGAATATTTGTTCTTATTCTGTGGGTTGTCTTTCCACTTTTTATGATAGTCTTTGAATTATAAATGTTTTTAGTCCAGATTTTTGCTACTTTGTATATGCTTTTGACATTATAATTAATTTTGTACCTTTAATCTTACATTTAAAACTATAATCTGTTTAGCATTAATTTTATATATTATGTAAGATAAGAATTCAGATTTGTTTTGGTGTTAGGACACTAATTTGGCCCACAATCACTTTTGATAGATTAACTTTTTTCCTCTATTGAATCATCTGGTCACCTTGTTAAAAATCAAGACTATAAACATAAGGCTTTATCTTTAGATTAGCTTATTTCTTCTGTTGTTGGATGGAGTGTTCTATACATGTCTAATGAGTCTAACTGGTTAGTAGTGCTACTTAAGGCTAGTATTTCCTTGTTCCTATTTGCCAAGTAGTTCTTTTTGTTATTGAGAATAGAATTTTCAATTTGGCAATGATTTTTGTTGAATTGTCCATTTTCCTTGTCTGTCAGTTTTTGCTTCCTTCATGCCTCTGTTCTAAGGTGCACAGATCTTACAATCCTTGTCTCTTCATGATATATGGACGTTTCTCTCATTATAAAATGTCATCCTTTGTCTACACTAACAGAATTTATACTAAAATCTATTTCATTTAATGTCACTGTATTCAGCTCTGTTTTTGTTACCATTGGCCTAGCATATAGTTTTCTTTTAACCTATTTGTATCTGAATCTAAACAGTGTCTCTTGTAGACAGCATTAAGGTGAATAACTTTTTAAAACCCCCTCTGGTTATCTTAGCTTTTTGATTGAAGTGTTGGGGTGCTTACTCTATTTATGTTTGAAATAAATACTGATTAATTACCATTTTCTACTGTTTTCATATATTCTTTATGCCTTGTACCATATTATTCCACTAGCCTTTCACTACTACTTTGTCTGTGTTTCTAGTGTGGAAATGTCATTTCTTTGTTGGTTGCTTTACTCTATATTATCGAGTTGTTTTCCTACTGCTAGTACTCCAGATTAATATCAACACATGACAGTAAACTAACCTAGTTATAATTAATATCAACTAATTTTCAGTACTATTTCAATGTAGTACAAGTTTCCCTACTCTACTTTTTGCTATTAGTTACACAACTTGAATCTTCATATATTATAAGCCTACTGATAAGATTTTTAAAAATTATTGCTTTATGCAATTGTTTTTAAAATCAGATAGGAGATGAAAGGAGAGTTCTTATGAACTGGTGTTCTTCAGGAAAAGAGTTGGATACATTGTTTAATAATAAAGACAAATCATAACTTATTCATCTCATATGTACCATCTTACAAAGATAAGAAATATAAATTAGATTAAAATTGTGTCTTGTGTCAGAAACAATAGAAATTTACATCTATAGATGTAAATCAATTTAAGAGTGGGTTCAAACTTCATCACTTGAATTGTAACTCTAGAGTGTGGCTTAAATCTTTCATTTCACTGAGTTAATTAGAATTCCTAAGTTGAAAACGAATATTAAAAGATACGGAGTTTTGTATCTGTAGCTTTCACTTATTCTTTTTTTAAAGGAAGCATTGAAAATAATGATATAGTCAGTATCACCTGTCTAATGAGAGGGGAAAGATCTTATATATAACCTATTAAAGCAAAAGAAATTCCTAAATCAGTATCTATTTCGGAATTCCTACCTTTTAGCAATAACTTAAGTGATCTGTTATCTAAAGATAATGGCTTTGTGTATGTATGTATGTGTGTGTGTGTATGTATGTATGTGTTTTGAGGTATTTTTTGAGGCAAACTCTCTGTATTCTTAGCTGTCCTTGAACTCACAGTCCTCCTACCTCAGCCTTTCAAGTGCTGGCACTGTGCATGTAATATACAACATGACTGGTTTTAAATATTAATTTAAATAAATTGTGCTGCTATCCAAAAGTATTTCCCATATGGAAACTGCTAGGTTATTTTAGTAACATTAATTTAGGTAAACTAATAGAACATAAATTTTGATCCCTGTCCCAGATACCTGTCATGAAATTAAGAGGTAAAGATAATTTAGCTTTCATAGTTGCATTTCTTTATGATTTAATAATTCCTCTAATTTGACAGTTTTCACATCTTTATATAAAAACTTTAAAACTAAAATTTATATGTTCTCTTTCAAACTTTCCTTGATTTCTAAGGCATGCACATAAAATGCACAGGTGCTACGTGGTCCAATGTTCCTTCAGAGAAATATGATGTCTAATCAGTTCTCATTATGTTATACTCAAATTATATAGTTAGAATCGTCTCAGATACCATAAAGTATAATTAATTCTTTTTAATCATCTTCCATATAAATGCTATTATTCTTTCAACTCAAAGGTTTTTGAATATTTAAGCAACTTTCCAAACAGTAGTTCCAATTTCTTAGCAATAGTCCTTCTAATTTCTACAAATACCCTATCTACAGTGATATTTCTTTTTCTAACTCTATCTACTTGTCAAAATCAATAATCTTCAATTTCTCTCTGATGGAATCAGTAACCGTAAACTATAAACTAATGTCTGAAACATTGGTTTTCATAGCAAATGTCATATCAAAAGAACAGTGCTATCTGTCACCAAATAACAAAAGATGATCCACGTGGGATTAACAATTTTTACTCTCCATAGTTTTTTTTCAACTACATGAGAATTTGACATTCTGTAAAAAAGAATTTTTAAAATATGAACTTCATTCTTTTTAATCCTTTGTAGTTGACTGAAATTTTAACTTTTTCCATTCTTCATTGTCTTTATCCAGAAAAACTTCAGCCACTGTATCTATATATTTTTAAATATATGGAAATTCACAGTGCAAGAAAAAAAAGTCACTCCATGTGTGTGCGTGTGTGCATGTGTGCGTGCGTGTGTGTGTATGTGTGTTACTAGGGATTGAAAACAAGGCTGTCACACCGAGTCACATTCCCAGCCCTCTTAAAATATTTTTATTTTTAGGTGGGGTATTGCTAAGTCACCTAATTTTCCAAGCCCTGCTCTAACTTGGGATCCTTCTACTTCAGCTTCCTTCAGTACCAGGATTACAGGCTTCCACCACCAAGCTCAGTTGAAAAGCTATGTTTTAGTCTCTCCAAGATTTTCCACTCTCCAAGACCTTCTCAGTTATGAGTAGTCCAATTTCACTGATCACATCAAACTCAACATTTAAGAAAATCTTTGACAGAAAATTACTGCATTTCAAAGTACATCTGTTGTTAAAAATCTTAAGCCACTTTTCTTAAAACCATAAGCGTCACGCACAGCTACATACAGACATAATTTCTTGAGTGACTAGGCAAAGCAAACTAAGAATGTATCAGCATCTGAATTTGACAGCAAGAAAGATGAAGGCCCCCTTAGTAAAGAATCAATGCAGACTGGTAAACAGACTACAAAAGACTTTCTTTAAGAAGGAAGGCACAGGAAACACATGTTCTGGCTTGGAGATAAAAGCGGAAGATTTTGGCCAGGACACAAATAAAACAGAGACTCCGTGCTCATAAAGAGAACACAGATGGATAATAGGAATATAAAGCTAAAAGAAAAGTCCAGATATGACCTAAACCAACATATAGGTCTAAGATATGCCACATTTCTGAAACCAGGACTCAGATAGTTCCTGTACTGGAACAATAAATAGTAGGTCAGTTGCCACGAGAGAATGGACATCAGGATAAGTCAGTTAAGTAACATGAAAAATAACAATGACACAAAATAGCAAAACACTACTTTTGAAATATGTGTGTGTATATGTGTGTGTGT
>NW_004624763.1:12011911-12085255 GCF_000247695.1 Heterocephalus glaber
TGTGTGTGTGTATATATATATATATATATATATATATATATATATATATATATATAGCTTATCAATTCTATGTCAGACTTTTCTTTCTGAAATACTCTCCTCTACATTTAGCTGCTGAGGACCAAAACTTACGATCTTGTTATCCTAGTTTGTGTGCCACCTCTGTTTCATTCTATGATGTAGTTACTTAATTTTCTTCCTGATATAATTCTCTAGCTCTGCAATTCCTTTCCTATTCTTAACACAATCTATTCTTCTACAGTTAGTATCATGCCTTTCTGTATGCTCTACCTGGTTTAGACCTGCAAGAATCCAAATTGACATCACTATTGAGAATACAATATCCTTAAATATTCTTAATGTGACCAAATTGTCCACGGCTTATGTGATGTCATACTGAACATTTGCCACTGTGTCTGCAAAGCAATATCCCAGTTTTTTTGTGCTGTTTTTCCTTAACTTGTAGCTATCCATTGTGATGCAACACTGAAATTTTGATATCATCAATCAACTAAAATGTACCAACTGTCTCTCCAATCTGCCACAGCTAACTTTCCTATTTCATGTTTTTAAAAACCAAGTTTGGCGATGCAATAATCTGTCTCTCATCCTTTATTAGTCAATTAGTATTAGAGAAATTAATGTCTGCAGAATATTTTTATGACATTCACTTGTTTTATTCATATTTGTAAGACGAAATCGAGAAACATGTTTAGCTTTGACATGATTGTGAAACTTGTAAAATCAAGTCCTCTAATACATATAACCATTAGAATTTTAACCCTTACTTTGTCTTGTCATTTTTCTGATCAAGTGCAAATCTTGGCCTTTCTATTTGTCTTGTGAACTTTGCAACCATTTATGGATTTTTAGTGAGCTTTCTCTTTGACCTCTCTCTCTCTTTCTCTCTCTCTCTTTATAAATATATATATATATATATATATCTGAACCATAATTGTTAATAGATTATATTTTCTCTTAAAGTTTAACTTAAAATTGAGGAAACTTACTAAATCTAATCAGTGTTTACATTTCTATCTGAGAAGAAAATAAAATAACCAAAAACCCTTTCTTAGCATCCTATCCTTTGATTCATGGAGTTCTTACTTCACAGCTGGTGATTACAGTTTATGTACAGGAAATAGGTCATAATCCTTTCCACTTTTAGTCCGTTGAGAAAAATAATGAAGCCAGTGCACAGAAAATCAGGTAACAATGTGAAAACTCTTGTAATACACTCCCTGAAAATATTCACAATGCACAGTTGGTTTCAGCACTTCATAATTCATTACAAATTTTAAAAGGTTCCATAAAAATGGCTTATAATGGTAAAACACTACATCTAAATTCAAATCATTTGTAAAGACTGCTACCAGAACCTTCTATTCACAGGAGACTAATGATCCATTTCTTTCAACAAAATGCACCATTAACATAAAAATGAATTTGACCATGGAAAAGGCTGTTAAATTCTTCCAAGAGTTTAAAACATGGATTTTGATCTTTCCTTATACTATTAAATAATAGAGCCTATAATCTCACTAAAAGAGGGAGGTGTAATTGAGGTTCTATATGTCTAAAATGAAGAAAATTTTCTCATTTTTAAAAAAATAAAAATGTGGGTAGAAATCCCAAGAATTTTACATTGTCTGAAAACTTTAGGTTTATTTTGGATCAAAAATTCAGGTTACAAAAAAAAATTCAGGTTACATTTAGTTTCTAGCAACATATAACATTGAAGTCATGGTGGACCTGCCTTGGTATTTATTCATTTATTCATTCAAGTATACTTTCAATACCAACTTATTGCATGCCAATTGAATGAAAATGTTACATAGTTGGAAGAGAAGGACAGATTCTAAAAGGCCAGTGGAAGAATCAGAGATGATGTCAAAAAGGAAAAAAAAACACTACATTTTCTTATTTCTCAAATCATAAATGGTCATTCACTGTCATGAGCAACATGAAGACTTCTTAGACAAAAGACATGATTCCCTTATTATTGTTCCAAGTAAGGAGCAACAATATTAGTCTATAAAACTTAAAAAAAATGTGAACACTTAGCTCCATTACATCTTGGAAAAAGAAAATAAATAGAGATGGATACTAGGGTTTGGATCGTAGCTTTGTTACTTTTATACAAGGCTTCCTCTATCAATTAATATCCAATACTTCATATTTTTATTCTTTTGTTATTTTATGGTTATAGAATGGAGAATATTTACTACACTGGAAATTAAGAAAAGCATACATGATATTTCTGGGAACATGCTTTCACAATAAGTAACACATAAAATGTAAAATATTTTATAGAAAAAAATGAAAAAACGTTTTTGTTTCATATTTGAGTTAATTTGGTGTATGGTAATTTGAAAATGTTATGGCTTAATGAGTTGTACTACCTGATCAGCAATTACTCTTCCTGTGTATTAGCCATGAAATCATTTTTGTGGAAATGAAAAAAAAATACAGTTATTATATACCAAGTCAAAATGAGAAGACATTCCATTTCCTCAGAAATTAGTGCATCTAGGTTGTATTAATAAAAAAACATGTATTTGTATTTTTGAAGAAGTCATCGTGTCTAATATTTCCCTCCATTACAGTAACATCTAAAATGTCTCATGAAAGTCTCAGGTTTGGAGGTTGGGCCTGACTGAAAAGAGTGAATCACTTGGGGCATGGCCTGGAAGGGTGTATTCCTATCCTCCACTCTTCCCATCTCTCTCCTGCTTCCTGGCCACATGGCTTTAGCAGCTTTCCTCTGCCAGGCCCTTCCACCACGCCTTTTCTATCTCGGAGCCAGCAGACTATGGGACTGAACACATTGCAACCGTGAGCCACAATAACCCTTTCCTCCTTTAATTTGTAAATGTTAGGTATTTTGTCCAGTGATGGGAAGGGTGACTACTACAGTTTCCCAGAGTGTTTCCCAGAATATCAAATATGAGAACACATGGTAAGTAGTTTATAAATTAACAGTGTGTCACTTTAAATGTCTTGATTTAATATTTTAGCATCTATTTATAGTGTATCGAGAATTTAAAGGAAAAGTAATTTGAAGTAATTTATGCATAACCCATGTCATTATTTAGCTTCCCATTCCTGGCCTAACATGAATATTTAGTAAACTTAATAAATGTATAAGAAGATGCACCTATCTAAATGAAGAGAAATTCACTATATGAGTGTCTTACATGATGTTAGAAAAGCCAGGAATATAAAGATTTCAGAAGAAGCAATTTCCAAGAAGAAAGAAGAAACAGAATGAAAATGGAAAGAGAAAAGAAAAAATGTAAACCAGTGCAAAGAATATCTAAAAGTATATCTTGACTTAGTATAGTTGTCTTAAATGTTTTATAAGTTCTTTGCTCTATTAGTCTGGTTTTCTAGCTGTATATATGACAATTAACTTTGTAAGGTCTTTTAAGAGAGGTGAATCTGATTCTGGAAAATTAAAAAGGGTGGAGAGAAGGAGAAAAGAAAAATAAAATGTGTTACATACACGCACCAATTCCTTACAGTGAATATAAACATTATATACTGAAAACCTGCACTAAAAGAGGTTTTAAAAAGAAACAGAAACAAAAATTTTATCTTAAACTTATGAAAGTATCCCATATTCTCACTTGAATTTGGTGCTAAAAATTGAAGGATTGTTGGTTATTTTATATTCTGATACTAAACATTTGCCCTGAACTGCTTTTGAGAACTCCTAAGGATCACAGTACTTATTTAAATTTCTCAGAAAATTAGAGTAACAATTTAAAATTGGATTTATTTTTCTTAATATTCTACTGTTACCATACATACAAAAAGTGAGACTATTTCAGATGGCAATAGAAATATTAACTGATTAAGATAAGTTCTTTAGTAGACATGTTATCAGAAAAAGTAAAGTAGGTATTAAATATTAAAGTGATAGTACATGATAATTAGAATTTCTTTAACACTGTGCTATCATTATTTGTCATTTTTTTTTAAACACAGAACATGTACAGTAACACTACATCACACGTCAAAGATTTTCCCTGGTCACACACTCTGTTTCATTTTATTTTCCAATTTCAGTTGGAAACTGGGTATCTCAATGATAATTTCTTTCCTTGAACAAGTAGAAATAGTACCATTTTGTACAAATTTGAAGCACACTTTCATGAGAAAATTTAGCTCATATGATAAACATATGTCAGGGTGTTTGTGAAAAATTGCTGCTGAAATGGTATTCGTTGTTTATTGGGAAAATTAAAGGTTTGAGTTCCTGAGATTGTTAGCATATTTTCCACTGTAAACAAAAATCATTGTCAGTTTCTCTCAAGTTAGCACAGTGAAATAATACAGGGTCATAATTAAAGAAATCTAGAGATGATTGAAATGTAATCTAATAGAGATTCAGGTAAGTCCTTAAATTAAATTAATAATGTGAAAGGTATGGAATTACACATAGATGAACCGCTTAAAAATTATGGAAAAATAAAGCGATCAAATTAGTGGAATGAGAATTCTCATTTACACTATAAAAAGGTTAGGTGCTATCCAATATAAATCAAAATATAACACCTGTTGCTTTCATATCCCAAACCTTTTTTCAAGTCATTGAATGAGAAAATGGTACAGATAAATAAGTAAACTCTGTCTTCTCATGTTAATCAACTCAGATCTGAAAAATTTCATTTGGTTAATTCCTCATATGAACACCTGTCCTTTTGGATTGCCTTGATCTCATTTCAAATTTCCTTTGTGTGACTAAGTTTAAGAATATCCTTTTGTTATATTCCCTTGTCCACAAGTCAACAAAATTTCCCTACTTAACAGTAATATTAATGATGAATTTGTTGTATTACAGTCTTTGTTCCCATACTCTTGGCCTTTCATCTTTTAGTGAAGTTTTAATTTATAACTTCCTCAAATTTCATATCAGAGGCAATAGGATGGCACACACACACACACACACACACACACACACATTCCTCCTTATAGACTGCAAATATGTAAATACTCATTTTCTTTTGCTTTTCAACATAAGAATCACTTTTTATTTATTATGTTAGCAGATTTTGGATTTTAATTAATCTAATCTATCAATCTCCTTATAATGATACACATTCCTTTTGGCTTTTATGTGTTAGAAAGTTTTCTTTTTTCTTGATCTCATAATGTTCCGCTGCATTTCTTCATGGATTATGGTTTCTTTTTTACATTTAATTATTTACAGCCATTTACAATCAATGTCATGGTAAATGTGTGGGGAAATCTACCCAAGCCCCACACACCATATGATCTAGTGCCTCCTAATAAAATAACAAAAATATTCCAGAAAGACACAAGGAGACACTGAGTTTAGTTATAAATGTGGACAGAGAAATCCTTCTGAAGGTATGCAGTAGTTTATTCCACACCATAGATAGATCAACAACACCCATAGTATAACAGTGGGAAAGAAGGAAAAAATGACATATATTATGCTCACAGTTCTCCAAATGTATATATAGAAAGCTATAGTTTATTAAGCACTTTTGAAATAATACCATTGCTGCTAAAATCTAGAAAACTTTAGATAATATCTATTTACCTGAAAGATTTTCCTATAACACCTAAAGGTACCTTTTATTTGGACTTTTATAAGATCATTGAAAATTGTGTAAGATATATCAAATGCAGGTGCTGTTATCAGGGAACGTAATACACATGTGTTTGGAAACAAGTTTCTATATTATAATGTCTCATGATTTCCAAATCTTTTATGCAGAGGTGCTGACACAATTTATTCAGTAACAACATAAAAATACTATCTCCTTTCAGGGAAATAGGTAGGTTTCCCTGCTCTCTGATGTATACCAGTCTCGTTCCCCACGCTCAGAGTCTCTCTTCCTTTTGGGGGGGCGGGGCATACCAGGGATCAAACTCAGGACCTCGCACTTGCGAGGCAGGCTCCCTGTTACTGAGCTAAATGCCCGGCCCAACACTTTCTTCTAACAATGTACTCTGTTGAGGGAGGCACTTCGCCCTCTGCTCATTATCTGGGATTTGAAGCTCCGGAAACTCATATTTCAATACTTCAGTCATTTCTGTTGCTCTAAGTAAAAAAGAAATTCCTTTGGGTTTGACTCAATATAGTTTTTTGGATCCTTCCCTGGAAAACACGCATGTGTATTCTGCCACGCAACTGTAGCGGAAAAAGCTCTAAAGTTTTACCTTCTTAACAATATGTGCATATACCTAATTATGAAGTCTACGCAAATGGGTCAGTGTTTTTGCTATTTCTTTGGTAGCATGGAGCAAATAATTGTATTTAATCAAAATGACTGAAAGAAACAGTCTGTTATAATTTGCCCAAACCTTTCAGTTTTAGGTATTATCTTTTCTAGCGACAATATCTGTGAAAGATGTTTGTTCTTTGACACGGGGCCTATAGAATTCTCAATAAAGTTCTTAAGACTTGTCTGTTCATTTACTGACAGGACTCTATTTATGTAACGCATGTTTCTCAATTAATTTCTACACAAGACTTGGCATTCTTCCACGCTGTCTTCTTGTCCAATGAACTGGAAACCTTCCCTGAGCTTTTGCTCTACCTCTTAAACATTTACCTTTGAGCTCAGAGCTGCAACTTTTGAGTAGACTGCTTCTTTCCACTTCTCTGAGGACTATGATTTTTATCACTAGGAGAACAGCCCACACATGGGTACATGTGGGAAAAGTAACACTTACAAACTGAAGATAAATGGCTCCATTACAGCATCATTATTCCAGGAAAACTTTTATCTAAGTTGAATGTCTATTCTCAGTTACACTCGAGTAAACTGTCCCATAGATTTTCTTATTTGAAAAATATTTTAGAAAAGACAAAACAAATAACAGGGTAGCAGTTTCCTTTTTCATAAATAGGAGTTGAAAAGGGCTACAGGACATGTCTAAACACTATAATATTTATGAACACATTATATTAATATTTATGATAGGACAAGAAAGATACTAGCTCACATACTGAATACTGTGTATAGGGAAGAAAGCATTTTAGATTTATTTTTCATGTATTTTGATTCCCCAGACATTTAGAATCAATCAGTAAGAATCAAATTTTATTTTACTGACTTACTACATTTTGGTAAAGGGGAAATAAAAATTCACAAATTAATTTCTAAACCAAGCTTGTAGTAAACTTGTTTTTTAAACTATGGACACTATCAATTATAACAACTATCAGAATGTAAGGGCTTCCTGTGAACATACCAAAATATCTTTGACATGGTATTAGAATTTTAAATGAATCAATTTCACTATCTACCTTCTAGCATTTATATCAAAATGAGAACTCTTAGCAGTTGACAGATATGACATATTTAACAATATACATAAAAGAATATTCAATGGGATTAAATGTGATTAAATACTAAATTTGATTTTTCTTTTCTGGAGAATAAAATCCTTGCACACAATCCTATCTTTGCCATATGAATCAAAAATATTAAACAGGCCATGTAACACTAAGGTCAGCAATTTTTTATTTTTAGCTTTTTTATCGTATGGACAATTTTGCATTTTTAAATTGCTTCATAAAGAAACTAGTATGTGAAAATAAAAGATTTTCAGCTAAGATAATTTCCTGAAATGTATAAATAACACTGATATATATATATGTAAATATATATATGTAAATATATATATATATATATCATGGATTTTAAAATTAAAAGGTCAATGTTTTCCCTAAACTATAATCATGTAGTGTAAATATCTGTATTACAAATTCTAAAAGACTAAATATAGCTCCTGTTTGCCTTTTAAAACACTCATGAGATTTTATCCTTTTAGAGTGGGTGGTATTTTGGATCTTTTCCTCACTACTAATCAAATGTTTAGATATTTTGTATGTCAGTTGAGTTTTAACTAGCATTTATTAAGCATTTGCATATCCAGGAATGCTTTTAAATGGGAGGGAGGCAGGCATACAAAATGAATAAAACATCATCTATCCCCATGTGGTTCTCATAGCTTATTTTGAGCAAAAAAAATTCACAATGGAAGAGCATAGTATTGTGAGGGTGTGGGCATACCTGAGCACATAGAAAAAGGGCTTTGGGCACTGAGCCCAATCCTGGATTCCATAATGGTTTCTGGAGTGATTGAGGCCTGCACAGCGTTTGGAAGGGGAAGTGTATGGGATGTATGTGTATAGGATATCTGGAGCAGAAGAAACAGACTGAGTTAAGTTTAGGCTTTGTAGGAAAGTATATGCACAAATTTAATACATGTTCAAATGACAGTTTTTATGAATTGATACTATGGCTGGGGACACAACTACAACTGGACAGAATTGTGAAGTTTGTATATACTACTCTGTGCTAAAATGAGATGTCTAAGATATTACCACTTAATGTCTAATAGCATTCACAGTACTGATAGTGCTAATCTAATGTAAATACATCAAAATGATTTACATTTTTCTGAGTGTTTTACAAATACATGAAAATCGATAAATTACATTAAATCTACACATTCATCATAACCCTATCTTATTTTCAGAGGATCGTTAGAGAATAGATTGATTTGTGTTATTCTCAAAGGGGAGTTTGATTGAACACTTGGAACTGCTTAAGAGAAAGAGAAGACATGTGGTTGGAAGGTCACATTGGAATTAGGATGATTCAGTAGTTAACTAGGTTGACTATATGGAATCTTAGGGACAAAAGATTTTCTTTTGACAAAAGTCAAAAGACAAGGTCTTTGCATATATGATGTTTCTGTTATTGTGTTTCCTGAAATACTGAACCTCATTTATTTTTAAAAGTATTTAAAGATGAATATCCATTAATTCTTTATGAGCCTAGTCTACCTTTATTGCTACAAACTAATACATATAATTTTATAACATAATCTTATCTTCCTGCAACTCAATTGTTTTGCCAGAAGTATAATTTACTTAATTCTGAGTTGTAAACTCTCTATTAAATTTCATGGGGCTGCAGTTTCAATTTTTAAAGCTTAGGAGTTGAAATGACCACTAAATTAAAAAAAAAACACATTAAAGTTATTTTATGTTCTCAGGGCGAATCTTTTAATAAACATGTGTGAAAGAGACGTAAATGGAATAGTAAATAGTAAAATTATTTTTTATACATGAACTACTTTAAAAGGACAAAAATATACAGGCTACCTATAATGCAAGAATATATTTTATCTTCTATATTTAATGTTAATGAACATTATCAGTAATTATTTTAGCATTATATTTATTACTATATTATACTTGGTCAGAAACTTTTAAGTAAAAAATCTCCACAATGTATAACTGTAGGACATTTTAGTAAATTTTTATACTAAGATCAATGCTTTTTAAAATTGTTAATCATCATTGTTTTTCATATAATTTTCTAGGGTGGAAAACAAGTTATGTAAGGTCACTATGATTGGCACAAGAAAATAATTCAAGTGTTATGTATGTGCTAGTGTTATAACACAAATTTTGATGTTTCTAAATTAAATGTGGAAGTGATTTTAATAGCGCATTTGCTAAGAGTGAGGATTTAATGCATATATCTTAATTACTTAGTGATATGTATCATCAATCATGACCTAATTAGTATCTTGTATTTGAAATAATTTTCCAGACAGTATTCTTATTTATCTTATTTGTGCTTTTATCTATTGAATTTTTAATAGATATATCCTAAAATTATATATCATTGCAAATATAACTATTAAATACAGTCTACGATAATATATAATAATGTCTACATATGGATTCCTCAATATACTTGCTTTGTATTACCTTATTTCTATAATAAATCATTCTTTAGAGAGTAATAGTGTGTGTGTGTGTCTGTGTGTGTAGAGGTTGGCTTTTGAGTTTCAGGCTAAGATTTTATTCTCTTTGGCTTTGATAGTACTTCATCAGTAGATGTTGTATTAACTCCTGCTGAAACCTCTTATGTAGACTTGCATATAATGTAGGCCAACTGTTCTCCCCTCCTCCCATCTCTGGAACCTATGAATATGTTATGTTATAAAGGGAGTTTGCAGATGTAACTAAGTTTAAGGACTTTAAGATATGAAGATTAATGTTTATTATTTAGATGCACCCACACTATGAATATCTGTGAAAGTCCAGGAACTTCTCCACTTGATGTCAGAGATGTGTGGAGGAAGAAGGTAGTAGGTAGACAAATCCGAAGGGGAAATCAGACAGATTACATCTCCAGAGGACCGAGTGGACCAGTTGCTGGCTTGGAGATAAATGGACCGTGGACAAAGGAGAGAGACCTGTAAGAGCTACAGCTGCACTCTAGCTGACAGATAGCAAGTAAACAAGGATGTCAGTTCTCTATCCTCCAGCAACTATATTTTTTCAGCCACCAGAATAAACTTGGAAAGAGACCTTTTCCCAAAGGATTTTGATAGGAACTCAGCCCACTGAGATGCTTATTTCAACTTTGTGACCTTGAGCAGAGAATCCATCAGAGACAACTCGAAGGACTTTTCACTTACAAAGCTGTGAGATAACATATTTTGTGTTGTTTAAAACTGTGAAATTTTTGGTAATTTGTCACTGAAGCAACGGAAAACTAGGACACAGCGTAAAAGACACCTATCACGAATCAGTACGTGATGACCCTGAAGAATGTCAGCCAATCTCTCAGTACTGTTGGATGTCTAGTATCTCATACTTAGGGTTAGGACATCAAAAACATACACTGAAATCATTTATTCCCCAAGTCACTGCATTTCCTATATTTCTGTATGTTATGAAAGGAAAAAACTAACCTAAAATATCTTTATGTTTTGGTTACTAGAATACATATTTTTAATTAAAGAACTCTTACTGGGAATTATTGCATTATTAAATTCTTCAATATTACCAAAATTGCACTCAAAATTTGTGGTTCCTATAACAAATTAAGTTGGAAAAATTAAAAAAAGAACACTCAGCTATCATGGAAAAAGCTTAGAAGAATAATGATCATTATAATCACAATGAAAGAAAGCAAGTCTTTGACTTCATCTTCGCCTGCCAGGCAAAAGTCTGTTCAGAAATGTATTGGAATATAGTGTTCAAAACTTCTGTATATGATATTACTTAATAATATAAAATGGAGAAAATAATTTTACTCAGTTGTTTTGTAAAGGCTATTTTTCTGTAAGTAATATAGCCCTAGATGAAATAGTGTTTAGTTTTTTCTTCACCCAGATGCACAATAGTAAAATTTACATTGTAGTGTTTCTATTTTACGTATGATTTTCTTGTGTGCTTTTTTAACATGCTATAGTTTCAATTGCTTTGTGCTTTAGAAAGTAACCACCTAAGCCTTACAGATGTAGCTCAGTGGAGGGTGATTCCCTGGCATGTGCAAGGCCCTGGGTACAATCCTGGGCACCTCAAAAAGATGAATGAATAGAAAGAAAAGGGACCAACGATTCCTATTACTTTATTTGTGTCTCTACAACAGAATTACACCTGCTAAGATGCATTTTGACACCATAGTCCTGGAGAGATGAGTTCAACTTTAATATAATATTTCTATGTTTATAGGAGGAAGTCTTTCCTAAATTAAATAGAAATTTTATTGTTAAACAATGGAAACTAAATTTCAAAAGTGATACTTTCTATCTCAATATATTACTTTTTGCCATTAGAATTTAACATATGTAATAAAAAGAAAACGTATAGAATGTGCACATTTTAACACTGTCAGTAGAACCTGAATATCACTCCATTATGAAACACTATTTCAAAAGGAAAAGAGAAAAAAGTGAATAGAAGGAAAAAATTGAAACAAAGCTTTTGTTAATAGGGAGCAGAAGAAAAGTTGAAAGGAGTGGAGGGGATTGGGAATAAAGAAGGATCAAGATGCATCATGTACAGGTTCAAATTCCTTACGATTGTGATCACTATGAGTGTGTGTGGGAGGGCCAGGGGAAAGGGTAGAAGGGAATGGGATTAATATGAGAAAATGGAAAAATAAGAACAAAATCTTTGTAATAGGGAGGAATGGAGGGGTTGAAGGGAGGTCTGGGCAAGGGTGAAAAATAAGAACTGAGAGAGATTATGTAAAGGGCAAATTTCCATTGATGAATGTCATTATATTGTATACCTAAAATGTACCAATGATTAGAATGAATAATCGATAATGCAAAATAGGAAGAAAAGGTTCAAAACGGCAGGGGTAGTGGGAGGGGCAGGGGAAAGGAAAGAAGGAAAAGGAAAAATGATGAGAAATGGAAAAAATGGAAACAAAGTCTTTGTAAATAGGGAAGGGTGGAGGGGGTGAAGGGAGGGCTAGGAATGGTGAAAAAATAAGAACCAAGATGCATTATGTAAAGGTCCAATTCCCAATGAGAAATGTAATTGTGTTGTATACCTACAATGTACCAATAAAAGAATTTAATAAAAAAGTACCAATATAAACTGTAAGATGTACAAATCCTCACACTAAATGACAAAAACAAAGATCCTAAATGGCCTCCAATTAGTTCAAGTCAAGTTCTAATGCTATATAAATTTGTGCTAAATTTCCAGTAACAAAAGCAAAATTTCAGTTTTGTGAGCTTGTTAATTTCCCATTTGGTGGTTAAGAATCTGGGAATCTGTGCTACTAAACAGGATTTTTCAGGAATGCAGGACTTCTCTACATTTTCTTCTCTTGACTAACTTTCAAAGAGAGATTACCACTTTTTTGTTGTTGTTTTTTTCTGGTAGGGAGGCAAAGAGAAAAATAGAGTCTGTGTTGTCTGGATCACATTATCACTCAAGTCTAATCTCCTTTTACGATCACATTTCATTTCTTTCTGTTTTTCCAACAATTTCATGGTCTCACCTCCTCCGAAAAGTTGAGGGAAGGTTTTTCCCGTCTCGAGGTGTGGTGGCAATGAAAGGGGAAAGTTCACTCTCTCTAGCATTTTGTCCTACATAACTGATAAATTAGAAGGTGAGACTTATGCAACATTTGAGATAACCACGTGAATTTATCTCCTCATGTTGACTCTCCTCCCAATGACATATTTGGAGAATGCTGGTTTGACTACATTAAGTTGGAAAATCGTTCCAAGAGTATCACCATCACTTACCTTCATAATACACTTTAAACCCATGGGCACTCACAGCGAAGTCACTGGTCAGACGCAGCGAGAACACGGATTTGGTACTGGTCACGGGTGGTGGCAGATGGAAACCTGTTAACCTGAAAGCAAAATAGAATGAATTTTTAGTGCCACTGTCACTCTATCTAGTAAAGTTAAGGAGAAGTAAAGGTTATGTTATCACATTTCTAAGCTTTATGTAAATATATGTGACATTCCATCACTCATCAAAAGCAATTACCACGACTATATGTGTACATTAATTTAAATATATACATGTGCATTGCTATTTATGATGTCTGTCATATTTGTCATTCATCTGACAATCTGGGTAAATTGGAACTTTGGAAAATAAGAAGTCGTAAGATTATTTTTGAGCATATTTAATGCCATTAGTTTTAAAAACTGAGCACTTTGTCAAGTGAATTATTATTACGTCCTGATAAAGTACAGATATTTAGATAATTTAAGAATGACAAGATGTGACTTAAATAGAAATAGAATCTTGAAACAAAAATGACTACAAATGGGAAGTGATATTTTTTCTCAACTAAGTTCTATGAAATTGTAGACAATTACATATTGGTAAGCATTTTACCTATTAATGTAACAAATATTGTTTGACAGTGTGTTTATAATTTATTACTTATTTTGATTAAAAATATTGTAAAGGTTACAAGCTTGAATTATAGGAATGATGATTTAAAATTGGCACCTCTCTAGAGACAAAATATTAAGAAAAAGAAAAAATACATTCATGTGGTATTATCTTCCTAAAATCCAATAAAAAGCTAACATAAATTTTTAAATTGCCTTTTATATTTATTGCTTGGACATGCTTAACATTTTAATTATTGTTTTTACTTATTGGTGTGTATATAAGAATTGGATGCAATGAGATTATGTTATTTTTATTTACTTGCTATTGTTTAACTAATATTAAATATGTAAGAATCATTCATACTGAAATTTCTATTTTCAGGACTACTGCACAAGGATGAAAGAGAACCAGAAGCACATCTATGACATCACAGGTGAAGCCAAGGACCAAGTAGCTAACTCTGCCTTCGTGGAACGCCTTCGGAAGCACGGCTTAGAAGCGATCTATATGATCGAGCCCATCGACGAGTACTGCGTGCAGCAGCTGAAGGAGTTTGAGGGGAAAACTTTAGTGTCTGAAACCAAGGAGGGCTTGGAACTTCCAGAAGATGAAGAGGAGAAAAAGAAACAGGAAGAGAAAAAGACAAAGTTTGAAAACCTCTGCAAGATCATGAAAGACATCTTCGAGAAAAAGGTTAAAACGTGGTTGTGTCAAACGGATTGGTGACGTCCGTGTGCTGTATTGTCACAAGGACGTACGGCTGGACGGCGAACATGGAGAGAATCATGAAAGCCCAAGCCCTAAGAGACAACTCAACGATGGGTTACATGGCAGCAAAGAAGCACCTGGAGATCAACCCTGACCACTCCATCATTGAGACCTTGAGGCAAAAGGCAGAGGTTGACAAGAATGACAAATCTGAGAAGGATCTGGTCATCTTGCTGTATGAAACCACGCTCCTGCCCTCTGGCTTCAGTCTGGAGGACCCCCAGACAAGTGCCAACAGGATCTACTGGATGATCAAGCTGGGGCTCGGTATTGATGAGGATGACCCCACCGCTGATGAAACCACGGCTGCTGTCACTGAAGAGATGCCGCCCCTCGAAGGAGACAGTGACACTTCACGCATGGAAGAAGTTGACTAAGCTCTTCCAAAGAACGACTTGATGCTGCTCAGTACTTTACCTTCATTCCCGCTGATAATCTGTTTTCAGGGTTTTTTTGTTAACATTGTATGGCATGACAACTGCTTATGGGGAAGATAAGATTTCTTTCTTCTTTTAAGTAATGCTGTGATACATTAGGCACTAAAGCAGAGCTAGCAGTGCCTTTCACCTTGGTTCGCTCTAACAGGTTGACTTGTAACTTACTGTTAACTTCGTGAGGTCTAAGTGTGTAGTTACCAGGCCAGATTCCTTAGTAGACCAAATCTTCTGTCTGAAGTGTTGAGCTATCTTGGTGTTTAAAGGAATATTTGTTACAATAGCTTGAGTTTTCCTCTTGTAGGATCTACTTTTTAAAACTTTTCCCCTGTAGTTTCAATTCTGCATGTACTAGACTTCTAGAAATAAGTTAAACAACTTGATGGCAGAAACTCCATGGGGCTTGTTTTCCAAAGAAAAGTATTGTTTGGAGGAATAAACTAAACTTCCTCTGAATAATACAGTGCTGTTGGAAGGATAATTTGAAACAAGGCCTGTAAGTGGGGATGGAGTGCCCAGGCCACCTGCTCTAAGAGGTAACTAATACAGGTAACTTTAAAAAGAAAACAGAAAGAAATTACTATTTTCATTATTTCGCAGCAGTTCTCAAGTTTGTTTTTCTCAGATCTGCTTATACTCTAAAAAATTATTAAGAATATAAATAAATTGTATTGTATACCTAAAATGTACCAATAGAAAGATTTAAGGAAAAATGTATTACAGTAAAGGACACATTGCCCTTAAGCCCCCGCAAAATACTCTCCTCACTTTGAACAAAGTGTATCACTATTCTTTCCACTTTCCGAAACAGTTCTGGAAGTACTCTTTTGTGAGTGTCTTTATGAGCTGTGATAAAAAATTGTTGAATGAGGCTGCCACATGTCATCCCACTGAAAGGTGGGATCATAAAAACATTAAAGTGTGTCCAGTTATCCTGATCCACCTTATTCATTAGATCTGGCACTGTGCAACTTCTGGATTTTCCCTAAACTCAAAATGACACGTAAATGTTTTGAATTGATTCATAACATTAAGGCAGCTGCAACAGTGCAACTAAACACACTCACAAAAGTGGCAAGAATGATGGGCTAAGTGTATTGAATAGAGGAAGAGTACTATGAAGGGAATTAATGGCAATGTGTCATCTAATTTAATAAATTTTTAAAAATTTGGACAATTTCTTGTATTTTTAGATCACATCCTGTATCTTTAGAGTTCTTTTTCCTCCTTCACTCAGGTACAAAGTCTTTGTAAGTGATGGGGAAATTATGAGCCTGTGAGTTTTCAGGAGTCACCAGAAATTCAATTGTGTTGCGCTAGATTGAAGGAAGCTACATTTAACCTAACTTGAGTGGGAAGAAAGAATGAAAAATGCATGCAAGATGTGAAAGGGAGACAGCATCTCTACATCACATAGGTTAAGTTTTCACTACTTGCTTTGAACTGTGGTAAATTCCCTTTGCAAAACACAAGTACTAATTTCTCTTTCACAGCCAGATAATAGCTATTTTTTAAAAAAAGTATTGGCTCCAATTAGGATCATTTATGTTAAGGCTGTACTCCATGAACTGAGATAGTACTATTAAAAAGAGGGTAAATATTAAAAAGAATATAAATAAATTTTTGGACTGTATCTATCAATATTAGCCTACTTAATTTAAAACAAAAATTGTGAAAAAGCTCAATTATTTCTCCATATTTAAATATCCAGAATAAACGTATGGAATTTTTAAATAAATAACAATTCTAGAAGAAATGACTACATTTCACAAAACTGAGAATTTCTTCATATATTTATATATATAAATTATAATAAAATTATAATTTTACATGTCTAATGTCTGACTCAAGAGACAGCATCTATATTCTGTTTATTTTTTTCAGTATTTTTCAATGTATTAGTTGATGAATGTGAAGAACTTGAACTGACATAGATATGTAGTTAGTAGAGAGAAGAAAATGGATGTACTTCATTCATTCTGCACAAAATCCTTCCAAGTTAGTTGCAATGCATTCAGAACTATATCAATGAATGTTACATATTCTGTACCATTACAATCCACTGGTCTACCTTTCCCTTGTAATGCATCTTTATTCATGAACTATTTAAACAATCATGCATGAGTCATGTGAAAATTGCTTATTGCCTGAGTTACAGAGCCCTTCCAAATGTAGATACATTTCATTACACATTATCAAAAAATCACATTTATTTTAATTGCTACTGATTTTATGAAAAAGACCTTAAAATGTGGACAAACTGCAAAGGTTAAGTGGCAGGTTGAAGCTTTCTAAATGTTTATTTTTTTCTCGAAAGCTTAGATTTATCATTGACAGTAAATGCTATTTGTTGTTTTCCTTTTAGTGTCAAGCCAGGGATTTTTTTCTATCTATCTATCTGTCTATCTATCTATGTATCAAAATATTTATTAAATACTCAAGTGTGAAGACACATAATTCATCTGTCAGTCTTTCAGGTAACAAAGGTATTCCATGAAAAAAAGGGATAGTTCAGGGACAAATCAAATAATTCTCTAATTGTTTCTCTTTGAAACAACAATCATATATTTGATAAACAAGAATACTAAATGTATGTTTCCTATTTTTTCATACTACTCATTAGAGTACTACAGGTTAAAATTTTTTTTTTTTTTGAGTCAGGATTTTGCTATGTAGTTCAGACTGGTCTTAAACTCACTATGTAGCCTAGGTTAGCCTCAAACTTGCAGCAATTCTCCTGACTCAGCCTCCCAAGTACCAAGATTAAAGGCATGTGCCACCACACCTGGCTATAGGTTAAAAATTTAATGAAGCAAACATTTTTAGCTTCAACAGGGACACTCCTAAATACAGCTGGATTTTATTTTTGCACTGTGTGTAGCAGTAACACAATGATGAATGACCACTAGCACTAGTCTGAGGCCACTAATTAAGTTGTGCTAATGCACCAGCAGTTGTATCCATCACTATATTTTGTCTCTTGAGGGCAAATGTCAATGCAGTGAAAAAGGCAAATAACATTTCAGTCCTGTGGAAATGCTTTTGACCTTGTGGACCAGTTGGAGAGATCTCAAGGTCTCCAGAAATTAAGGGACTATATTTGATAACCTCTGCTCTATAAAAATCTATTGTGTATATACTATCATTTATTCATTCTACCAATAATGTACATTTAAGTTGCTTATCATTTGTCCAATATATTTCCATCAGTATTCTTGTAAAAGCCCTCTCTTACTTATTTTGCAGCAGTGGTAAAAACTCTAGAATACTTTTAAAGCTCTTAATTTTCCTCTTCATGCTATGTAACCTACATCTTGCTACGTGCATAATGAAACTCTTTTCTAAATTTCTTTGTAATTTTTTGCTTTGGCCCAGAGTTAGATGTAGATCTCTTAAATTATAAGCATATGGTGTAGCTGTATTTATATTTTATTACAAATGCAAATCTCCTTTTAATTAGAGTCAGATAACACTATTGGCATGAGTTGAAACTTTTGAAATTCATTGAGATTTCCTTTATGGGTCTGATATTATAAAATTTATTATAAGCCTGGTTTTCTTATAAAGAACAAGTGTGCTATTTTTCTCTTCCTAGTCCGAGTTACCCCAAGCTTAAACAACACCCACTATGACCTTACAGTTATGCAGATCAGGGCAGAGTACAGCTCAGCTTACTCTCTGCTTAGAGCCTCACAAGGGCAAAATTAAAGTGGGGGCTGGATGGCTGTCTGGAGGCTCTGGGCTGCATCAGTTTCTACTTCAAAGCTTATGAGCGCTGCTAGAGTTCAGTTCCATGCAGCTAGATGCCAAAGTGGCATTGCGCTCTGCTTGGGGCACCTACTGTATCCATGCCTTGACGTGTGGTCACTTCCATCTTCAGAGCACCAGTGGCAGCTCTTCACACTGCTCAGATGTCGCTATCCTCCCCTTTAGCACCATCTTTATGCAGCTGCTTCTTCTCTGCCAGTTGGTGCTCATGGAAGTAGATTATGCCCACACGGATCATTTACACATATTCCCTTTAAACATTTATAACCTTACTTCTACACACACTGCTGCTTATGCCAAGTGATGGAATGTAGTCACAGGTTCTACAGGAAACTCTATTCTGCCAACTACAATAGCTATTCAGTATGTCTTTTACATACGTTTATTAATTTTGTGAAAATAGTTTCTAGATTGACTATGGTTTTTTATATCTGATCTGCTACTTACTGAATGGTATCTGAAAAAAAATCTTCCAATATGACTATGTATTTTTATATTTTGTATCGTACCTTATGTCCATAGAAAAATATATTTGGGGTACATTATTGGGTACATGAAGGTTTAAATCATTATATCTCCTGGTGATTTGAATGTTTGTGCTTATGAAGTGTCATTCACTTTCTAAAAATGATTTCACCTTAAACTTTATTTTTGGTAATGGTGATATATCAGCAACTTTCCTTTATTAGAATTAGGATGAAACATCTTTTTACCTTCAACATTTTGATATCTTTCTTTTTTTTCTTAGATATATCACAGATAGAATACGCTGTGGTTTCACTTTCATGTACACAAAAGGTTATAGGTTTATTTCCCAATCTGTGTCTAAATATGTCTCAATTTGTGTTTATAAATATCTTCAATGAATGATAACATCCTTACTGAAGTTTATATAAAAAGGATCCAGAATGTTGAATTATCACAAATTAAACATATTTTGTATGAAGAAATAAAACATAGTCTGCAATACTGAAGTCTCCTTGATGTTTCCTTTGTCATTATTTTCCTAGTCCTCCTCAAAGATCACCACCTCTCTGATTGCCTCAAACAAATGAGTCATGCACGTCTCTAAATTTTACAGATATCAAGGTGTGTAATAAAATTATCCTGCATGGAGATTCTTTGATTCAATGTTATATTTGTACTGTTATACCAGTGGTATAAGACTTATTGTTCAGTGCTATTTACAAATATAAAGATTAAAAATAAAGCATTTCTCACTTTTGAAGTTCAGAATAATTTTTCACAGAAGAATAAGGAATATTTATCATGAAAAAAGTGCTTTTTTAATACACACAGATAACTTTTGTTTTCTATTCTAGTAAATGAGGGAAGAAAATATATGTCTTAAAAGTTACCTTTAGATAATAATTGTATTATTTTGTTGTTGTTGTTGTTGTTGTTGTTGTTGTTGTTGTTTGGTACCGGGGATCGAACTCGGGTCCTTGCACTTGCGCAGCAGGCGGCAAAACCACTGAGCTAAATCCTCGGCCAATAATTGTATTATTATAAGGACTTAGAGTAACTCTTTTATTACTCCTTCTCTGAAAACAGGGCCTGGCTGATTTGAAAATAAATTCCGATATGTTCCAGTGACTTTTTTCTTAATAAGATTTCATTTTGTAATTTATAATGTTTGTGTGATCAGTACTTTAGCATCTCTCATTTGAATTTTTAGCTTCAAGAACTCAATTTCCTGGGCCTGACTAGCCTCGCATCGGTACTTCTGGCAGTGGAGCAGGTGCCCTCCCTAAGTACCTGCTCAGCTGATAAGCAGACGGGGAGAAGAGCGTGAGCCATCAGAACACTCTGCTTTTCAAATCAAGACTTGTCTCAAGAACGCAAAGGAACTTCAGTTGTTAAGAAAAGTCATATTGTTTAGGAAGAGCCTCTTGTTCATAAAAAGTTACTTTTTTCCACATCAGTAACCTCAAAAGTGAAAGGGAGATCATAAACCTCTTGCACAGCTATTTGAAATATCTTTCATGATTGAACATGTTTCTAGAATTTATTTTCTAGAACTTATTTTCAGGTAAAACTAATAAATTTGTATCTTGAAAATATGAGTTGCAAATATATATGTTTATATACATTTCACCTAGAGTTACTTTTTCTAGGTAATATAAAATCATAATATTTTATGAGTAACAATATTTTTGCAGAGTCGTTTGTATTGATTCAGACATTGGTAAAATTTAGTGTTTTGTGTATATTGTTAAATTATTACACTATCATTTATGTTTCTTTCACATTGACGCATGGTGAAATCTCATAGTAAATGACTTTTTCTTTTAAAAGAGTACCACACTGCAACTGTGTTTTCTGACTTTCAGTGCAAGGAATGATGACTTAGAAATGATCAGTAAATTGCTTAAATTCATATGCTAGCAGGAAATAGAGCAAAGATACAAAACCAGAACTTTTGACTCCAAGTCATTTATTTTCTCACCATGAATGTTCCCATGAGGGTTTTTCCGTGAAGGTAAAGTGTATTTCTAATTTATCTCTGTTTCTCCATAAACCCATAGAACTATCTTGACAAATGTGTTCGACAGATAAAAGCATAATTTTACCCACAATATACCTTTAAGTAGTTCAGGCTGGCAGGGACTGTATCATGATAATGGAATCACTGAGCTAACGATGAGGAAAGCATTAGAGAACGATTGTTGGACTGCAGTGTTTGATATCTTTAAACCAAAAATCATCAGTGGATAGCAGAGATATTTCTCCACTGGAAAATTAAATCAGACTGATAAGAATACTGCGAATGTCTAAGACTCATGCAGTCTAAATTTCCTTCTCATATTAATAAAAGTTAAAATCCAGAAAAGGTGACCAAAATAGGAAGTGAAATATATTAATTTTGTTAAGGGGTAACTTTGCTTTGTGCCATTGTAATAATCACCATTTTCTCTCATTAGAAAATTGGCTTTTGAAAATGCACATAAATTCAGAGTAAAGGATAACCATCTCATTAAAAATGTGCACAATTTGTTTTATTTTCATATTTCATTATCATTTACTGATTTATTTGTCATGAATCAAGTTAGTCAATGACTATTATTCCAGAATAATGTCGCATCAGAGGAGGTGATCCAATATGTTGGGCTTTTTAATAATTTATTTAATAGTTTCTAATTTATAATAATTTATTTCTTTCTCTTTAAAATACATTTCCAACTCTATCTTTGCATTTTGTATTTCTCTTGGAAATAGTCTGGCAAATTGTTCTTTGTTATATGTACTAAACACTTAGAGCATATGATTCTATAACTTTTCAAGCCCCTTTTTGGATGAAAATATATGTGAAACAATTAATAATGTTAAAGTTAATTACTACAAAATTAATAGAAATTTAAATTGCAAAAATCCACTTAAAATGGCAATGCATATGTTCTTTAAATAAAAGGTTACTCATATAAAATTTATTCTAATTAATCAGAGCTAGTGTGCTATATCAGAGATTAATGTGATGGAAAACCTTAAAACATCATGTGTTGTAGACAAGAATCAGACCTGTCTTATTATCTAAATCTGTTTATTTATTTTAACAGGAAAATGTTTTTTCTGGAACAGGTGAGAGTCAAGAATGATTTAATCTATGCTATCCATAATAGAGTGATCAAATTATTTTAAATATATATTTTAATATTTTGTGTCTTCCAGCTGAGTATAACATTTGGAACTTTCTCATGGGTGAAGAATGAAAATGCAACCCATAGTTTTGGATTAAAAGATTAATACCATAGTTTTGTTTTCAGTAACATAGGAGAAAAGTAGACATGAAAGGAAGAAGAATGAGAAAGAGAGAGGGAGAGAATAACAAAGGAAAAAGAATGAGGGAGAGAGAGTGAAATGAGGACAAAAGGGTGAGGGAGAGAGAGATTTTGAGGAATTTTATTTTAAAATAAAAGTGATTTATGTGGGACCCTGAAGCAGGAGGATCTCAACTCCCACACCAGCCTGTGCAGCTTAGCAAAATCTTGTTCCCAAAAATAAAGGCTTGGGATCCAATCCAAAGGTAAAGTGCTTTCCTACCATGCCTGAGGTCCTAAATTCAAGTCTCAGTAATAGAAAACAGTGGTAATTTTACCAAAATCCTAGATTGTTAAGACTACTAATTATAGACTCATGCTGAATGGCCTGGTATAGTTTCTGGAACTTCAGAAACTTCACTAAATGTTGCATTCATTAGTGCCATTGGCCTTTCTTCTGCATTCTGTGGCAGGGTACTGTTAAGATAAATTGTGTTATAACACCAGCGTTCTTGCAGTGACTTCTCATTACTCTCGGTAAGATTTCTGGAGATGAATTATCTTACAGCTTTACTTTGGTTTGGCAGGTCTTAAAAATGATGCAGGGATATACAGGGAATTCTCTGCTGAAACAAACTACTAACCTATTTAATTTTAAATCGAACAGAAATATCCTAGGAACAAGCTGGTATTTAAAGTAATGGCTGTTCTCTGAGAATAAATCATGCACACCCTACTGATACTGGAGTACAGGAAGCAGAGCATAATAAGTCATGGTTATGTAAAGATACATGAGGTGTTCAAAATAGGCAAATGTCTATTTTTTAAAAAAATATTATAGTAAAAGACATATTACCATTAATCTTCCTCAAAATAGTCCCCCGTCACTCTGCACACCTTTATACCATCCTTCTTGCCACTTTTTGAAGCAGCTCTGGAAGTGCTCTTTCATGAGTATCTTAGAAGTGTAATGAAAATTGTGGTGAAGGCTCCTGTGAGTGTCATACGCAGCAAAGACAGGCTCATAAAACATTACCAGGTAGTTTAGGTGTCTATTAGGCAACACTATCTAGGTTTCTGTAAGTAGAACTGTAGCGGGTGTGCACAGTAATGAGATTGCCTAATGATGCATTTCTGAGAACATATTCCCATGCTTGAGTGATGTATGAGAGTTGAGACTTTTCCATTTCATGTTCAAAATTGCCATTTTGGTTTTACAAATAACCGAGGTCATTACTGGTGCTTTGGTTTTCATCGCTGAAAATTCCCGATTTGCTAAAAGTTGGCGAAGGCTCTTTGACCATTTCACTCCAGGCTTATGCTCACAGTTTTCATTATTAAATATCGTCACACTTGAAGTATTTCAGTTTTGTGTTTTACTGTCTGAATCATGAAAGATGTACATAATAGGTAAAACCATTATCTCTTGAAAAAAAATTTAGCTTCCCTCAAAAATAGAGATGGAGAATATGTTCAACTCATTATAGCTAGAGCCATCCTGTTTCTATAAATCATTATTTTTTAGTGACATTAGAATTTGATCTTCAAGGTTAACGTTACATTCAGGACCCATGCAATTTATAACCAGAAACAATTTTAAAAGACAACCATTTCAATATGTTTTCTTTCTACAAGGAATATTACAAATTCCACCTTAATATTTTTTTCTTTTTTCTTAATTCATTGAATAATTAATTTTTAAGCTTATAAGTGACTATAATTCCAAAAGCAATCTAGTTAACTATTGAGAAATGTTGAAATACAGGAAGTTATGGCAGGCAATTAATCACTGTTAGGTGTTTAAATTTCTTTTAAAGTGTCTTCAGTTTGAATATACAACTGTGAATTACCTCCGTTTTTAAGATTTGAGGCTTTTGAGAAGCAGTTGATGCTAAAAATCATGAGCTTGTATTCAGACACATATAACTGAAAAACACATATAAGCTGCTTTTTACCAATTGGTATTGAGCACATGTCTTTGCCCTAATAAAGTGGGAATTATCCAACAGTTATTACAAAAGAATTACGTGGATTAATACTTGTAAAATACCAGCAAAATGCCTAACACGTGTCAATATTATTATTATCATAATTGTTTTGATGACAAAGGCACTCTGTTCATTTTTAGCAAAGTTACGTCCCATTCTAGCTCTTGAACGGGGAGACACTACCTGGGCTGAATCTCAGTGTGGCCATTTACTACCGTGCGATATCGGCAGGTTATTTTCCTCCCCTTCTTCCTCATAGGCAAAATATCATTGAAAATGCTTCCTACCCCTTAAGTCTGGATTTTAATCAGTTAACACGAGCACATCACTGCAACAACACCCGGCACCTGACAAGCATTACAGAAGTGCCTGCTACTGTTGATATCCACTCCTGAGGAAGATGGCACATCTGAGAATCACAGTGATTTCGCACACCTTGCAGAACTTTCTTCTTGAAGCACCCAATTATTGATAATTACCACAAAATCTGAAGCATTTCAGTCAAATGTAATCTTTTTTCAAGTAGATGCTATTATGCTTTCCCAGGTTGTTTTCCTCCGCAAGCTTAGTGCTCCTAGGTCTCGGCACTCCTTTGGATCATCTTGCACATAGAAATAGTAGAGACTATCACACGCTGTTTGCTTAAAGTAAACTTGGGGTAAGATTGTGTTCAACAAGGAAATGAAAGCAGTGATGGATGTTTTCAAATAGAAAGACACAGAAAGAGAGAAAGAGAGAGGGAGAGATGGAGGAAGGGAGACAGAGAGACAGAGACAAGCAGAGAGATAGAGATGGAATGAGACAGGAGAGAGACAGAGAGACTCAGAGTCTAGGGCTAGAGAAGTGGGAGGAGAGAGAGAGGAGAGGAGAGAGGAGAGACAGAGAGTGAGAGAGAGAGAGAGAGAGAGAGAGAGAGAGAGAGAGAGAAGGCGAGAGACAGAAGGAGAGAGAAAGCATAGCGAGACAGATAGGAGGGAGGCAGGGAGAGAGATTACCTATGTCTTTAAGAACTTAAACTTGTGATCAACTCCTGTGATTTCCCCCCGTAAACACTGCCCCTTCTTTGGGGTATATTTTTGAATAACCCAAACTGACAGTGTTCTTCTATACACTTTATCATAGGAATTTTAATGTATTTCTTTATGATTCATGTATGTTCAGAAGCCTAAATACAAAATCAGAAAGCACAGTACTATAATGCAGACTGCATTCTTCTTCCATGTTGGCATCTGTTTGTTTGGTCCACTTATCTCATCTACATTAGTAAGAGATTAACTCAAAAATTTATGGCTCTTGCTACTTACTAGAAGGTGTTAATACTGAACTTCTCAGATTTAGCAAAACATCAAATATACATGACTTGTAAGCTATGCAATAAAACATGTATGTATTAGAAGTGTGGAAATTTTTTCCAAACATTAAAGAAATTATGTATAAATCTAAGCTACTACATAGTATATAACACATATGTAACATGTATTATATATAATACATAATATAGATCTTCTACCTATCATCTATCATCTCCCAACCTATGATGTCTTTTGTTTGTGATGTAGACAAATTATGAAAATACAATTTTTATTTCTTTATTTATTTTGGTACCAGGGATCAAACTTGGGACCTTGCACTTGCGAGGCAGACGGTGGAAGCACTGAGCTAGATCCCCGGCCTGAAAATACAATTTTTAAATCAAAACATCAATAAATATATTTTGAGATTCTAGGCCATTTACCAGCTTTTTAGAGATGAAAAATATGTATCTGCGAGAAGTACTATGTTTCACAAAAACACAGAACACTGTCACTGAGAGTTTGCATAAAACTTCATAGTAAAATAATTAAAGATGTTTTGATTAAGATACTATAACATTTAATTTAGACACTTTAAAGTTTAGGAAAGTTGTAGTTCCATTTTTCAAAATAGTTTGATTCTGTTTCCAAGTCAGGGTCAGACAGGAGTGATTGAAAATACAACTGTTACTCAAAGACATACATAAACGCTGCCACTTCTTTTGGGTATATTTTAAAATGTGGGATTTTGGAGGTTCATTTGTTATCTCCCCTGTTCCCAAGATCACTTCCTCTACAATTGTCATCACTGTACTTTCAGATGCCTATCACTGTGTGTGTTATGTGTGCCTCTCCATATAACTGGTGAATAATGTTTCATCTCAAACACATTTTTCTTTGCCATTTTATTTTGAATAAAATTATAAATTTTCTTCATTGAAACATAAAAAGAAATATTAATGTTAGCAAGTGGTGACATAGTGACAGAGAGTTCAGAAACTATGAAGTAATTTAATAATATCAAATGATCACTTTTTCCTGTCAAATACAAAATCACTTAGTCTATTAATATATTTTTAAATAATAAGCATATGTTATGTCCAAGCATTTTAAATTGGACTACTTATAAAAATTAAACAATAAATTACCTTCAATACTATTATGAACTGTTTTACCCTTTATGAAGTATATTTTAAAATTGCTTATTCATATAATCAAGAGAAAATAATTGTAAAATTTTCTACTTCATGACATTGAGCATGATTAACCTCAAATATTGGTAAACATAATTATATAATGGCATAAATATTTCATTTTTATTCTGTAAATAATGTCTTCATGTATTTTAAAGTTCCATTCCAGCATCCTAGAAATTTTTGTGAGGTATTTGCTAGCATTGCAAATGTCAATTTATTGATATTTTATTGAACTATAGCAAATACATATTTTATTTTTTGTAAGCTATAAACATGACTTGAAATTGCATTAAATGTTGTAATTTGTCCATTATTTATCTATTGGAAACATAAAAGTACATATATCATTTCCACTATCTATACGCTAATTTGTGGAATTAATATTGAAGTATAATAAATCAAACCATCAGAATATTTCAATCATTAATATTTCCATGATAAATATTCTAAGAACACATTAGAAGAATTAATGCAAATTTTATTTTTAACACTACAAAGAAGGAAAGTCATTTACAAACCATATATTTCTTTAGCAAATTAATATGCCTCCTAGGTGATAAGGAAAGCTAGGGAAACTACAAAGCTCTATACCTGTAATTTAGTTTTCTAATCTGACTCCCTTGAGAGGACTTTGTTGACAAGTACACTGGGCAAATAGTCTAAAAAATGAAATTGTCCTGGAATTCCTAGATGCTTATTCCTCTATTAGTAGCCACAAATGGAGTAAATACCCTATGGTTTAATAAGCAAACAGGAGAGATTTTATCAAAAAGTATAAAATCATCTATAATTCATGAGTTGCAGAGTAAAATCTCTTTAAAATAATTGCATAGTATAATATGAAAAGGCTAAAATAGATAAAGTAAGTACCAACAGACAAATATCAATGATTATGTCATAGTGAAAATAACAAAAAAGAAAAAAATAATATTTACATTCTCATTCCTCAAGATTCTTCTATTTATATTTCTCGGACAAAGTTAAATGATGTAATTTTTTAGTAAATATCCAGTAGGCTTAGGAACTAGCACTTCTTTACTATATTTTATTATTAATAACATGTCCTAGGTATTGATTTAATAGTATTTTAATTAAATGATTTTTATACTTTTTTACACTGTAATATCACTTCTATTTCTTGAACTGACCTACATAGCTCTAGATTAGGTGAAATTTTGTTAGTACACTATAGAAATTACAGAAATAGTGTACTCTAATATAGGGTGAAATAATTGGGAAGAAAGGAATTTAAATTTGTAAACTATCAAATTTCTAAAAGAGAAGTCACTGCCAAACACAATATTCAATAATAATGTGTATAAGTGCTTAAAATAATTCACATTCAAAATATAAGAATATTGTTTGGTAAATGGTGATAAATGATCAAGAGTTTCAATAGAGTAACTTTTAACATTAGTTTGACAAAGATATAGGTGAAAGAGGAAACAGAAACATGTTTGTAAACAATGTATTAGTTAGTATATATAGAAATTAATGCTATGAAGACAAAACTGGCTGTAAATTTAAATTGGACAAATATATGGGGGATTATCATCAATTGTATTCATTAGTCCTCAGGAACAGAGAAATTGACTTCATTTACACACTAAAATATTTCCTGATTTTATGGGCAATTTGGAAAATGTTTGTGAATAACAAAAATGTACTTTAAGATAGTGTAGCCTGTTAAGTACTTTTGCTATAATCATAGTTCTCAGACCTAATACTAAACAATTAAATTTGAATTAAAATTTAGAAATGAATAGGATTTCAGCAAAGTTAATAGAAAAAAAGGGGAAGAAGTGAGAGGAGAGGTGGGAACACAGAGAAATGATAGGCAAAAAATAAAAACCCACCCAGTTGTCATTATGGCCAAACAAATCACTGTTCCAGCAGGCAGGCATTGTATTTTGTGTCATATTTAAAATGCTCTGGAGGGAACTGGGGCTGGAGCTCAGTGGTGCATTTTAGGATGTGTGAGGCTCTGAGTTCAATCCCCAGCACCCCACCCTGGCACCCAATCCCAGGAAATACTATGCTTCAATGCTAAATCTTTAGAACCATGACACATCTTCAGTGTTGTGGATACGGAAATGCACATTCACAGGAAGGGGAGTTCATCTAAGTATCTGATTGCTATCTACACTGTCATTTGAGTGCTTGATCAACATGTCTAAGTAAGCTGAAACATCAGAACTTGAGAACTAGGGAAAGTTATCATTGCTCCTTTCTCTCTGTCTTCTTTTGCCTCTGTCAAATGTGCAAGTGGTCAACTATGCAACTGCGCAAGTGAAAGTGTTGCTTTGAGGTTCCCAGCTTTGATTACTGCAGGTATTCCTTGATATAATAGTAGAGGTGACATGGCTCCCTTTTGGGGCCACCTTCTACTGGGCACTGCACCCCTGGCTCCAGTGTGTGCTAAAGGCCACCCCCTTCCACAGCCTGGTGCGCAGCTTTGTCACATGTATCACCAAGCACAGCAGCCTTTGCATTCTGTACACTGGAGACCCTCATAGCCTTTGCTCTGGCCTTATTTTCTCTCTTTAATGACATCTAGTTTGCTTCTTCATCATCTTTTCCTCACTTTCGTCTCTACTATTTCCCTGTACTAAACTCCTTCTGCTCCAGGTCCGTCCTGTTACGGTTTCCATCAGCCCCCAAAAGAAGGTGATCAGAAGGTGATTGGGTCATGGTTCGGCACAGTGACTTGGCCCATTGATGATCTCTGGAGCTAAATGTACTGTTAGAAGTTGGGGACTGCTTGGAGGCAGTCACATGGAGGCGGGACCCCGAAGGGTGTTTTCTTTTCCCTGGCTCCTCCTCCTCTCTTCCTGCTTCCTGGCTGCTGTGAGTTAAAGTTCCTTTGCTAAACCCATAGCCTTTTACTCTCCTGGTTCTGCCTAGGAGTCAGCTGACCATTGATTGAATTGACCCAAAAGTGTGAGCCAAAATAAATTTTAAGTTGTGGTTATTAAGTATTGTGTCCAAAAAGGGAAAAGTAATACGTATTCTGAAACAAATTCAGCAAATATCTGACTATTCACAGACAGAAAATAATTTCCTTATATTTTCTACAAAAGATATAAGAATAAGAAAATATAGAAAATAAATTAATATACAAACACAGTATTCTCTGTTATCTTTACCTGAGCACTACCTTGCAGATAATAAAATCAGATTATTCTGTATAATTTGTCTTGGCTAAATATCTAAACTTTTCTATAAATGGTATACTCTCTTCATTGTAACTAAATTTATATTTATGATGTCTTAATTAATTGTAAATAATGTTTACATGTGAGTTCATTGTAGTCTTTGAGCTATTAGATACATCTTGCTACTATTATACCACATAGTTATGTCTGGATTAATGAAATACAGGTTAACAGGGGCAATCACAGAAATTTAACCATGCTTTCAAAATTAAAATATTTAAGCAAATGAAATTATTTGGGGCAGGTTTTATATCAAATCAGAAGAACAATTTTAATTAATGAAATTATATTAAATAATACCAGTTATGAAGCTTCTCAAGTGTTCAACATATATTTCACATACCACCCATAACCTGCAAAACTATAAATAACTTTATTATCCCAATTTGAGAAATAAGGAACCAAAGGCCTAAGAAGAGAAATTTTATATTAAAAGCCACATTATTAATAAATCAAAAAGTCAGAAATTAGAGCTATGCTCTTATTGCTTTTGTATTAGGACTCTCAATTAGTTGTACTAAATTTTAAAGACTTGACCAGTTTATAAAAATTATTCTGACATTGGAAGATAATGTCAATGCTTAAAAAATAATCCATAGTTTCTGCAATTAGAAGGTGACATTGTCTGGAGTAGCTTTAGTGAGGTGACAAATCAAATTCAGTGATTGTTATAAGAAATAGGAAAAGTAGAAATACAGAAAACCCATATTGATCATATTTCTAAGAAGCTTGGCTGTAAAAACAATATACACTATATTGTGATTGACTTGATAAAGAGCAACCCTGATTACAGACTCATGAAATAACTAAATGAAGAACTGAATTAAAAATACAGTAAGTAGAAGGCCAATATTTTTAAATTATCCCCACTGATGATTATGGAAAACTTTTCTCTGTGTCATGCACATTTAATCCACCAGACCCTGTGAAGATAACATTCTTATATTCTTCCTTTTCATAAAGTTTAGAGAAGTTACATGACTTGCTCACTGTCTTCTGTTTATTAAATGGAAGAATTAGAAACAACCATATTTTTTGAGACCCTTAAACACATGTTCTATCTACTATAACAATTATCAAATCAATGGTATAAGATAATATTCCAAAAGAATAGCATTTGGAATTACATATAGAAGAGCAAAATCACCTTCCATAAAAATTAACACAAAAAATAGTGCTGCTCAAAAATAAATTATCTATAGGCAGATTGAAAATAATGATATACAGTAAGTTCAAAATAGAGAAAGTTAGTACCTTGAAAATCTTTGTGAGGAAAAATGAAATACAGAAAAATAAGAAAACCTTCTTCAATATTCAAATAAAATATTTGAAACTAAAAATGTAGTCAAGACTCTAGAAGTGAATTCTACAAAAAACATGAGTGACATCAACAGGGAATTGATAGCCTGTGAATCCTATGCTATCAGCCACAGAGAGTACCAGTAAGTTTGTAGAAAATATCTCTCCTTCCATTTCTTGGATAAGAATTCCAAGTTCTATGGGATCGGAAAACCAGGCAACATTATCTCTAACGTTATCATCCCCTGACAGACAATCCATATTTCTGCATTTCATCAAAGACAAAACCTAAACAGAAACACTAGATAGGACACTGGATGGCATCTTGTTGCATCCTAATGGACATAATCTAAACACTAAAAATGAATGCCAGGCATGGTGGCACCCGCCTATAATCCCAGCACTGGGAAGGCTGAGGCAGGAGGATCACCAAGAGTATCAGTTCAAGGCCAGCCTGGGCTCTATTTAAGCTCAAGGCCAATCTGAACTGCATAGCGAGATCCTGTCTTTTAAAAAAAGTTTTTAAAAATACAATAATAAAAAAAAACACCTTACAGAATAGAGGATAATAGGATGATATGGATTAGTGTTGCTCTCTAATAAAATTAAACACAATGTTACTTATACTCGCCCTTACTTCCATGATATAAGAAAAGCATATCAGTGCTTGACAAGAATAAAAATTTATGATAAAATAGAATTATATTTGTATGTTTTCAAATTATGTTTCATTAAATTGAGGAAAAGAGTTTAAATTTTCAGATTTCAAGAAATTACATTGTACAAAGGTAGAAAAGATACAGTCCTTGCAATCAAGACCTATTGTAAAATTATAGTAGTTCAAACAGTGGGTTTAGTTTACATGTGAACTACATATAGATCAGAATCTGGTCACACATTTACTGTAAATATATAACTTTCAGTATTAAAGGTGAATATATTTTACTTTGAATTGAAAACAACTTTGGGATTTGATGTTAGGATCACTTCACGTAACATACGAAAGAGACCGACAAATAATTCCAAGAAAAGGTAATGTTTAATTCAGAAGAATTAAAGAAATTAAAATTTTATTTTAATCAAGTAACAGTAATCTGTGTCCTATTATTTAGTCAGACATTTAGCATTTGCATCATGTTGGTGTTATGCATTAGAAGTACAAAGACAAACATAGCTACCTCTACCTGCAAAAACCTCGTAAGTTATTCAGCCTGCTCAAGACAAAGAGCAGATTATAAGTTCTTCTACATTCATTTCATATACATTCATGAAAATGGCCAGATCTTATTTTCAAACAACTATGGGATTTTTATTTTGATGGAAATTTGCAAGCTATTTTCTGTATTATGTAACTGATTCACACACAAAGTTCTGATTATTCGTAGATCATGTAAAGAAATATTTATTTATTTATGTATATTGATACTGGGAATTGAACTTAGACCTTCACACTGAGCTGTATGCTCAGCCACTTTTCATGTTTATCTTGAAGTCACTTAACTCGCCAGGCTGGGCTGAAGCTTGCTCACCTCCTGTCTGAGATTGCTGGGATTGCAGGTGAGTGCTGCTGGCTGGCTTAATTTTCTGCTTTCTATAACACACAGAGTAATAATATGTAAGAGTAAGCAGAAGAGGCAATATTTAAAAAATAAAATTGATTGATATAGCAGTCATTTGAAAATATTTAATCAAAAAATTGCAATTCAGGATATAAGTAAAATATTAATTTTCCACACTTGAACAACTTCAGATAATAGAGAATAATAAAGGCAAGTGGAAGATATGAGAATACCTGCTGAAGAAAGGTAGGAGTAAATAGAACATTTTGTCTCAAAATTTTCTCACTGGACATATATTGATTTTGTTTATCACAGGCAAAAACAAAATATTTCTTTTGGAAAATAATTCACATGACCTAGTTCACTCATACATTTAACCAAACAGTGCTACTAAAAACACTAGGTGAACTCATTTTGATATGTGCATGTTGGGAAGACCTGTCTGTGGTAAACAGTAGAGGCACAAAAATGGGATTTCAAATGAATATCTCAGAAATGACTCATGGATTTTTTTCTGCATTCTTGGAGACAGCTTAGTTTTAATGTACAATATTTTATGCTTTTCATAATTAGAGTAGCGTTGAATCTACAATCTCTTCCTTTTTCTACTTCTGCTTATTTAAAAATATTTTAATATAGCTTTTTATGTGTTATAGTGCCATAACAAAAACACATAATAAAATATGCGGCACTGCTTTGCCATCAAACAATGAGTATGGACGAAATAGATACCATTCTCTAGATATGAAGGTTCATTTTGTTCCTACTGTCTTAGTTACTTTTCTCAATGCTAAGACAAAACACCAAACACCCAAAGTTAAAGGAAGAGAGCTCACAACTGCAGCTCACAATTTGTAGAGGTTTCAGTTCACGGTTTTCTGGCTCCAAGGCAGGGTGGCATGGCAGAGGGGCATCGCAGAGCAGGCAGGCAGAAGGTAGCAAGCAACAAGCAGGAAGTGAAGCTCTCTTTCTGTCTCTTATATTTTCTCAAGGGTACCCGCCCTCTAGGTGAGTAGCACTCACCCCCTTAATCCTAGCATGGCAGCATGAATGAGTCCCAACATCACTCCTTAATCCCGGCATCACACACCCTAGATCCAGCCACCTCTGAAAGGCCCCACCTATGACGGCATGAGCCTTTGGGGGATATCTAGACACAAGCCATAACACGCACCATTTTATAAAGCATATTATTATCTATTTCCAGTAACTTCAAAGGTATAACATGAGATTTTTGAGCCTTTAATTGAAGAGAATGTGTCTGAAAAAGTTCAAGTGTTATTGTATATGAAAAAGTATTGCCTGCCTTTAGATAGCCATTTCAACATATTTGCCATTGAAAATACACCAAAACATAAATGTACATTACAAAACTAATTTCAAACCTGAAAAATGATTTTTATTTCCAAACTAATAAATAGAATATATAAGAATATATGTATAACTAAAATCACTTCTGTTATTCCTATATTTCCCTCCAGGTTTTATCCTGTTAGTGTCAGATTTATATCAAAAGTGCACTTAACAATAGTCTCAGCTCAGTTTCCATTTTGCTTCCTCCTTCTCTCTCCTGAAGCTGTTTGCTTCAATCTGATTTGTGCTCCCAACATTGCTGAAAACATGTCTCCAAGTTTCAAATGACCTCTACACCTTGTCAAATCCAGAAAATAACTCTCAGGGTTCATCATGTGGGGAAAATTTGGCTTCAAGTTTTTTATTCGTGCCTCCTTAGACTTTTCACTTTCTCCTAGGATAATTTTGTATTTTTTCTTACCTTCCCGGCCTCTGCCTTTCATACATGGGGAAAAAATTAACATTTTACAGACTTGAATATTTGAATAACAGCATCCCCTATGTACACTAAACCAACCATTCTACTCTGAGATCAGAATTTCTTGCCCTCTGTATCAGAAAATACATGCAAGTTTGTTTCTTGCTGCTTCATTTGTAATAGCAAAGCTGAAAACAATAAATGTTTAGACAATAGATAAATAGGATTGTATCGTTTAGTGAAAGGTGCTGCATGCATGAGTGAATGACAGTGAATGAGCCTTAACAGTAGGCCACATATGATGACTCAGAAATACTAGGTTGAATAAAAAAAAGCAAGACCAGAAGACTCAACACCATGATACACATTTTATCAGTCTTAAAAATTGGCCAAACTATTAAACATTATAATTGTTAAAATTTACTCATATATGACAAAGCTGTAGTTTTTGGGGAAATGAAAAGAAGGCAGACTTTGAGCATAACTCGTTACTGTAGCACTAAGGTCTTAATAGCAATTTGCTTTGTCTCTCACCCTCCCCACCCGCCCCGCCATTGCTGGGGTTCATATCCAAGGTCTGAAGCATTTCGAGCAAGTCCTCAACCACTGAGTTACTTCTGCAGTTAGTCTGACACAGTATGTATTCAGAAATGTTAATTTAAGCAGCTACTGAGTATCTTGTTTCTTCTTGTAGAATATCAGAGTTATGTTAACAGATATAAATGAATTCACAGAGTTCATCTGGGTAGCCTATCTAAAGATTTAAGTTATTACATAACTAATATGAAGCTTTCTGTCATTAGCTAACTTATGAGAACCCCAAATATCTTTCTGTGAGAAAAACAGGTATTTCTTGAGACTGCCATTAGTGGGTGAGGAAATGAATGATTATGAGAAGTGACTCTCAGAAGAAATATCACTAACCAGTTAACATCATGCTTAGTTTGCTTTTGCAACATCAGTGCTACTTTACTGAAAGCAAACAACAAAAGTAAACCTTTAAACAGCTTTGCTATGAAAGACTGAATAAATATAATCCATAAAACAAAGTCTTAAGACTTGCTTATTGTCATTTTTGTTCTATGTTTCATCTCCAGCTTTAATGATTTAATTTAGTCCATTTTTTTCACCAAAAACCACCTTGATTCTTTTTTTGGCAACCTGCCTAGCATAAATAACAAGGAGTTGTTTATGCTCTTGAATCCTTGCCTTGCTCAGATTTGAAAGAGCCTTTTATGTTTCCAACAAATTTTAGAAATTCTGTGGGTCCTTGAGATCCATCCAGTGGTTAATTTCAATCCTCCAAAGTGAGGAATGATATCTAAATAGAAGAGTCATTAACTGCTTAAGGTGCACTGAAATGTTAATTGACTTGTTTTCTAATTCAATTGCATGCCCAGTGGTAAGGCAATAAATCTTTAGTAAGGAGGCTGGTGCCATAATATAACATCTTTTGCAAAGCTAACCATATAAAAATTCATTTCTATATTCAACTTTAGTATTTTCTGGGGTCTGTGTTTTTCTATATCAAGGACTTTATTGGACTAAGTGTAAATAAATTTAACTTTTCTAGTTGGTGGATCACTTTAATACGATAAGTACACAAGAAAACCCTGGTGTTACTTCATTTTATTTATTGAGAAAATAGTTGTTGATATCACATATATAATTTCTGCATAGACACCTACAAAATTCATGTGTGCCATTAAATCAGGCAGTAGAATCTCTGCACTTGCCAGACATTTCATTGTGTAAGAAATGGAAACAGAGTTAGTACAGGTAGCCCAAGCCTGTAATCCCTGCACTCCGGGTGGCTAAATCAGAAGGATCCCCAGTTGGAGTCCAGCAGCCTGGGATATTTAATGACTTGGTGAGATGCCATCTCAGTATAAAAATAAAAGGGCTGGGTTGCAATTTAGTGCACAGACCCTACATTCAATTCTCTGTAACACACACACACACACACACACACACACACACACACACACACAAGAAGAAAAAGGAAAAGAAAAGACAGAAAGATAAGCAGAATAAAAAGACTGCTTCCAGCTCCAAAAGGGAAAATCATGAGTGAGGAAATTGGATTGAGTTGTATGGCTCTTAATCTGAACTGTATGACCACCTAGAGAGAGGCACATCAGAGGAAATGTCATCAGGAGGAATCTGATCACCTACATTCACTGTCATAAAATAAACTCTATGGTCATTTGTTTCCATGATCTAATAAGTCATGTAGATATTTTCTAATAATTTTGTGGTAAGGACATTCTCTGTCTCATTATACCTTCAGGACAGGAGATAGATGATTGCCTGACATCAAGGGAGCAGAGATTGGATGAGGGAAAAATTCTGTCATGAGTATTAATATGTTTTCTAGGACTCTCTGGGAGCAAAAGAGAGAAGAAAGAAGACAAGATTAGTCTTGTAAGAAATGAACTTCAGTGGCTTCTCAAGAGCATGTATAAGACCCTGTGAATATTTTCTGAAGGAAGACAAATCTGCAAATTATATCTGGGGAAATTCAACTAAGGATTCCAGCTTGTCTATACCACTTTCTATCCCTTAGTTAGGCCCCTTGGCTTATGTATTCTATGGTTATGTCAGGAATCCAGTCAGTTTGCCCAGCAAATAAGAAATTTTTACAAAATTAGTATATCTTTTATAGCTCTCACTGAGTTTTGAAAAAATACAGTACAAATACTAATTGATATACAATACAGGGATAAGTAAAATTCAGTGAATTTAAGCATCATAGTGAAGCATATTCTATGACCATGGTCAAGAAAGTATAGATTACAGGTAGTCACAAAGAGCAAAAAAATAAGAGAAAGAATAATATTGTCATAGAAATAGAGAAAAGTAAATAGAATTTTCTCTAGCAAAATGCAGTTTATCAGCCAAGTTTTAAAGTGTACTTGAAACATGCTTAATTGTAATTATGCCCAGAGCCAGCCAACTCAGACTCATAAAGCATTGAGTTTTCATTTCTAGGATTCCTTAAAATGTATGCCATGTTAATTCTTCACCTTAGTACCCAAAGAGCACAGAACTCACTAGACTCCTTTACATCTGATGGGATTATAGGCCTAATCACAAAGTCTAAGACTATAACTGCAGAATAATATTGGTGGATATTTTTCCATTCTTAGATGTGGAAATATATCAGACTAGATATAGAGACACAACATATATTATTAAAAAATTGAACTTTGCTAAAATAAAAAATTTAAAAGATAGTGGAAGGAAATGAAAATCAAGTCACAGATCAGAAAAAACCTAATTGCAATAGATATATTTACCAAAGAACCAAAGTTATGGCATAAAAATGGGACAACAATTTATAATTTAACAATACCAAGACAAATCAATGTAATTTAAGAAGGCAAATTATTTCAGTGGACATTTCATAATGGTATATAAGCAGATGTTTAAGAAGCACATGCTCAATACAATAGTGATCACACAAATGGAAAGAAAATTACAATAAAGGCTAATGTCGAATGTAGGCTAAGATGTGGAGCAATCAAAACTCATGCAATGATGAGGAACTGTGAAATGGGGAAGTACTTTGGAAAGCTGTTTGGGAGATTTTTATTTTTAAGAAATTAAACATATGTCTACCTAATATCTAAACTGTTCTACTCCTAGGCATTTAATCAAAATGAACAAAGATGGATCCACAGAAGATTTGTTCATTAATATTTTGCATCTTCATTCAGAATAGTCCCCAAAGTTCAAATCACCTAAATGTTCGTTAATGAGAAAGTAAATTATTCATAAAATTTAATATTACTCAGCAATAAAAAGAACAAGCTGTTGGAGCACATAATAAGGTGAGTGAATTAGACTGTAAATTTGAAAAGTTAGAATACAAAGTTTCATGATACATGTTTGATTCATTTGAAGGTCTCAATTTAGAATGGTCTTAGTCAATGCTTATTTTTACAAGATGATCATTTTTTTCCATCTTGAAATGTATGTAAACTGTATCACTAAATGATGACTATCTGAAAAATAATCACTCAATTACAAAAATATGTAAGGGAACTGGAATACTATTTTTAATCCCATTCAATATTCAAGGTAAAAGTATTAAAAATAAAAGGCTGACATAACAAAAAATTAGCACTCTGTCACCATGAAATAATCAAGTTGGAGTAATAGCCAAGTTAATAAATGAACAATTTACTTGAACACCATGCATAAAGGATTTTTTTGTGATTGTACATACTATTTAGTAATCTATTTTTTAAAAAAATTCTAGTCAATATTATGTTTTGAGCCCCTTCCGTGTCCATAAAAATTCTTTTAAGAGTTGTTTCCTCATTAGAATTATCTATTTTCTTTAAATATAAACCAATTTACATTTTCACATAAGATGACAATTTCTTAAAATATACAGGAAAAATTTATATAATCATATTTAATATTATAACTCTTGGTACTTGACCCATACCAACCTGTCTCACAGAATCTACTATATCAATAAATAATTATTTTTGCTAGTTGACAGAATCTATTTTTCACAAAGAAGTTTAAAGTGAAACTTTGATATTGCAACATATAACAGGGTTGTGAATTGTGGAAATTGTAAAAATGTGTCTCCACTGGTAGGAGAAATTGGAAAATCAGGACATCCTTTTGTGAATGTATTACCAAAAAAAGCTATCTTTTTTTATTTGAGTGGCATTACTCACGGCTCAAAAGTGGCTAAACTAGCACAGCCTGGAAAGCTTAACCCAGCTGACTGTTTGTAATGACCCAAGTTCTATCACAACTCTGCTCAAAACCCTTTGATGGCTTCTAAACTCATAAACATTTATCATCTTTCCAGAGGTTTGCCCAGCCTCGTATGATCCTGCCCTGTTCTGCTGCTTCTCTGACTTCTTGGTTTAATCATTTTCATATGTGTCTTACAGAATTAGGATCTTCTCACTGGCTTCTTTCCCTTAAAAATCTCTCACTTTCATCATCTGCTCCCAGGTGTCACTGGTTCTATGTCAGCCTGTCCTTGCTGACCATATTTAAAAGAGCAAACTCTCATCTCAACCAGTTTTCTATTTCTGTGAAGCAGTGCTTTATTATTAGGGTATGCCTCTGCCAAGGAGATTTTTGTACATTTATTTACACTGTTTTTTATATATTTCACTATACTTTTACTCTTAATATTATAAACTCACTGGCACTTTTCAAATCCAAAATGATAAAATTTATTTTTAGTCATTAATAAACTGTGATTATGAAGTTGCAAGCTACACCCTTTTCTGTATTACAACTTTGGGAATGGTTTATTTAGAATATTAAGCATTCTTAAGACCTGACTTTGATTTATAATAGTAAAATAAAAAACTGTAAATAAAAATAGGATATTGATAAATTTTTGTCACTTGACTGGGTCTCAGCCTTCTCCATACAACATCGCCGAATTGAGTTTCCAAGATAAAATGTCCTTTTTACTGCGTATTTCTCAGTAAAGGGTTGTGATGGCTAGCCAGTGATGATGAAAAAGGACTTTAAAGGACCTTTGGGAAAGCTTTTGCTTTGTTGACAAATTCCATAAAAATGCAATTATTTTTACCTTAGAGAAACAAAGCTATTCTTATTTTAAGCTAGTGTACATATGTTTTTTGTTACTGAGGAACATGCTAAACGATATGGCCTCTCCAAACAGGAGTGAGAAGACTACAGAGTGACCTGTCAAGACATGACAAAACATAATGAAAATGAAACATCTGGGTTGATGGCATTCTAAAATTAAAATGTAAGGAAAGACTCTAAAGAAAAGTAAAATGTAGGTTACATTGAAAATTACACCCTTCATTTCTTTTTGTAGAAAAAAGAATGACTATGAATTAACTGTTCACCAACAAGGTGGATAATTTTTTGTAACAGAAAAGGATGAATATTTTCATTCTTAAGTATAAATGAATTAAAGTAGTTATGACCCTTGATCCTCATATGTCAACTTGATTAGAATGAGGAAAATCCAGCTGATCAGTGAGGTGTACACATGAGTTGTCTGGGTGGCTCAGGAGGTGTGACTCTGGGCACTATACATGGTCTCTGGTCCATTTCTTTTCTAGTACTGTTTCCCTGCTCTTTTTCCTGGTCTCCATGCACTGAGAATCCTGGTTTTGTCATGCCCTTACATTCCACATTTCTGCCTTGGAACCACAGGACCATAGACTGAACCCCCTTAAATCATAAACCAAACTAAATGTCTCCTACAACACCTATAAATTGGGAGTGTTGGATATTGTGTCTCAGTGAAAGGAAAGCTAATATACCAGTTATCTAAAAAGACAATTATACATATCTAAAAATAAATTCATAGGACAAAATAAAAGTGGCTGCTAAATAAGAAAAAAGTTAGATATATAAAATAATCAGGTATATGTAATTACAACAGGTAATAAAATTAAGAATTAAAGATAAGACTAGTAACACTAATGAGAAATAAAGTACTGTGCTTTTCACTTGTGGTAATATTCATTCATGTAAGATTTTGCCAGGCAAATTAGTAATATGAACAATGCTATCTGTTTTTTGATATAATCATTCTGTACTAAGATTCTGTTATGGCTTGTATCTAGATGTTCCTCCAAAGACTCAGGCACATTTAGGTTGGGCTTTTTGGAACAGGCTGGATCTAGGGCAGTGATTACAAACCTTTTAGAGACTAAATGCCCAAACTGCAACCCCAAATCCACCTTTTTCTAACTCAAGGTGCCAACATTGCAATTAAACCTGAATACTAAGGTCTTAGTTTACAAAAAACAACTGTAATAGGATGCTTGACTACTATGGCAACTTGGCTCACATATCTGTAAGACAGATATATATGCCTGCTGCAGTATGTGTGCCATAGATTCCCCAGCACTAATCTGGGGTGTGTGAATGTGGATTAAGGGTGTGATATGGAATTAAGGGTGTGGATAATGGAAGCAGCACCCTGGGTGTGAGTGACACCAATCATTAGGGTGGTAGCCTGAATGGAATATAAAGGGACAGAAAGAAGGCAGGCTCACTGCTGCTGCTTTGTGGCCTTTTGCTTACCATGCCATGGACTGTTTCTCCTCCACTGTGCAACCCTGCCCTGGAGGCAGCTGACTATGGACTGAAGCCTCTACAGAACATGAAGTGAAATAAACCTTTTTTCCTTCAACTTTATCTTTTGGGTATTTTGCCTCAGCAATGAGAAAAGTAACTAAGACATGAACTAATCTAACAGATAGAAAATATATATTCATGAAGATGCAGATATTTGAACTAACTAGGAAAGAATAAAAACAGAATAATTAATTAAATTAATTACAGTACAGTTTATGATTAAAATATAAAAACCAAAAATTAATGTGTATGAAATTCTAATCACATGTGAAGTATGTGTACTATAAAGTAGAGAGATGTAGTACTGACATAATATTCTTTACCTAGAATGGGTCTAACTATTCAAATATATCTGTCTTTCACAATATTAGAGGGGATGCTTTTTCTTTTTTTCCTTATTTTGGTTTACTTTTGTGTTGAATACTTCTTTGTTTGAAGGGGCTGAAGGTTGCACATTGCATTTTTTTCAGTCTTCCTCATGAAAATAAATATCATTTCTTTAAGCACAAAGACCAATATCTACACATCTACAGTGAACAAAATATTACGGAGTGCATATGACAATACAATCTGTGAAGAAATACCAAGAATATAGAATATATTTCTAGTTCATTTTTCTGTTTATATCATAATATTATATATATGATTTTATTAATCACATTCATCAAATAATCCTACAAAAAGTAAACATTAATTCATTTATGTATCAGTATGTAAATGTTGAGCATGATACATATATATGTCTCTGTGTGTAACTGTTTATATAAAACTGTAACTATATATTTCAGAGCTTAACTCTGAACTGAGATAAACCGCTTTTGCAGTGATAGACTTGCCTCCTGCTACTTGCAAACAGCATTAACTCTAGGCAAGTAATCTAAACCTCTTTTTACCAGTTATAAAATGATCATGGTAATAATAGTAATTATTTCACATTGTTTGCATAGAGGAAAAGTTAAATACTGTAATGAATACAAAATACTTAGCATGGTATCAGGTAGCGAGGAATCACTCAATAAATGCCAAGGGTTGGATTTATTGAGCTTCCATTGCATTGTAATTCTCATGAAATCTGTAAATTAAGTGCCAGTGTTTCTAATTTACAGATTAGTAAAGAAACAATGAGAACAACAAATTAATTATCCCAATCTCACAAAGTCTTTCAAATTCCCAGAGGCTACAATTGTTTGTAAAAAGGGGAGGGGAAAATAAGAATTTGTTTTCTAGTTTTCAAGGGGAGCTACAGAAAACAGATACTTGGATAAACAATAATATCAGTATATTTATGGAATCTACCAGATAAAATTCAGAGAATCGCTTTTTAAAATTTTTATATTAATTATATACCATACTTAGCTTGTGAGACAAAAACACACAAAAGTCATTGTACCTTTGTACACATTTTTTGGCTGTCTTGGAATTCTGGGTTGTACCTTTCCTTTATTCTTAAGGCCTATAAACTGACTGGGTGGGTTTTGGTAGGGTAGATACCTCTACCACCCTAACACACACACAATGCTGCAGGCACACATACTTCTAGGACTTCTGCCTTAAATTAATGCTGTACTATTAGCAAAAGACATCCAGCTCTTAATGATACTAGCAATGACAATGACAGAACAGGTCAGAAGTATGTGCCCTGCAGGATATTTTTTAAACAGATAGATGTTGAAGGAGTTTAACAGTGGGAAAGGAATAAATTGAAAATAGACAGTAAATCAATGAAGATAGAGTATGAATGAGAATTAGAGCCCCACCTGTAATCAGAGTAGTGAAATATTCCTTGTATCAACATAGAATTTGAAATAATTTAAGCATATTTAACTGTCATTCGGGCTAGAAACAGTTCAACTGTATAATAACAGGATTTTATACATAAGTGCAGCAGTTACACACCTTATCTGTAAAGTCACTAGAACAGTACAGTGAAAGGGGTAACTTCCCCTTCGCTTGGCCACGCGGCAAGGATTACTCAAGCAGCCGCTGAAAAATATATCTAACTCGTGCCCTGGTGTAGGCCTTACCTCCGAGTCCAGCATTTTCTGCACTGTATTGTATTTTCATCACTAAAAGTGGGAGTGCAACAAAAAATCTATGCAAAAAAAAATCTATGATTAAAATCAGTTTCTTGTAAGACAGAAAAAGTACTTCATATTTTTATGTAACCTATTTGTCAATAAGAAATTGTGAGCAGCTATTTTAATAATAGAGTGTTAGCTGATTTTCACATTTTATCAACTAGCTAAAAAATAATTTCATTTGTTAGGACAGAAATGTGAATGTCCCAGTTGAAACGATGTACTGTTCAGATATTTATGTAAGTTATCTATAAGTAATATATTCCACTATTACATGAATACTGAATTTAAAGTGTGTTGTACTGTTCTACATTAAAATTGAGTATATATCCCTAAAGACATATTACACTTTCCTAGTACATTTTCATTTTACCAAAAGTTATGCCTATACTGTAATGAATGAAGCTTAGAGATCATTACTTTATAACAAAAAGTTCCTTTTATACTACCCGAAAAGGTCACAACGGAATTTGCATTCACTTTTTTTAGAGATAGTAATATTCTAGTTTTGGATAGTCAGAGATATGGAAATACTTTGATCATGAAATTCTATTTTTCCAAAGGACTAACAATGGGGTGGTCAGTATGACTTGAACTGTACCATGTGTCAAACATTCTTTGAAAAGTAAATTAATTTTACCCACAAAATATTTTCTCTCCCCATATCCATTCAAAATACACTAACCTTGTCCTAAAGTTTGTAGGATGAGGGTGTCCATCATACAAGGATAAGTAGTCGTATTCTTCTTCTAGTGCAAATGACTGAAACACAATTTGTATTCTATTTCCTTCTTCTGCTATTATTACCCATGTACAGTTTGCGCCATTTGGATATCCATATGGAAAACCAGGGCTTTCTATAGTGCCATTAAGTCCTTTTAAAGTTCCACCACATGTATAAATAAATCCTGCAATAAAAACAGATAAACAGATATTAATATTATTTAGAAGAAAAAAGTTAAGGAAATTAATATTTAGAAAAGTCTTATTTTTCTGAAACAAATGTTAATAATAATTTTGTAAATGACATTTTAAGAGCTAGATAAATTATGTATATATTTATATTATGTATATATATTTATAGTGGACATAAATACATATGTAAAATAAAATAACAAAATGCTAAAATTAGCATTTTTCATGTTGAGATTAATAATAATAAACCAATCAATGAAATAAAATCATCCCATGCATCTGATTCATTATCCACTACATTCTTCAACAAACACAATTCTGGTACATGCTGTCTTCCTTAAAGTGATTTCAGATCTAATTGTGGAAATGTATAAATAGCATTGAAAATTTAATGACTATAGTAGGCATATTAAGTTTCAATTCATTTTACCTTTTCTTGGCAAAGGATAATATTATTTTGCATATCTATAATTCTACTGTGTGTGTCTCATGTTTTAGGGAGTTCTGTTCCACCCTGATTATCAGGAAGGAGGTTTTTAAAAGGCCATGCATTTGTTCTAATTTTTATCAGAGTATTTGGCATAGTTTGGATATGATCCTAAATTAACCACATCAGTGTCAATCACAAAGTGGGGGCCATATATTGCATATCATTTCTGAGCAACTGATGGAAAAGATCTCAACTTCTGTTCCAATTCTATCAGAGGTCTAAGTCTTTGAAACCGTGACTCCTAGAGACTCTTAGAAAGTTTACTATATCCCTTGAAGAATTAATTTATTTGAATATATATTTGAATATATATTTGAATATATGGTGTCCTTTAGTCTATGATGTAATATAAAACTCCAAGAGTAATATGATAATCAGAGTAATACGCTGGATAGTTTATTTAGACAATATAAAGCTTAGATCTAGAGGCAGATACTTAGTATCAGAGAACACCTCATTCAGATATTTTCTACATTTGCAGGTCTCGCCTTAAATTTAAATGCCAACAATCTATAAATCAGAGACCCTTTGGAAATGTGAGGAAGGAAACTCGTTCCACAGGATCTGTACCATCAGTGTTTGGGATGAATGTAGAAATGAATGAAATTTGGAACTACTCTCTCTCAAGGAAAGAATGAGTGTGGTTTATATAGGGGCAGTTATTTTTGGAAAGTGAGAGAAGCCCTGCTCAGAAGTTGAGAAGCCAGACTGCATATGGTGGAAGAGAGGGAAATTTTGAATGTTACACTCTCCTCACCATTTGCATCTTATGTCCCTTCCGGAAATCACTTTTTCACTAAACAGCTATGTGTTCTAGAGTAGCTGAGCCAGTGACTCTGGGGGTGATAACAGTGGCTTAGGACTGGCTTAAAAAGGTAAAATCCTATCCTCTAAGCCATATTCATTTTGGGAATGCACTCTTATTACCTCCACAAATGGCAGAGTCTTAAGGATAGGATATGACATAATGTTTTGATTATTCTTCTGCTCTTTAAAAAATTAACCAATGATTTGGATCGGGTAGAAGTCTAATTTTAAATTAATATTTGTATACATTCATATGTTTTTTTCTCATGCCCTAAAAGGTAAATGGGACATTTTATGATAATAAATAAATAAATAAATAAATAAATGGTCTTTTAAATTGCTTCTAGCAGAGAAATTACTTTGAAGCCTTGGGTAATTAGCTATCACCCATTTCTATAAGTTTCCTGCCTCAATAGCTCCCAATTTGAACTTTATAACAAATGCAAGCATGAATCCCTTCAGCTACCATCTGATCTATGGAATGTTGTATATATTCTCAAGCCCCATAACCCTGATGGCTTTAGAGAAAGGACATATGTCCTAAAGTAACATAGCTGGCTTTGTCCACTAATTCTTTACAGGCCTGATCATTCATGCACTTCACATCCTTTCTTTTTTCCCTTTAGAAAAGTTAAGAATTACATCTACTTTAAGCTACCTTGCCTGTATTTTTCATTTTATTTTCATTTTTGTTATGACATTATCGATTATGATGAAGTATATTTCCAAGACTAGGTTTAAGTCTTTCACTAAAAAATAACATAAGATCAGAAATACATAGTTATTAAAAGTAAATAAAATCTCTCCTTACTTACAGATGTTTCACAAGACTGATTTAGTAATCAGCTCAACTTTTCTAGGTCTTTCTAATTGTATACACATATACACTTATTTCTATATATTGATATTTTTTCCAAATGGTTTCAGGGATACTATACCTCACTGATATTATTCTGACCCAGATATATAGTTCCACTACATTTCCACTTATTGATTGATTCAGTGCCAGGGATCAAACCCAGAACCTCATTCATGCTAGGCAAACAATCTACCATTATTTTTCCCACATCCTGAGCCTACTACATTCTTTTTCAATGACTGTGTAGGCACATAACATATGGTATGCCTTTATTATCATTTTCTTATTGATAGCTTCATTTTCATAGTTATGGATGTGTAAAAAATAACACTAGGCACGTTCTCTTGTGCCCTTGTATAATATATCTTTAAAATGGAATCCCAGAAGTGGTATCGCTGAGTTTTAAACTTACGTAGATATATTCAAACTAAATTCAATACATTAAAAAGTTTATGCTGATATCACCATAATATGAAGCTTCCCACCCTTAACCTGAAGCATGGCCACATTAGATTTTTTGAAAGAAAATTGTATAAGACAAAAATGGCATACTATTTTATTTTTCATTTCTCAGAGTACAACTGAGATAAATATCTTGTTATGTATTTCGCAGTTATTCACGGTTTTCTCTAAGGAGTTGCCTGTCTGTATCATTTGCATGTTTGAAGGGCTACATTGTCTTATTTCATGAATCTGTTAGGCTCCAATTGCTGAGGTTTCTGTTGTTCCATTGGTAATCTATATTTGCATTTGTATACACATTTCTAAATAAAACAACTTTGCTCCTTCTTTAGAATTCATTCCTCTCATAAAATCAGGGCAGCTTATTGTGCTTTATAGTGTATGTGTATTATTATCCTCTTCTCTGCTAGTCTTCTCCGATAATGCTTCTTCGTGTTCCTTCACATGTTCATCGCGTACACTGAGCCTTAGAGGTAAAATGTTGGGATATCACTTTATCTTGTCCTCTGGAAATCAAAGTAAAATGTGAGACAGTGGGGCAGTTATGTTATTGCTACAGACATAGGCAAGGGCGAGGATCTGGTTAAGCACCTGGCCCTGCAAACACAGGGAAGCAAACTTAATAAATCAGTGTAGGGTGATGGAAAATCCTTCCTCAAACTGGCATTGCAACGTTTCTCAGATTCCGTCTGGTAGTTTCTGAAGGCCTCATGCATGTTGTACTCTTCACATCTTGACGATTAAGGTCCACTGAAAACAGTTGATTTATACTTGAAGCATAATCAGAATTATATGTTTTGGTCATATTTTCAACAAGAGTTTGATTAACAAAATATTTTCCAACATTTTCCTTATTTTCTTTTGATGCACCATCTCAGTTTTCCTGCATACACTAAACAAGACACTGACTAAGTGTGCCACATTTTACATCATATCTCAAGATTTACTTTTTCTCTTGTGTTATCCAAGGGCCATGACAACGTAACATTCGTAACTGCACTTAACAAATTTGTGTTTTCATCAGCCATCTTCATAAACCACTGTAACTAGCCTGCTACGCCCGTTATGTTGACAGGATTCCTACAAAGGCTAGTCATAAACTTCCCATGATCAAGCTGGTTGTTTCTTATTGTTGTCATTGTTATGCATTTGGAACAGTTAATCATTCTCTTTCCTTTGGGGATTTCTTTCCATTTCTTCAGTGCTTCCCCAAACTCAGGGACTTCTGCTTCTAGAAACAAACCTCTGCTAGATTTCTGTCTTCTTTTATTTTTTACAGGTTCCTCAGCAACCACGCACATAGCTGCAAACACAATTGTAAATATAATCTTGTTATAGGATGCAGTTTACCACAGTGAGCTGTGAGGGACACATATCTTCATTTACATATTACCATCTCTCTTCTACATATCTCTATGCAGATACAGTGAACCTTGTCAAAGCTTAGTCATCCATAGCTTTGGGGAATCTTTTCCTTTCCTTTAATTTCACCATTTCATTCTTTAAATATTTCTCAAATCTGTCTCTCACTTTTTCTTTGTTTGTCAGTTCTACATTTTTAAGATTTAAATCAGGTCTTCCTCATCTCCTGTCTGTCACATTTTGACTCCACCATATCTCTCCTTCACGGCTTTGCCTGTCCATTCAATTCTCTACACTGCTGCTGAGGTCATTTCTACCAAACCCTGACCCTCCGTGTCATGGCACATGCCTATAATCTCAAGGACTCAAGGAGGCTGAGGGGGGAGGATCTTAACTTAGAGCTCAACTTGGGAAATTTAGGAAGTTAGCGAGGTTCTGTTTCAAAGTGAAAAAGAGTTGGAGATGTAGCTCACTCCAAAGGGCATGGGTTTAGTCCCTAGTACTTCCAACAACACACCTGGCCTCTCCTCCCAATAACACACACACACGCGCACACTCACACACACACTCACACATCTTACCATTTCCTTGCTCAACATTATTCTCCAGCTACTCCTCAATGTCAAACATTCACCCTTCTCTCTGTATACCTTACATATCAACTGACAGATTTTTTTTTCCATTTTACTGAACCAGGTTTCATCTTTAATTTTAGACCCACAAATTGGATTCTTAAAATTCTTGGAGGTGACTCAGAAAGAGTTCTCCATAGTGGACTCATGACTGGTTCCGCTGGACAGAGCAGGCCATGGAGGGGCATGAAATTGTTCCACAGTGTTCTCAGCCACTCAATACACACTGAAGTAGGGGGCATTTGCCAAGCAGCTTTTGCTTCCCTTGTTAATACCTTTGCTTTTAATATTTACCATCTGTGGTATAATTTTTTGTACAAACTAAATCTTCTGAGTACTTCAAAAATTTGTTTTTAAACCAAGTTGACTCAGGATAGAACCTAGCATTTAGTGGAAATGCAGTATTTTTTAAATAAATAATTTCTTACTCCTGGCCTTTTTCTTTTTTGCCAAAACCGTACAATAAGCCATATTTCCCTAGTGAGGAATTTTTGAATATTTGCTTTTGATAAATTTGGGGGTATGAATAATTTTCTTATAAAACTCAATGGAAAAACACATTTATACATGCATTAGAAGAGCTAATAATATTGTGGAAAAGTATTACTTTACTGAAGTGTCTAAAAGCTTTCAGAAAATAGTAATTTTATGTGAAATATCTCACATGACATCACCTCAAAGATGCCTTCTTTTGATTTTTAACTATTTTTATTATAAATGCAGTAGATATACAAAGAGTGTGCTAAATAAATGTACATACATGGAAAATTCAATAAATAATCACAAATAGGAAATGTACTTTATCAGTAGGTACATCCAGAAGTGAAACTACCCCTGTTCTTTAGGCTGGAACTGTTTGTTTGCCGTCAGAATATCTTTCTTTCCTCCTTGAATTAGTCATTATATGCAGACCAGTAGAATTTTCTAAACTTTTACATCTAATTGTATTGGATATTTATGAATTTCTATTCTTACTCATGATAAAATGGTCCTTTATTTTCTTCTCAATGGTTTTGGTTTACCTTTCACATTCAGGTCTAGAATCAATCAAATATTGTAGATAGCCTATTTTTATATTGTAGAATTTATGCATATTTTTAAAGGACATACCCAAACACTTTTCTCTTTGGGTCAGTATATCAAATATATCTAAAGATTTCCATGAATATATGATGAATACCTTTTAGTGAGTAAGAGGTATTCATTCTATTTGAAACTTGAGTCCCTCAATCTGTTGCCCAATGATAAAAAGAAGTGTAAGGTGGGAACGGGTTTTAGCACAATGAAATCATTGTAGACAAAACTATTAGGCTGCATTGTCAGTGTTCATTAAGGGCCAAAACCACACCTGTGCCACTTAAAATTTTTCCCTGTTCCTAGAAAATTACCATAATGAATGTTCCATAACCCATAGGCTACATTTTAACCTCAGATTATCAGAATAATGGAATCAAGGTCTCAGGTTGAGGAGTCTACCAGAAATAACTTGTAATAATTAATCTCATAAAAGCAGAGATGAAAAAGTACAGTATCAATATTTCCTCCAATGTATCTATTTTCTCTGTGTACAAAGATAAGTAAGAATACATATTACATTATGAGACATTTGTAATTCATTTACAAAAATGAATTACCACACATTTATTTTGAGTAAGATGATTTGTGATTATCTTTCAAATATTTAATAACAACTAGTTTGATTAGGTTTCTATGATTACCTTCAGAATGCATGGGCATTTGCTTTTTACACTAATCTTATGATAAGTAATGGTGTTTTTCACTTATTCTCCAGATTTTTATGTTTAAGAATTTGAGTAAACATCCTTGCTTTTTATACATTCTTTCTCATTCATGTTGAATTTGTTTGATGATAAATTCTGTTCATTCGGATGCCATTCTATTTTGATGGAAACAATATTGTTCTGTGCTGGTCTAAATTATAGATTCATTGGTTTAAATCTGAAAGGATAATCTAACTTTCATTATTTCTATCTATTTCCTGGTGATCTGCTCTGTAATACCTACAACAACAATAGCACTTTCTTTTCTATTAAGATAACTGATTTTTCTCAACATTAAAAACAGATCATTAAAATTGTCTCCCAAATAATTCATTTATTCTGGGATTTCTATTTTTGAGGTGCTTATTTCATTTTTATTTAATCTTTACAATAGGGAAATATTTATCTTATTACACTCTATATTTTAAAGCCAAAGAAATATAGGTGTGTGCTTTATCTGTAAAATTTAGTGTGTGTTTCTCTCTTTGGGTCTCTGAATTATTAACTTATTCAGATTATTCATTGCTATTAAATAAACTCTTCTGCACACATTTAGGTTATTGAGTTCTGATTCTGTGATTTCAGGCCTTTATTCTCAAAGGAAATAAAGTGTGTAGAGTTCAGACAGTTAATTTTGTAAAGTTTATAACCCATTCCAAATTTATGGGCATGACATTTCAAGCTTTTTACCTTCAAACCTTTTGATATTTGAGTCAGTTTACCCTTATATATTTCAGAAAAAAGGGTAGGAGAAACTCATTAAAAAGATATCATTAATGGTAGAAGTGCAAATAAACCTCAAAAAGTAAAAATTGTTTCCTTAGATTGTACCTAATTTTGAAAGTTGAATAAAGGATAAAATGAATTACGTCAAACATAATTAAGTAGCTTCAAACATTCTAAATTACAGCTGGATTTCCCATTGCCACTCAAAAGTTTATATCAAATATTAACCTACAAATGCAAAAGTTTTTCAAAAAATAACTTATTTAAAGAGTTTTTTTCTATGACATCATTCATTTTAATTGGAAAAATAGCATAGTGCTGTTATGTGGACTATATTAATATACTTTATTTTATGATAATAATTCAGAATAGGAAAATTAATAGAAGCTTTTTATTTTTGATAAAATGTATTATGTTTGCTGGTATTTTGGAATAGCAGAGAGAAGATTTTTATGTATTTTCTCCTCAATAAAAATAACAAAAATATTGGCAATAACCATTAAAATCTAGTTTTGCAAAAGTCCAGGGAATATCCAAAGCCCAAGCATAATATGGTTGTTAGTTTTTCAATAAAAACCACTGAATCTCATGAATAACAGCAGAGTATATGGCGTAGTAACTAACCGTCCTGGTAGTAACCTTGTGGTGGAGCAGCCTCACTAACATGGAAGCTGTGAAGGACACAGCCTTACAGCAACTGCAGGGAGGGAACAGGTTGAGAGCCCCTCAACAATCTCATCCCACATAGAAAATTCCCGCAATTGCCTATCTTGCAGCTGCCTGGGAAACTATTAACTGACCTTATTATGTATCTGACATGTAGATCACTTCATGGCTAAAGTCTTATGTGCAAAGCATTTGTCAAAATAAAAAAAAATACAAAGTTTAACATTGCAGTTGTCTGAAGCTGAGAAATTAGTCTGTACAAAAAAAAATCTGATTTTAAAAAAACTTAGGAGAAAGATCTGGGGAAAAAGATGCCCATAGTAGGTTTTTAAAAGCTTTAATTTGCTCCTGAAAATATCATCATACCTGAGTGCTACTGAGGAAAAAATCTAAAATCCCTAATCACTCACATATTGATGACTTGGGGTCCTGACCAAAGAAGAATCAAAAGTGAAGACAGACTTCTAAAGGACTATGATATTGAAGATGTGCCCATACACACACAGAGAACCACTGGGGAGAGGGAGTAGGGTGTCTTGGTTCGAAGCATTTGAGAAAATATCTGGTCTATAATTTGCTGACCACAAAGCTACATGAGCACAAGGCTGAGAAGCTAATCACAGGAAAGGATGGAGACTTTACAGATTTACCTGAGAGAGTCAGTACATGAACAGCAAGCAAGACAATGGCAAAAACTTAACAGCAACAAAATCTGGGTGAAGGGGCTAAAATTTCCTCGAGTGATACATTGTACTATTTTACAAACTTTAGTGTTATCAATGAAAGAAGCAAAAACAGTATGGCCTAGGGACAGAGATTTAGCCCAGTGGTTCTGCCACCTGCCTCACAAGCGCAAGGGCCCAAGTTTGATCCTGGTACCAAAAACACAAAATAACACACAAAAAAGTATGGCCTATATATATAGGAAAAAACAACGAATAGAAACTGTCTTTGAAGAAGCTGAAGTGAGGATCACAAGCCTCTATTATACATAAATTGAGAGAATTAAAGACAATCATAACTGAAGCATTAGTTGAAAGTATGAGGATATCTTGCAGTATAGATAACATCAATAATCAGAGAGAAGTATTTTAAAACAACCAGGTGGAAATTGTGGAGTTGAAAAATTTAATAACTGAAATTTTGAAACTTGACTAAAGATATTCAACAACAGATGAGCACTAAAGAAAAGTCAATGGATGGGAAAATTAGATTGATTGTCCTTTTGAACCTCAGAGACCTTTAGAATGTCCTTATGTGTACTGACATTTGCATCATGGGAGTCCAAGCAGAAGTGGAAATAAAGACACCACCAAAAACTTTTTTTTTTTTTGGTACCGGGGATCAAACTCGGGACCTTGCACTTGCGGAGCAGGCAGCGGCACCACTGAGCTAAATCCCTGGCCCAGAAGTGAGATTTTTAAAAAGTGAATTGTTGTATAAAAGGATCCTAGTAAATTTGTAGCTGAATTTTTATTAGAAACCACTGAGGCCAGAGCCAATGAGGATATACACTTAAAGGTATGAAGATTTTTTAAAAATAGCAAGAAGTATCTATATAGTAAGGGCTTTCAATGTGTTATGTGCATGTACCAACTCCCCATGATGAATATAATCATTATGTACTATGAACATATATTTATAAAAAATTTTAAAAATATTTAAAAAGGAGAAAACATGAAACTTCTAGAAAAACAAATATTACTATAAGTCACTATCAAACCTGTAAAATGAGTTCAAACCTGTAAAATGAGTTCTTCAGGCTGAAAAAAAAAATAGGTGAAAAGATCAGGATTTTCTCTTTTGGGAAGTTTGCAATTATGAATTCTATGTCCCTAGTAGTTACTGAGTTACTCATAATATTATTTCATGTCAGAGAAGTTTGAGGTTTTCTTGGAGTTGCTATATTTAATTTAATTTGTCAAATTGATGAATGCAGAGCAGTTAATAGTATATAAGTTGTTGTCTATATATTACATATTGTCTATAGGACTATGACATCTCTCTCCTCTTCCTTTCCTAGCATTGAGAATTTGTGTGTTCTCTCTGTCAGCCTTCCTAGTGGTTTTAAAATTCTATTGATCTTTTTCAAAGAACCAATTTTGCCCCATTGATCTAACTCTATTGTTTATCCCAATTCCACTTTTCAGCTTTTATTTTCTCATTTCTTTGAATGTAGTTGTATTTTTTTGTTTCATCGTTCTTAAGGTGGTAATTGGGGTTGTTAAATTCACATTTTTATCTTTTATAATGCATCCATTTATTGCTATAAAATATATGTCTCATCCTTGCATCAGCTGTGTCTCTCCATTTTGATGTATTTTATATACATTTCAATCAATTTACTATAATTTTAAAATGTCATTTAAAACTCATTTTTTTGTCTTCATTTATTTTAGAAGTTAGTTGTTCAGGTTTAGGGTGTTTAAATACATCGTCTAATTTTGTTATTGAGTGTTAGCTTGATTCCATTGTAATAAAGAACACAAGCTATATGATTTTAATTCTTTTAGATTTAAGTTTTAGTGTCCAGAATATGGTCTGTCTTGGTATATGTTCCTTGGAGACCTAAAAATTATGTACAGATATTCCTCCTTAATCAACTTAACTGTTTATTCATGGTCAACACTTACAATCTGCTGTTTGGACTTGTGATCCAGTCTGTCTTATTTTTTTTTCACAGTTCTGTAAATCTTGTTTATAGAGCCACAGTGTCTTTCTGTATACAACATACCTTGTTTATATAGTATATAATTTTTGCTAATTGTACTGTACTGTACTGTACAGTACTATGCTTTTATGTTGTTACACATTACAGTACTGCATGTGAGTTATGCAAATAAAGGCAAAGTTTTCAAATTAGAGTTTCGTTTGACCAATTGTCTATTCTTAATATTGCAATGTACACACTATGTATAATTCTTCACTTAGCGATCCATTCAATTGACCATTTGGTGACATGAATGGAACTCGGACTTTAAACAAGTTGCATCCGGGTATTACAGCTGTGAATGTGATGGTCTATAAATGCTATTTACACTAACCGTGGTCACTGATGTTGTTGAGTATGGTCCCCTTGCTCATTTTTACCTATAGTCAAGATGTGCTTATTCTTTACTTGGTTATTAGATATGGTTTTGTTCTTAGTTTTCAGTCTAGCTATGATGATGGCCACAGATTGGTTATCTTTCAGTTTATTCAGTTTAGAATTTACTTTGCTCTTAAAGTCTTAGATTTATCTCTTGACAACTTGAGGAAGTTTTTGGTGTTTATTTCTTTGAGTACTTCTTGAGGCTTACTCTTTTAATGGCTTTGCTGAAAAGAATGTTAGATGCTTTGTTTAGACATGCGGTCCTCCACGCTCTTGGTTTCCCTTTCTCTCTCTCAGTCTTCCTTCCCTCCTTCCTTCCCTCTTCCTTTCTCTCTGTTTCTTTTTCTTTCTTTCCCTCTTCCTCTTTCCAGCTCAACTTCCCGCCTTTCCCTTCCCTCCTTCCTTTTTTTTTTGGTAGGGAGACTACTTTCTCTCTGTTTAGATTGAGTGATTTCTTCTCAATTTTCAGTTCTTTATTTCCTCTTGCTGGTGAGCATATTAACTAAAATTTTTTATTTCACTTATTTTGCTTCTCATGCCTAACATTTTTATTTCATTATATTCTGCTTCTTTGCTGAGAGTTTCGATTTTTTTAAAATGTTTGAAATATATTCGTGCTATTTGTTGAGGTATTTTTTAAATTATGGTGCTTCAAATGTTTGTTAGAAAATTGTAAAATCTCTGTCATCTGGTGGTGTCTTTCAATGATTATCACCTTCATTAGGTTTGAAATCTTGTTGGTTCTGGGTATGGTAAGTGATTTTTTATTGTAATCTTCATTTTGTTTATTTCAATATAATGCAAGTAGATGTTAATACAGGAAATATTTTTAAAACATTACTTCTATGAAAAAAAGCAAAATTTCATGACAAATTAATTAAAGAATAACATTAGTTGATAAACTGTGTACCATAATTTTAAAAGAGTGACCAAACTATTAGAGTACAAGTCTTAGTAAAAAGAGACGCTTACAAAAAAGAAACAAATAGATAATAACACAAAACGTTCTTTTCAATGAACTAAGAGGGCCTAGCAGTATACATGAAACAAATTAGCACATACTTTAAATATTTTTGAAACCATGGAACACACAATTTCAGGAATTATTAGAACTTCTCCCTACTTTCTATTTTTCTCTTCTTTTTTATATTTTCTTTAACATTTAATAGAAACTATGTACAATAAATTTTTACTGTGTTTTACATAAGATAGCCACTGCAGGAATTTACATAGATTAGAAGGAAGATAGATGGTTAAACAGGGCCCACTCCTGTGGGATATTTTCTCAGAGCATGAAAGTCAGATTTCAGTAGGGAAAAAGGGTTCAGACCACCAGATCAAGTGGATGTTAAAAAACTAACATGCAGGCCTTTGGATAGGTAACCAGATGCTGGGACCACCAGTATTTCAAAGGCACCATTCTTAAACAGACCCCATCTAGTCATCTATGTGGATTCTATACCATCCCAAAGATGTCTTTCCCATTTGGCAAAGTCTCAAACATTCATTCAACCCAGGACACAGGGATGACCTCTCCTCTTTGCCCAGAATAGAAAGAAATCCACAACTTTTGGACATTACTGACCCAGTCTCCCCAATTTTAGTCCTTATTTCCACTTTCAGTTCCTCACAGCAGGAAAACAACTCGGCACTCAAACATGCGTATTTATTTCACTTAAGAGTATCGTTTCAAGGTCCATCTATTCAGCTATAAATGTGTGAAGCTCATCTTTCTTTATGGTAGACTAGTATTCCATTGTATATACAAATACATGTAAATCCTTTTCCAGTCATCAGTTAATGGGCATTTGGGCTGTTTCCAAGGTTTAGTTATTACAAACTGTGCCTCTATAAACATGGGTGTGCATATATTGCTGTGGTATGATGCTTTTAATTCTTTCGAGAAGATACCAAGAAGAGGAATAGCTGGGTCAAAAGGAACCTCTAGGTTTAATTTTTTGAGGAATCTCTACACTGATTTCCACAGTGGTTTCTCCACTCTACACTCTCATCAACAGGGGAGAAGGGTTCCTTTTGACCCACAACCTCACCAGCATTTGTTATTGGTTGATAACAACCTTGATATTTTTATATTATGTTCTGAGACTCTGAATCTTACTTCAATGTTCTTTTAAAGAATATTTTAGTCCTTATTTACACTTCCAGTTTCTCACACCAGAGAAACTATTCGGTATTTATACATGTGTGCCCTATTTATTCCACTTAAGAGTATCGCCTTAATGTGCATCCATTTAGCTATAAATGTCTCTAATTTCTCATTTTTTATTGCTGAGTAGTACTCCATTTTATTTAAAAAAACCCACATTTTCTTTATCCAGTCTCCAGATGATGGGCATTTGGGCTGTTTCCAAGTTTTAGCTCTCACAAACTGTGCCGCTATGAACATTAGTGCACATATATCACTGTGGTATGATTCTTTGAATTCTTTGGGGAAGATCCCCAGCAGCAGAATAGCAGGGTCAAATGGGACTTCCAGTCCTAGTTTTTGAGGTATCTCCATACTGATTTCCACAGCGGTCGCACCAGTCTACACTCCTAACAGCAGTGGAGCAGGGTTCCTCTTTCCCCACAGCCCCGCCAGCATTTGTTATTGGTGGATTTCATGATAGCAGCCATTCTTTCTGGAGTGAGGTGGAATTTCAGCATTGTTTTCATTTGCATCTCTCAAATGACCAGTGATGTTGAACATTTTTTCATGTATTTATTTGCTATTTCTACTTCTTTGTCTGAGAAATGTCTGTTTATTTCAGATGCCCATTTTCGGATTGGGTCTTTAAATTTGGGAGGTCTGATCTTTTTAAGTTCTTTATAGATTCGAGATAGTAGACCTTTGTCTGAGGAAAAGCAGGTGAAGATTTTTTTCCCACATTGTGGGTTGTCTCTTCACACTGCTAGTGGTTTCTCTTGCTGTGCAGAAGCTTTTTAATAAGAAGAGATCCCACTTGTTGATTGTTTGTGCTAATTCACAGGCCACTGAGGTTTTGTTCATAAAATTTTTTCCTACACCGATGTCTTCAAGAGTTCTACCTAACCTCTGTTCCAACTGGTTCAGCATTTCTATTTTAATATTCAGATCTTTAATCCATTTCAATTTTAGTTTAGTGCATGGAGAAGGACTAAAATGTATAATAGGTAATGTGAAATAGGAAGAAAAGGGGCAAAGGGGAAGGAAGTGGGAGGGGTAGGGGAAAAGAAAGAGGAGAATGGAATTAATATGAGAAAATGGAAAAATAAGAACAAAATCTTTGCAAATAGGAAGGACTGGAGGGGTTGACGGGAGGGCTGGGCAAGGGTAAAAAATAAGAACCAAGAGAGATTATGTAAAGGTGCAAATTTCCAATGATGATTGTCATTATATTGTATACCTAAAATGTACCAATGATTAGAATGAATAATCGATAATGTAAAATAGGAAGAAAAGGTCCAAAGGGGTAGGGGTGGTGGGAGGGGCAGGGGAAAGGAAAGAAGGGAAAGGAAAAATGATGAGAAATGGAAATATAGTCTTTGTAAATAGGGAAGGGTGGAGGGGGTGAAGGGAGGGCTAGGAATGGGGAAAAAATAAGAATGAAGATTCATCATGTAAAGGTACAAGTTCCCAATGAGAAATGTAAATATGTTGTATACCTAAAATATACCAATAAAAGAATTTTTTAAAAAAAGTATATTTTTCTGAGACTATCAGAATAGGAATTTGGTGTGAGGAGTTAGCTCATTTTTGTCAGTTCAAAGTAATCAATGTTCCTTAATTAGTCTCCATTAACAAGCAAAGGAGTATCAGTATCATAATAATTGTGACCCTGTGTCCCTATACTAGAACTTGCCTGACACCACCATAGCAAGAAGCTGAAGGAATACATCGCTCCTTTAAGGTGGGTGTGGAAGTTCGTGGGTCCCAGAACTTCTTCACTACATTACAGTGCAGGGTTACCCACACTGGCCAGCACAGATGGACACACTAGCCCTGTGAGCACTGCCAGGTCAGGGCTGTAGGTGTCCCTTGCTGGCACAGTGAAAGTATAAAACCCCAACTCAGTCTACATTGTTGTGGTTGAGGGTGAGGACCACAGTTTTTTCTCCTATTATGTTTGGCTACTATATCGCACTTATTGACTAAAAGTTTTCTATCTGTGTTCTTTCCCCTCTCTTTTTTGCAGAGAAGGTAGGCAGAGGTTGGTAATTTTTAAAACTATGCCCATTAATGTTTCCAATTTTCTTACCTCTTTAGATCTAAGCCTGGAATATATGAGTTAAAAAGAAAATGCAGAGCACTGGAAAATATTGTTTTTTGAGTGCAAAGTTCCCTGGTCTCTCTGGTTCTCATTCCACTGTCCATGTGGCTTGTGTATAACTTCCACGGACTTTAGTGATTCTAAGCCTGAGAAATTTCAATGACTGTCTGTACAACTGATGACTACTTATTTTTAAAAAGAGCAACAGGAAAATTTTATGAGGAAAATATGATTTGTTCAGCAAATGGAGCTGAGGTGATTGGACATCCTTATGCAAAAGAATGGTATTCCACACCAGTATTACACTATACAAAAAATTCAAAATGAGTCATAGTCATAAACATAAAAGCTAAACTATTATACTCTTAGAAAAATATCTAGCAGTAAATCTTCATAGTTTTGGGTTAGTGGTGGTATCTTAGCTCTAATATTGCAAGCACAAATCACAAAAGAAAAAGTAGATAATTTGGATTTCATCAAAATAATAGCATTTGTAGGGCCGGGATTTAGCTCAGTGGTTTTGCTGCCTGGTGCACAAGCGCAAGGACCCACATTCGATCCCTGGTACCAAAAAAAAAAAAAAAAAATAGCCTTTGTGTTGTAAATGATACCACCATAAAAGTGAACTATGGAGCGAAGTGGTTGGAAAGATGTTGATAGAAGGATACAAAATTTCAGGTAGATAGGAGGAATACATGTAAAATGTCCATTGGATACCATGGTGACTGTAGTTAATAGCAATGTATTATATTCTGAAAATCTGCTAATAGAGTAGGTATTAAGTGTTCTCACCATAATAATGTTTGTGAGGAAATACATGTTAATAAAATTTATTTTGCTGTCCCATTATGTGTATATATTTCAAAACAATGTTACTAACAAGTGTACATATAATTTTAGTTGTAAATAAATAGGTAAATGGAAGTTATAAGAAACATCCTCAGAGTGGGAGAAAATATTTGAAATTCATATATCTCATAGAGCATGTATATCCAAACTAGATAAACAATAAAGCCACAATGAAGAAATAAAAACTTTTAAAGTGAAACATAGATAAACAATAAGCATATGAAAAGTTACTCAAAAATCATTGGTCATTAAAGAAATGCAAACCAGTAGGAAACGACTGCATAACTCGTATAACTGTTGTCAAGAATGTGAAGAAATTAGAAACATGGTGGAAGTAAAAAATGGTATAGACATTTTGAAAAATAATTCGACAATTCCTTGAGATTATTATATCACATGATCCAGAAATTCTCTTCCTTGGCATACATCTAACAAAAATGTAAACATGTTTATACACTTCTGTAAGAATGTTCATAACATTGTTTATAATAGGTAAACCATAGAAGCAAGACAAATGACAAATGTCCATTAATTTATGGATAAACATACCGAGACAGCAAAATAGAGTATTATTTAGCAGAAAAATGAAATGTAGTCCCAATGCATGAGACAGAATGGATGAAATTTAAGACCATCGTAAGTGAAATTAGTTACTAAAATATAATATGTATTCAATGATTCCAGTCATATGACATTTCCAACATAGGTGCATCTATAGATACAGAAACACATTAGCATTTCCTTAGAAGTGGCCGCGGGTATGTGACTCGGTAAGAAAGAAGATGATGCTTATAGATAAAGGTTTTTCTACGGAATAGGGTTCTTAGATTGTAGTCTACAGAAATCTGAACATTAAAATCACCGAGTTGTATAATGTAAAGAAATGAATTTGTGTGTAAAATACATTTCAATAGTTATTAATCATGCAACTTTAAAATATTTTCCATGTCGTTGTGTAAACGTCGTTTTGTTTCATTTTTCAATTTATTTATCAGAAGATTCTCTTTTTAAATTTCTCTCACCTGCAAAAAATATTTTAAATTGCTGATTTTCTCAGAAATATTACTTCCAGAAAATCCCTGGATGGTTAATTTGTTTGTTACTCTCTATTATTCAATGTGTAGAAATTTAAAATACTAATATTTGGCTTTGTGTGTAGTGCAGGAAGATTATCTCCCTTGGTAGTGTGTAATTTATACATGACTCACTGCTGGTGAACCAAATATATGTTTTCATCTTCATTCAAAACATCTACAAAGGCAAAAATAAAGATACTTTCAGGAGGAATAAAATTTTTATAGCACACTGAGAGAAAGGAAGAAAGAATAAATCAAATGATGCATCACTAATCAGAATGACTGCTCTAAATATTTGACATTTTTCCAAAAGCTTATTTTTAACTACATCACTTTTAGCAGATGAATATTTTTCTTTGTTATTTATTGAAAACTTTTTGGTTATAACTAACATCTGTCCCTTTACACCAAAAAATATGTCTGGATAATATTTCACATAGATATTCCTCCTACCCTGGAGAAGAAAACTGTTTGCTTCTAAGCTTATGCCTACAAAATCATTATATATAGAATTCTTTTCAGAGAAATTGATAGCATCAAGATAACTGACTAGAAGGCCTAGCATGCTTCCCTCCACATTAAAGCATCAAAATAATTGGGGGAAAATCCAGTATTTCCCTGGAGAGTTTGAGGCAGAGCATCACAGTACACTGGACATATAGCAGAGTTATTACAGAACACAAAGAGAGCTGACTGCCTTTTAAAGAAGGAGCTTAGTGCAGTGTCTGCTGTGCATCTGTTGAGCTCAGTCCTGCCTCAACAGAGATGTCCCACGGCAGGAAGAGGTGAGCAGGACATCCCAGCTTATGACATGGACACCCAAATCATTTTTTGCAGGAAAACTCTACAGACTGTGCAGGCCCTTAACCACTCTGGGGGAGCTGCCAGTCATGAAACTGCCACATTGTCCACTTGTGCCTTTCTCTATCCAGGGTTTTGCTGCTTAGAGCCACCTTGATACCCACTACTACTGAAGCAAATGGGAATCTGTATTTACGCCTCTGCAGAACAGCCCCGAGGACAAGCCAGCAGGGTCCACCTACCATCCCATAAACCCAGGAAGCACTTGAGGATAACTTCCTGAGCAGCAAAGCCTGCCAAATCCCCTGCTCAGCTTTCAGAAATTTATAGGTGCCCACTTAGACTCACTGGTGCAGATCAGCCCCAATGTGATTCTCAAATCCCGAGGTGACCAACTGTGTGACTGAACACAGTGCATTGCACATGACTTGGAACCCAGTGTGGCCTGACCTTCCCCAAACCTGAAGAAACTGATGCCTTGCTTCCACACAGTCAGGTGCACCATGCCTGGAGATGCCAATCCTGCCCCACCCAAGGGAATTACATCCAAGTTGGCAGTAGAGTCTCACAGTCCCTCCAGTCCATATCATCGAGATGCCCACACTGGTCACAGACACCACACCAATAGTGTAGCATATCAGACCAAAGTCCTAGGCCACATTGCCAGTTAAAAGTATTTTGACTACAAAAGCTACTTTATAAAATTATCAGGTGCAACCAACTGACCACCTTTGAAAAACAGACACAAGAAGCATGAAAACAAAGTATCATAATCCTCCAAAGGAACACAGTCACTCTTTGAAAGGAAAATATAATCAGTGAATTGCCTGACAAATAATTCAAAAGAATAATTTATAAAGAAATTCAAGGAGATAGAAGAGAAGACAATCTGGTGAAATAGGGAAGACATTTCACCATATGAATGAGAAATTTAGTAGAGATCGAGACTATAAAAATCAAAACTCTTGGATGTCAAGAATTCAAGAGGAAATAAAAAATTCAGATGAGACTATAACAGAAAGTTGATCATAGACAAGAAATAATTTCTTAGCTTGAAGACAGGATGTGTGTGTGTGTGTGTGTGTGTGTGTGTGTGTGTGTGAGAGAGATTCTGTGTGTATTCAAGTGCCGGATCTTGAATCCAAGGCCTCACACTAAACACATCAACTGGAGACTGGATAAAGAAAATGTGGTTTTTTAATAAAATGGAGTACTACTCAGCCATAAAAAATGAGAAATTAGAGACATTTATAGCTAAATGGATGCACACTGAGGCAATACTCTTAAGTGAAATAAATAGGACACACATGTATAAATACCAAATAGCTTCTCTGGTGTGAGAAACTGAAAGTGTAAATAAGGACTAATATGTATAATAGGTAATGTGAAATAGGAAGAAAAGGGGCAAAGGGGAAGGAAGTGGGAGGGGTAGGGGAAAGGAAAGAAGGGTATGGAATTAATATGAGAAAATGGAAAAATAGGAACAAAATCTTTGTAAATAGGGAGGCATGGAGGGGTTGAAGGGACGGCTGGGTAAGGGTGAAAAATAAGAACCAAGAGAGACTATGTAAAGGTGCAAATTTCCAATGATAAATGACATTATATTGTATACCTAAAATGTACCAATGATTAGAATGAATAATTGATAATGCAAAAAAGACGAGTCTTTTTAAATGAGCCAGATAGTTTTAAGAAAATAAAAGAAAAAAGGAGAAGAAAACAATTTAAAAGACCAGAGAAAGTCTTTAGAATTATGGTTCACTATTAGTGAGCAAACTTTCACTCTGAGTGTTCTACTGGGAGATAAGAAAGGAAAAAGTCATAGAAAAAATTATTCAACAAAGTAATTATTACAAGATTTTCAAATCCTGAAAAAGAGATGGACATCAGTTCTGAGAAAGCTCAAGTAATTCCTAATAAATTTAACCCCCAAAAACCCTCTGAGGGGCAGTAGAGTAAAAAAGGTTGAAAGTGCACAACAAAGAAGAGATACAAAAGAGCAAGAGAAAAAAAAATGGTACGGTGCTTACAAAGGACCAAAAGCTCAGTTCTTAGAGGAACTTTATAGCCCCTAGGAGAATGGAATGCTATATTCAAAGTCCTGAAATTAAAAACTTGCCAATCAAGAATAGTATACCGACAAAATTACCCTTCAAAAACAACAACAACAAAAAGTTTCAAGACAAGAAAACATTGAGGAAATTCATCACCACCAGACTGACACCATAAGAAACATTGAAGGAAGTTTTAATTAGAAATAAAATGATGATAACTACCATCATGGAAATATCAAAAAGTGCAAAGCTCAGCAGCAGAGGAGATATACAAAAGAGAACTGGAAGATAATGAAACCCTATTATTACCCAAAACCGCTAAAATCCAAGATTTAAAGACCAAGAGAAAATAAAAGAGCAAAGAACACCCAAAAGAATAAGAAAAATTAACAGAATGAAAGGAGAATGTCTTTACTTATAAATAGTAAAGAGTAAATAGATTAACTTCCCTAGTTATAATTATACTGTTTGAATGGATTTTTAAAAAGAACAAAAACAAAGACAAAAACAATGAGACCCAGTAATAAGCTGTCTGAACAAACTCATACCACTGAAGACAGGTAGGGATTGGTAGTGAAGGACAGAAAAATATATGCCTGTGCCATGCAAACAGAAAGCAAAAGTAAGGAAGAAAAGCTATACTTATAGTAGATAAAATAGACTTTAAGGACCTTAACTAAAAAGCTGTAAAAAGAGAACATGAAGAAACTCATTATATGATGCTAATGGGATAATTTCAACAAAAGGAGATATCAGTGGTAATATAGATGCATTCAACATTAGAGAACTCAATATATGATACAAAATGAATCACATCCAAAAGAAGAGAGAGACACTTACAAAGTCATAGTTGAAGATTTCAACAATGGACAGATTATCTGTCCATTGTTTTCATCAATGGACAGATAATCTAAACCAACCAACCAACAAACAAACCAACCATCAGCTTTAAACTGTAGTGTAGGCCATATGAACCTAGCAGATATTTATAGAATATTTCATCTAATAACCTCATAATACACATTCCTCTCAGTACATGGGACATTCTCCAAGATAGGCACGTATAAGGTGATAAAAAAACTCAATAAATTTAAAAAACATAAGCTGAAATCATAGCATGTATTTTCTCAGAACGCGTAAGTAAAAGTAGAAATCAGTAAGTAGAATTTTAGAAATTATACAAATATAGGATATGTAAACAACATTATCTTTAACAACCAAAGGGTCAATGAAGAAACCAAAAGGGAAATTTAAAAAATCTTGAAACAATGGAAAATGAAAGCAGAATATACTGAAACCTATCGGATAGAGGAAAAGCAGTACAAAATGTACCAAACTGGAAATTTATAGCAATAGATAATTACATCAAACAAAAAATTACAAAGACTTAAATTAATCAACAAAATGATGTAAGTCAAGGAACTAGAAAAGCAGGAACAAACAAATGCAAACTATTAGAAGGGAAAATAGCAACGATCAGAGACCAAAGAAGTGAAAACAAGTGACATTAAATAATAAAAGGATCGATGAAATTAGTTGATTTTTGGAAAGACAAATAAAAGTGACATTTAGCTAAACTAACGAAGAAGGAAAAAGAAGACCTAGATAAATGAAGTTAGCAATTTAGAAGGGAGAATTTCATCTCACACTACAGAAATACAAATGATTGCTGGTGATTATTATGAATAACTGTACACCAACAAAATTGATAGTCTAAGAAATGATCAAATTCCTTCACATTTACACCTTACCAACATTGAATCAAGCTATTGAAAGGGATAAGAATCTTTGGGTCATTCTAGGAAGCTAGCGGTACCCTGATCCCAAAATTAGACAAGGACACAACTACAACAAAATTTATAAACCAGTCTTGCTTATGAAAATAAAACAAAAATTCACAACAAAGTACCAGCAAATCAGATCTACCAGCACATGAAAAAGATTATACACTATTCCAAGTAGGATTTATTCCGAAGATACAGGATGGTTCAAAATATACAAGCCAGTAAACATATCACATTAACATCAGTTTCATATAGTTAGTGGTAATCCTAGGGAGTAAAATATGCATCCTTGAATATTTAATTAAATTAAAAAGTTACTGTTTATCAGTTTCTGAACCAAAAGAAATGACATTAAAGCACTTATGATCCATCTCCATCCAATGAAACTTGCATTATTTTTGTGTGCACTATATTATAGCCCCCAATGATCTAACTGTTTTAATCATCCTAGATTCTTTGACAGCTATCTAAATATGTTTGTCATTTCAGTCCTTCCATTTAGATTTACTTTTCTTCTACCTGAAAAATTTCCTGAAGCATCTATCTTAATTTAATTCTAGAAACACATTAATTTGATTCACATCTTGAAACAAAAATGCTACTTTTCATGGAAGGGTTTATTCAACATTAGCTACGACTCCAAAGCCATAAGCAGAAATTGTCTGCATTGGTCTGCCTCTATTCCTTGTCATGTCATCCACTCTCTCTGCATCTTCTTCAACTAACCTAATTTTTAATTCTACAAACTAAACTGTATTACAATAATCATCACTTGAACAAAAACAATTCACAGAAGATGAAACAGTTCAGAGCAGTATCATTCATTGATCTTGAGTGAGGTGCCACTTTCTCTATTGAATATTTGGAGTACAAAAACTTTTTAATAGCATCTCAATCCTTAAGTTCTAAAACTAATTGTAGAAATACATGCAAATAATCTATAAAATATATGCTAAGCCATACTAGGAATCTATGAAAGGCTATCTAAAATTTGAGTTGAGACAATTTTTTAAAGTATTAGAATTTGAACTAATTTTGTAAGAAGTTACTGAGAAATGTGTTATTTTATATTTCATTTTTCCTCTACTTTTCATAGTGTCAGATAGATATATCTCTTAGGCTTATGTAAAGGAGAAATTTACTCAAGTGATATTATTTTCAAGTGTATCATACTGGCCTAGATACATGCTCTACCCTGACCTTACAATTCTGACTTTACTATTCAGAGTATTCTGCATGTCCAAAATATACATTCCTTTGTTTCTTTTTTTAAAAAATAGAAGATGTTTAATATGACAAGAAATTGTCGAATTCACATATTAAATTGCTCTATATTGGGAGATTTCACAATCCAGGAGCCATAGCCATGTTGCTGTAAGTAGGATTTCAATAAAGTTTTAGCTTCTTGATAGGAGCCAGACATATGCTTAGCTGCATAATATGTACTTGCTTTAAATAAATAGTCTCTTTTTACTTCTTTGGCAAGCAGCTTAAATCTACTTAACATTGCAGCCTTACAAAGCTGACTTGCTATTGACAAACCACTTTTAAATGGGGAACTTTCAGTGATTTTTCCCATTTAGGCTATCCACAATCTCCAGAGTAAGGTCCCCTTGTGCCCAATTCATACTCAGAGATTTATACTCCAAATTCATTTGAAATGGGTATACAGAGGGCACTAAGCTAATATGAGGGCAGTTGACTAAGTAAAACATTGGAAGACTTGAAATGAGTGCATCAGCAACACATTGCTTTATCGCAATTTCTAAGCCTCTAGTATCCCTGCAATTCCCATCACAAACAAGTATATTGCTGATATAAACTGGCTGTATAAAGTGACTCAGCAATGCTCCCTGTACACCAAGAATTCCCCATCTTTTCAACTTGTCACTTGAAGACATACTGTTCACTTTATTAACAACACTTGCAGGACAGTAAACAGTAAGATAAATTTTGCCTCCAACAGCCACACGCAGACTCGGTTCTTCACTGGCTTCAAATGCAGATACAGAATTTGGATTAAGATGCAACTGTGACTTAATCTGGCCTGATCTTTAGGCAACTGGTTCATATAGAGGTAAATGTTTATATCTTGTTTCAGAGTAAGAAGAAAAAAATATGGAACGCTTCACGAAATTGCATGTCATCCTTGCGCAGGGGCCATGCTAATCTTCTCTGTATCGTTCCAATTTTAGTATATGTGCTGGCGAAGGGAGCACATTTCTTTGCTTCTCAATGGTGACAAATAGAGAAATAATTTTGCTTTTCTGAGTTTATTTGGCTCTTTATAATACAATATTCATGTGTTGGTTGGTCAATTTCATGTGGTTTTCCCTAAGATATTCTGTATTTTCCGCAATAACAAGGTTACTAGACTTGTAGAATAGCCAAAATATTTCTGATGCTATTTGAAATTTCTAAAAACAGCAAGAAGTAGAAATAATTAAGACAGGAAGGAAAATCCATCAGTCAGGCAAATATAAATATCTTAGCCAAATATTAACATTTCCTTTCAAATCCTAGCCTGTAATGTCAAAGGGAAGGATCTGACAGTTTTATATTGTTTCTTAGCTTTAAGACATAATTCTCTCATCTGTTTTCAAAAGCACAGATGTACTATTATAAATAAACATTTGGGCCAAAAATCAATAAGGCTGAATTATTTCTATTTATTATTATAAAATGAGATTAAAGTAAAGCTACAATAAATTTATAGCATAAATGATTTCCATAAAACATTGAAAGGCAAGTATGCATTGTAGACACGTAAGATATGTTTATTAAGCTATATTAGCAGTGCAATCTCAAGCTTTAAAAATTGTGGGTTTTATAAGATATGGACCAAACATGTTACATCTTATCACAAATAATATATGAGTTATATAATTTCTCTTATACTAGAATGAAGGTTTAAAATATTCCATTAATATAACGCTTGCCATCATATTTTTCTGTAACTAATGCCTTAATTTTCTTCTGACCCTTAGGCACAAAGACGGATGTGAATCAAAACTAATTATACCCCATAAAACTTATGCGTCTGAACTCTGGAATAATTCCAGAGTCTTTGGAATACTCTTGAAACTCCACACAACCTCCCTCTTTCCAGGCTGTTCTATGTCTTCAGAATACATTTTAATATCATTTTTGTTCATCTTTTGTTCATATTATTTATTTCCTCTTCAAATGAAATGTTGTACTCATACGTGCCATCTCTTCATCTTTAATGCTTTTACACTCAATAATGTAATGTTACAGAAGTAAATTTTCACTTTACATAGAATTGGATTTTATCACTTCACTGCTATGTGATACTGGAAAATATAGTTAGAATTTCTGAGACTGTTGACCATCCTGTAAATCAATGATAACACCCAGTTTAAGAGTTGGTGTGAGAATTAGCAGTAATGCTTGTGAAGCTCCCAGAAAATTGGAAAATTGAAAACTATTTATGTTGTGAAAAGTATGTTATGCCTATCTGGCTTTGAATCTTCCTTACTTCTACATCTTTACACTGATTCAAACTCTAGAATATGCCTCTTATATGTAAAAATATCAGTTTCTATTTTTCTCAATGACATATGACTTGACACTGTTATAGTACAAGGAAATAAACTGGATTTTTCTATAATTTTTACAGTGTCTGAGTGGTTACATAAATATAAAATAATTTACTGTTCTAAGACTAGATATATCTGTGAGGTAGTTACTCCTTTTCAACACCCAAGTAACTCTTCCTCTTTTCCTAGACCACATTTTTGTCCCTAAAGACTAATGACTAATGACTGCATCACTCGCCTTTTGAGCTCTAACCTGTAGCTTCCTTGAACATTTGTCCAATGAGAGGCACATAGGAGATAAAAGTTAAGAAGAGTGAGGTCATTGTCCCTAAGTATGAATGTGGGTACTAGCAGTGGTGTGTAGACTTCCTGTTAAGTTCCAAAAAAACAGAGAAAAAAAGACTTGGATAGAAAAAACTAAGCACAAGTTCTAGCATAGTAGAGTTGTTACTCAGTTGAAAAAAAAATCATCGCTAAATTTTGACCAATTTATATTTTAGCCCATTTGGATTATATAAAGTAAGTTTTTATTTAATGTTTACTTTTTAAATTTATATATTTATTGGTACATTTTAGGTATAAAATACATTTACATTTATCACTGGGTGTTTGTACCAGAACATGATGTATCTTAGTTCTTATTTTTTCTCCCCTTACCTGTGCACCCTTCACTCCCTCCACCCTTCCCTATTTACCCAGAGTTTGATTCCATTTTTTTCTCATAATTTTTCCTTTCCCTTCTTCCCTTTCCCCTTCCCCTCCCACCATCCCCAAACCCCTGGACCTTTTCTTATTTCAAATTATCAATTATTCATTTTAATCATTTTCATCCTTATTTACACTTTCAGTTTCTCGCACCAGAGAAACTATTTGGTATTTACACATGTGTGTCCTATTTATTTCACTTAAGAGTATGGCCTCAATATGCATACATTTAGCTATAAATGTCTCTAGTTTCTGGTTCTTTATGGCTGAGTAGTACTCCATTTTATAAAAAACCCACATCTTCTTTATCCAGTTTCCAGTTGATGGGCACTTGGGCTGTTTCCAAAATTAATTTTATTGGTACATTTAAAGTATACAATATAATGACATTAATCATTGGAAATTTGTACCTTTACCTAATCTATCATGATTCTTATTTTTTGCCCATTCCCCTGCCCTCCCTACAACCCCTCCTTTCCTCCCTATCTACAAAGACTTTGTTTCCATTTTTTCTTTTTCTCATATTAATTCCATCCCCTTCTTTCCTTTCCCCTATCCCTCCCACTTCCCCTTCCCCCTTGCCCCTTTTCTTCCTATTTCACATTACCTATTAGACCTTTTAGTCCTTATTTACACTTTCAGTTTCTCACACTACAAAAACTATTCAATATTTACACTTGTGTGCTATTTATTTCACATAAGAGTATCGCCTCGATGTGCGTCCATTTAGCTATAAATGTCTCTAGTTTCTCATTCTTTATGGCTGAGTAGTACTCCATTTTATAACAAAAGAAAACAAAACACATTTTCTTTATCCAGTCTCCAGTTGATGGGTGATTAGGTTGCTTCCAAGTTTTAGCTATCATGAATTGTGCTGCTATTAACATGGGTCCACATATATCACTGTGATATGATTCTTTTAATTCTTTGGGGAAGATCCCCAGCAGGGGAACAGCGGGGTCAAATGGGACTTCCAATCCCAGATTTTGCGGTATCTCCATACTTACATCCACAGTGGTTGCACCAGTCTCCACTCCCACCAGCAGTGGAGCAGGGTTCCTCTTTTCCCACAGCCATGCCAGCATTTGTTATTGGTTGATTTCATGGTAGCAGCCATTCTTACCCGGGTGAGGTGGAATCTCAGCTTTGTTTTCATTTGCATCTCTCGAATGACCAGTGATGTTGAACATTTTTTCATATGTTTATTTGCTATTTCTACTTCTTTGAGAAATGTCTGTTCATTTCCAATGCCCATTTTTGGATTGGGTCTTTAAATTTGGGAGGTCTGATTTTTTACGTTCTTTATAAATTCTAGATAGTAGACCTTTGTCTGAGGGACAGTTGGCGAAAATTTTTCCCATATATGTGGGTTGTCTCTTCACAGTGTTGGTGGGTTCTCTTGCTGTGAAGAAGCCTTTTAGTAAAAAGAGATCCCACTTGTTGATTGTTTATACTAGTTCATGAGCAACTGAAGTTTTGTTCATAAAATCTTTTCCTAAACCAATCTCTTCAAGAGTTCTACCTAACCTATCTTCTAGGGGTTCAACATTTCTGTTTTAATATTTAGATATTTAATCCATTTTGATTTTAGTTTCTTGCATAGTGAGAGATATAGGTCTACTTTTAATCTTTGGCAAGATGAAACCCAATTTTTTCAGCACTACTTATTAAAGAGGCTATCTTTCCTCCAGTGAGGGTGTTTGGCTCCTTTGTTGAAGATGAGGTGGCTGAGTGTGTCTGGCATTGTTTCTGCATCTTCCAATCTGTTCCACTGGTCCTCAGGTCTGTTTCTTTGCCAGTATCATGCTGTTTTTATCACAGTAGCTTTGTAGTATAGTTTCAAGTCAGGGATTGTGATACGCCCTACCTTGTCTTTATTGCCTAGAATTGTTTTTGCTACTCTAGGTCTCTTGTTCCAAATGAACTTTTGGATTGTTTTCTCAAGGTCTGTGAAGTATGCTGCTGGGATTTCAATTGGGATTGAATTGAATCTATATAGTGGTTTTGGAAGTATGACCATTTTCACTATGTTGATTCTTCCTACCCAGGAGCAAGAGATGTCTTTCCATTTTGTGATACCCTCTTAAATCTCTTTTTTCAGTGTTATAGTTTTCAGAGTAGAGTCCTTTGATTTCTTTTATTAGGTTGATTCCTAGGTGTTTCAATTTTTTGGATGCTATTGTGAAAGGAATTGATTGCCCCATTTCTATCTCAGTGAGTCTGTTGTTTGTGTAGAAGAAAGCTATTGATATTTGTGTGTTGACCTTGTATCCAGGTACTTTACTGAATTTGATTATTAAGTCTAGAAGACTTTTGGTGGAGTTCTTAAGGTCTTCTATATGGAGTATCATGTCATCTGCAAATAATGACAATTTGATATCTTCATTTCCTATTGTTATTCCTTTTATTTCTTTCTCTTATCTAGTTGATGTGGCTAATGTTTCCAGAACTATATTGAACAGCATAGGTGATAGTGGACATCCTTGTCTTGTTCCTGATTTTAGTGTGAAGGATTTCAGTTTTTGACCATTTAGTATGATATTGGCTGTTGGTTTTTTAT
>NW_004624763.1:12085970-12115537 GCF_000247695.1 Heterocephalus glaber
GGTTTGTCAATTTTGTTTATTCTTTCAAAGAACCAACTCTTGGCTTCATTGATTTTTTGTATTGTTCTCTTAGTCTCCATTGCATTGATTTCTCCTCTGATCTGTATAATTTCTCCCTTGTATGAGCTTTGGGCTTGTCCTGCTCTTCATTTTTTAGAAGCTTGAGGTTCAGCATCAGGTTGTGTAACCGAATCAATCTGTTTTCCTAATGTGAATATTCACTGCTATGAATTTCCCTTGTAATACTGCTTTCATTGTGTCCCATATTCCCTTACGTTGTGTTGTCATTGTCATTTAATTGTAGGAACAGTCTGTTTTCATTAATTTCCTCTGTGACCCATTGGTTATTCAGAAGTGTGTTGTTCAATTTCCCTGTGTTTATGAAATTCTTGCAGTTTCTTTTGCTATTGATCCCCAATTTCATCCCACTATGGTCTGATGATATACAGGGGATAACTTCAATTCCTTTGCACTTACTTAAGCATGTTCTATGAGTGAGTATGTGGTCTATTTTAGAGAATGACACATGGGCAGCTGAAAAGAATGTTTATTCTGATTTCGTGGGGTGGGAGACTCTGTAAACATCTGTTAAGTTCATTTGTTTAGGAGTTTGATTGAGTTCTAGTATTTTATTGCTCATTTTTTGTCTGGTTGATCTATCTATTTGTGACAGTGGGGCGTTAAGGTCCCCCACTACTATTGTATCAGTGCTTTTATGATTTTTCATGCCCATTAGTATTTCTTTTACACAGATGGGTGCCCTAGTGTTTGGTGCATAGATATTTATGACTGTCATCTCTTCCTCTTGGATTGTTCCCTTTACAAGGATGTAGTTTCCTTCTTTGTCTCTCTTAATCATTGCTGGTTTGAAATCCACTTGATCTGCAAAGAGGATAGCTACTCCTGATTTTTGGGGGGTTCTTGTCACATGTAGTATTGTTTTCCACCCTTTAACTTTCATTCTATGAGTTTCTTTTTGAATTATGTTTTTTTCTTGTATGTGACATATTGTTGGATCTTGTTTCTTGGCCCATTCTGCCAGTCTATTTCTTTTGATTGGCAAATTGAAACCATTGACATTGATGGTTATAACTGATACATATTGACTTATCTTTATCATGACTTTTTCATTTTTCTGGATTCTCCCTCTTTGCAATTAATTTGTTGTCATGCCTGATGGATTCAGTCTGCAGGGCTTCCTGGGGTTGTGATCCTCATTGTCTTTTCCTAGGATATTGTTTAAAATTTTTGGAATGCTGGTTTGGTATTCATGAAGTTCCTAAGGTGGTCTTTATTATGAAAGTATCTTATCTCTCCATCAATTTTGAAAGATAGTTTTGCAGGGTGCATCAATCTGAGTTGAAGGTTGTTTTCCTTTAGGGCTTGAAATACATCACTGCATGCTCTTCTTGCCTTATGGGTTTGTGTTGAGAAGTCTGCTGTGATTCTGATGGGCTCTCCTTTGTATGTGATTTGTTTCTTTTCTTTCACTGCTTGTAGAATTTTGTTCTTCTGTTGGTTTCTGGAATCTTAACTATTGTATGCGTATGTGTAGATTTTTTTTTAATCACAGATACTTGGAGTCCTATATGCCTCATTTATCTCTATGTCAAGTTATTTTCCCTCATTTGGAAAGTTTTCTGCCATTACTTCTGTGAACAGTTTTTTATGTCATCTGCACTCCTGTTTCTTCATTACTCCAATCCATCTGATGTTATTCTTCTCTGCATCATCTAGCAGCTGCTGGATTTATTTCTCATGGTCCGTTACTATTTTGAAACAATTTTTCTTTTTCTGGTCACTAATTGCAATCCTATCTTCTACATCTGAAATTCTATCCTCACATTGGCTGTTTCTGCTGCATAAACTTTCAACGGAGTTTTTAATTTCCTGGAAATCTGTTTGCATCTGTTTTCTGGATTCTATTTATTTCCTATGTTTGGATTCTATCATGTTCCTCAGCTCTATTTTTTTATCTGTGTCCCCTCTACATTTATTAATCATGTCTTCTACTATGTGCACAATCTCTGCTGTTATATGAGAAATTACTTCTGATCTCATTTTTTCCAGATCCTTTATTGCCAGTTCAGGGAATCCAGGTGGTCGAGTATCAGATTGTTCTATCTCGTTCCCCTTTGGGGGTGCCTTAGGTGATCTGGAAGTCTAGTTTTGAGATTTATTTACATGTCTTCTCATTACAACAGATGCAGCTTGTGGTGCCTTTGTGGAGATGACTTTTTGCTCACCCAGTGGTCTTGAATTATCAATGAGCCAACAAGCAGCCATTAATTTTCTGCTCACCAGTACATCAATTCCTGGGTTCAGAGTGGTGGCCTTCTGGATCCCTGAGCTGACCTGTTGTCTGGTTGGGCTTCTGGCTGGGGCCTTTGCACACTTGGGATGGTATCTGGGCATGCCTTTTTCTGGGGTCTCTATGTAGCTATTGTCTAGGACTCTTTGGCTGGGGCTGTGCACCCTAGTTCCTGTCTTCTGCACAGGCTTTGGCTAGGGTATCCACACACTTATCCAAGGTATCAGGGTGAGCCTCTGGGTATTGCTTGTGTGCCTGTGTAGCTCTTTTCCAGGCAGGTCCTTGGCTGTGGACAATGGTATTGCAGGCCTCTGGCTGAAGGTTACGTGACTGTGCAGCTCTTTTCTGGGTGAGACTTTTTCTTGGGCAGGTATGAAGGAGCCTCTGGGCCCACTTACTGATGGAATGGTGGGCCTCTGGCTCTATTTAATGTTTAATTTACTTGTCCTTATACAGTGGTACCTCAGTTCAGGTGTTTTTGGGTGCAAACAATTTGGTTCACAAACAAGCATTTGGAAATTTTTTTGTTTATTAACACAGTCTGCATGGGGTGACAAACACAACCACAGCCATCTTTCCTACACAAAAACAAGTGTGGTCATCTTTTACAAAATCATAGTAAAAATTAAGTTCATGAACCAAGGTACCACTGTGTGAGCCAGACACACACCTAGTATTGATATTTATTTCTATTTCTTTTAGCACTTTACATATATTTCATTCAATTCTCTCAAAGTGGTCCTAAACTTATCTCAATTTTCAGTAAAGGAAGCAGGCACAGAGGGAGCTAGTAATTGAGAGTACTGAGCAGTTCACATACTGTCTAAGGTAGCACTAGGCTTGGAGCTCATATGAACTGGCTCCAAAACTTAGCTTCTCACAATTATATCATTTCCTTCTTTATCATTTTCTTTAAACATTTCATTTTTATTAAGTTCTCCTCTTATCATTTTTTACTTCTCTTGATCTTTCACTTTTGTTCTAGGATGATTCCATCTAAGATTTTCATTTCCCACCTTAGGCTAATTTCTGAAATTTTATTTTTTCTCTGATATTTTCTTGACTAAATTGTGAATGATTACAGAGAAAAGTTTGTATTTCTAGAGAAAAAAACATATTTCTTAGAATCAGAAATATAAAATAAATTGACTTGAAAATACTCTGGAGCAGCAGTTCTAAAGGCATATATGAACTGAGGAGTCAAAAATCCCGTCTACTTTTTAAGTCACAATTCAAATAAAGATGTGTTTTTCTGCCTGTGCTATAACTAGTTGACATGCATGAAAAAAACTAGACTTATAAGGCCTGTTGTTCTTCAGGTTTAACCTCATTATTATAGGCAGGATGGGTTTTTGTTTTATAATCCTGTGACATCTGCATTGTTTTAAGAGCATTACACCATTCAACCCAGATATTATTCAACTTCCTATCTTTAATCAAGTATTAAAATATGAAAATGTCCTCGAAGTCTATACATAAAATCATCACAAATCATACAAATTATAAAATAATTTATAATAATGACAATCAATATTGACTTACTGACCATATATTCTATTATGATTAAGGATATAATTGAGTATTCTTTTCTCTAACTTTCATAGCTAATTCACATCTTTAGGATACCAAGAGAAAAACACTAAGATTTTATGGTGACTGGCATTTAACTTACTTTCCATCAATTCTTCTTTATAACAAAGTAAAGATACTTCAGGCAATGGTATTCATCTCTATTAGATATTTTTAGGGTACTCTGAATCCATTCATCCATTTCCCTACACTTTACAAATCCAGAGGTGTCTAACAGTCCTCTAGACCCGAGCTGCTCGTCATGTCTTATTTTCTGAACAATTTTATTAAAAAAATAAATAAACCTTGCAAGAAAGCATTGAGATACAAAAAGCAGAGAAAATATTTCTATATCAATAAAGCCACTGAAAGGCTTTCGTAGTTGAATTTTCCAACTTATCTTCCTTTTGACACTTATTTTCTCTCTACTGCAGTAGCAATAATATTTTGTCCTTCTTACTGTTGCTGTACACATCTTAACCTAGTGCTAATAATAGCTTTTCAATTATTATCTCCTTCCACGCCTTCATGACTCTTTTTTTAAGCCTGAAGTCACTATTTACTTTAGAAAAAAAAAATTGTACTTTGAAAGGCAATGTAAAGGTGAAAATCAAGCTTTTTATGATTCCAAAGAGTGGAGGTCAGAGTCCTTGGGATATCAGCAAACAAATCAGGGACTTCTAAATTCTCTTGTAGGCTTTCTTTCTTGCAAGGATTTGAAAGTAGAATGTGAGTGACAGCTAGAGTGACATTACCATTTGCGGGACACAATCTGTAGGTGACGTTGTGCCCAGGAATAAAGGAGGTGAAGATAAATTGTCATTGAATTGGTCTTCACACCACTGAACATATATTTTAGTTTAACAGTAGAGACAGCCTTGTTCCAACCTGCTGACAGATGGCTGCTAGCAAGGAGATATATTTGAGACTTACTGTCAAGATACAAGCTTTCATGTTAACTGAACAACATTTTTAAGAGAGTATTTCAAAGGATGGTGAAAATAAAGAGAAATGATATTTAACACGTACATTGTATAAAGAGGATCTGAGAGCCCAAAGCAAGGCTGAAGTTGGCAGACTGGAGATAACTAAATGTTCTAGGGGTGAACACCGCCAAGGAAAAATAAATACTTATAAAGGAGGGCTACTGCTTTGCTTGGACTTTGTGAGGATAAGACTGCCCTCGGTGAAAATTGCAGAGGTTTCCAGATAGGTAGACCTCAGAAGACTGTTACCTATGGCTCTCTAACCAGAACATAAGAAAAGAGAAAGAGTAAGGTAAATTTGATACTTTATGGACCACAATATTCCCTTACCATACTCTTGATATTTCCACTGCAATCTTGACTTATCACTAATGAGGTTGAAGACCATTATTAATTGACATGTCTGTTGAACCCTCTTCTGAAGTGTTTAATTTACCACAATATATTCAGGTACCTAGTGTTTTTATCCTCTTTCTACCTAAGAAGAAATGAAAGCACAGGAATTTTCATAATTTCTCAAGATAGCACAGTCTTGTATTATAGTAGTAAAATCATGCATGAATATCAAACAAAGGCCATATGAACCTACCGCTCTTGCTGTTAAACATTTAGTGCAGCTTACTTATAAAATGTGAAATAATTCTAAATGTTAAGAGGCTTCTCTCTACAACTTTGGGAGCAGGGAAAGATAAAAGAAATACATTTATTAGCAGGAATATAAAATCAACACGAGATCAAAGTGTGCACACGCATGTGTGTGTGTGTGTGTGTGTGTACAGAAAGAAGAAAAGCTACATCCAGTTTGTTTTCATTTTCAGTTAAAATAGTTCATTTTTGTAATATAGAAATATTGAACTAAACTGAAAGAACTAGTCGTGAAATGCTCAAGATGACAGTGCTTATTTAAGTTTTACTCCTTTGTTTCTTTCATTTTGATATTTTTAAGGCTTAGATAAAATAAAATCTATCATTTTCAATTTTATGCTTGCATCTTTACATAGAATTTTGTATGTGTTTATCAGTTCCAATTCATTCTACTTAAGATCCATAAACAATATGCACTGTATGCCATTTAATTCTAACCCACTAAGTAAATGAGTGTTTTTTGTTTAGTTATCAATATATTTATTAACTTCAGGTCCTGAATGGTGTGGCTACTTTTCTTGAGCTCCCTATGCTTCTGTTACCTATTCTGTAGAAGGAATAGAACAGCGGTAGGAACCTCAACATCCTCTAATGTATGTTAAACACTTTAGAAGGCAAGCAGGTGGACATCTCTATTTATAGTGGTCTGTATACATCCCATCTGCCCAGCCTTACAGCTAAAACTTTTAGTCTGTAGTAGAGGTGATTCCTTACTGTCCTCACAAAATTAATGACGTTTTATCTTTCACCATATCTACTCCATCTACTAGTTTCTAATACAGAACACCATATTTGGCAAGGGGACATACAAACCAATCCTTTTAATGTTTATGATTATAAAATATTTGTAATATAAGGAGATTTTCTCCCTGCATAGGATGATTATAAATTTTATGTCTTGCATCAAAAGAATTGCTAGCTCATGAAATTTTATCTCCATTATTAATAATGAAGAAGCTCTGGTAAATGACCTAAATGCTTAATGACCTAAATGCTTGTAGAGGTAACTAAAAGATGTGGCCAGAATATTTTCAGAGATATACAAAGAAAACAAAAAGTTCCTGATATACCTGTATTATTAAATCGCCATTTATAAACATCTTTATGTTATTATATGCTCTTAAATTGATATTAATTTCAAAGGAGATGATCATTAGAGAGAAGACAGTATCTACTTTCAAAGATGATCTGCAAAATAGGTCATTTCTAAGTTTGTAACAATATAAATCATCTCCGAATGTTTGATGTTACTTATGCATATTCGTGCCATTGTAAGATGAAGTGTGTTTCTCATCCTTGAAGCTGGGTAGCCTATATGACTTGCTCAGCTGATTTGAAAGCAAAGGAAATAAATATGAATGATTGCTTAGTCTGGTTCTTGAGAAGGCTAGAAGTTTCTAATTTCAGCCTTAGAATGCTGGATTGCTATGGCAGAGGCTGAACTTCCTGCTGAAGAAAGGCACACCCAACCACAGTATGTCCAACTCCCCTAGAAGAGGACCAGAACATGTGAGGTGATCCATGTTGGGTCTTGGGATCCCAATTGTGGACCCAGGCAAAAGCTACTACAGGAGAAATTCCAGACTACACCACACAGAGGAAAAGTTACACCAGCTTAACCCAGATGGTCCAGAAAATGGTGACAAATAATATATCACTGTGTTGTTACTAAGTTTAGAGGTCAATTGCCTACCCAGAATTGGTAACTAAAACTTACAGGAAAAAGAAACAATAATAAAATCTGAGGAATTGACTTTAAACTCTCTTCAGAGATTTTTAAAATAAAAATATTTCTTAAAAGGCTACTTGATTTATAAAAGTCTCTGCAAGTTAGCGATAGCTCTAGTGTCAAGTATTTACTGATCAAATAAACCTCAGTAAATCTGTTTTATTTATTGAGAAATGAAATCCAACTCTATGCCAAGTATTAATTAGTCACAAAGCTATTCCTATCTTTTCAACTTCACTGATAAGGTCAAGATCAAACATACCTTTCTGATTTCTCTCATAGATTATCAAAAGTCCCCTGCTTTGCCCATCCCCTGTGTGTATCTTCTTCAGTTTATTTATTTATTTATATTCTTGGTACCAGTATTCGAACTCAGGACCCTGTGCTTGAGACACAGGGGGCAGCAACACTGAGCTAAATCCCCAGATCTTCTTTAGTTTATTTTTAACTCCTAGTCTTCTGCTTTGTAAAACGTGGAGGGAAACTTCTCACAGATTAACATTCTGCCATAGTTTTCCATCTGTTTAGAATTAAGTCTCTATCCCACAGCATGACTTTCTCACTCTTTTGTCCTGCTTAATTTGTGCTACTCCTCTCTTTCAAACCCAAACTCCAGTCTTATGCCTCTACATCTTCTGTTTTACCTCCCTAGATTTCAATTCTTCCCTTAACTCCTGATTTGTAGGCACTATTTTCTTCATAATGTCCTGTGCACAAGTCTGATCCATTTACCTTACCTTTAAATTACTACAGTTCTAGTCACCCATACCCATTGTAGCACTTGCAATAGTCCATCAGAGTGCTGTCCAAGCACTGAGGGATAGCTTTTAGTTCTTCATCCTGCACTAAGCTTAGTATCAGGAACACAAGCAAATGTAGCATCTGTGTGTTGAATTGGCAAATAATAGATCACATGGAAAATGCATGTGAAACCACTTCATAAAGTTTGAGGTGCTTTGCAAATATTATTTTGATGATTTCTCCATAAGGAGTGATGGAATTAGTTCCTATAAAAATAGAATGAAACCCAAAGCAACTAAATGGATATATCTAGGGAAAGGAGGAAAGTGATCACACGCACACACACATGATATCAGTAGACTTCCAGGTTACTCGTTTAAAAAAGTAAACAAAGGAATAGTTTATATTGTTATTCATAGACATTAGTAAATAATGAAAAGAATTATATTATTTACAAATTTATCATAGTACTTTTAATACAATTTAGAAAGAGTAAACAAGTATATTGAATAAAATAAGGGGCACATATTTAAATTCCATTAAATGATATTTCTTTTAGTCATAGAACTGGTTCGCCATTAAAATCAGAAATATTGAGGTGGAGCTGCTGAATGTTTGTTCAACACCATGCATTATACTGAGTACTTTTCAGACATTATCAACTTTGTTTGTTGAAAACACCCAGGAGGAAAAATTAGCATCTTTCTTTTAACAATAGAAATTAAAGTTCTTCCCTTTTAACAGTTAATAAATAGCACAGCTATTAGCCATATTCTGGTTTAAAAATCTCGCTTTATTGTGAGCAATGAAAGTGAAGGACAGAATAAAACTGTGGAATTCCTTAATGCAAGACTTTTTGGAAAATAAAATTACTACTTCCTTTCAATTGCTTAACTATTTTAATTATTAAAGTAACATTAAACTTGTTAGTGCTAGCTTCCATGAATTTCTGCAATATCAAGAGGTTCATTCTTCAAAAAAAAAATGTCCCTAACATATTTCAGGGTTATTGCTTAACTTTAAATGCCACAAAATAGCACTGGAGAGGGTTGGAGAGTAGCCAATTTATATTCTAGTCAGAATGTGTACTTATCAGAAATTATTTCATTTGCAGATATAATTGGAATAAGTACTTAAGAAGAGATCATTCTATGTCAGAGTGAGCCATAAACCCAAGAGGTATCCTCAGAAGAGACAGAAAAGAATATAATAGGTGGAGGAGTGTGGAGATTGGGTGTTTCATGGGAAGTAAAAAAGAGACACGCTTTGTGGTTAATCAAGGTATTTGGATTGCATTTTCAATTTAATAGAAGACCATAAAATGATCTGATATTTGACTTCAGAAGGCAGGGTAGACAGGGCATATTTATGTTTCATAGAAGTGATAGTAATTATTGTCACATGGGAAACAGACTGGAAGGTAAAGTGCTGACAGGAGAGACACTAGGGAAGGTTTATGTAATTACTGAGGAGACAGTTTTTGAGTAGCCCAGTAAAGATGGAGAAATGTCTTATAAAGAATTTTGTGGAGGTAATACTCTCTGACTGATTAATTGCATATAAAGAAAGAAGGAAACAAGACATCAAATTTCTGCAGTGAAATATTGAGAACCCAAACGACTTAGGAGTGACTTGGGGTAGGAGAATGAAGAAATGTTGTTCACAAGAAAAGATTCTTCAGTATATGAATAATAGTGTTCTACTCACAATGTTCAAAAATTTTGCATATGAATGTTGGGAACAAGAAGCTGTAGGAAGAATGGTGGATAAAGGATTTTTGTACTAAATAGTCTTCTAACAAGACCAATTTGCAGTTGAGCTGTTTATATCCCTTTGACTACAAAGAGCAGTAATTATATACAACACTGAAACACTAAATTATTCAATTGCCTCAAATTTGTTAATCTCACATTCTTTTTATTATGTGCCCATTTTAGGTTCATGCTATGCATCAAGGCACTTTTAGGTTTGTTTTAAATCTGGCATTATTTAATCTAAAATGAATTTATTCACAGTTATTTCTACTTGATTCTGGGAAATTATTTTCATCTCACCAGTTCTACACAATGGCATCACATGGGTCCTGTTGAAATGGAATCTTGCTTTAGACAAGGTTTCTTATCAGTTTTTCACACTTACTAGAGAGGACATTTTTTCCCCAAGTCATATAATGGGTCACTCTATAAATAGTTTTCTGTGATATTGAGTCTTATGCTCTTCTATTAAAAATATCATTGGGTAGAGCACATCTTTTAAGAATTATTTCCTTTAAAAAAAAAAGATACTGAATATTTTCTGCTTGTCTTCCTGACCCAGTTTATTCTTTAAAGCTCTCCACTGATTCCACTCATCTCCTAGCTTTCTGTTAGTATCTGTTTTCCTTTTAGCAAAAATCTATCCTGTCATTAGTGTTAATAGAAGAATGCAAATTTATGAATATCCATAGGTTGTTCCTTGCACCATGTGTGAATTACTTGTTTAAATTATTGTAAGTCCACTGCATGTACATGAAAAGAGATTCCAGGAAAATGAGAATTCACTGTGTTAAAGAGAGATAAAATGTTGCCTTGACTTCTGTTTTTACATAATATTCTCATTTCCAGAGCATGAAATTATTTCAACAAGGCACTCTTCAAAATTGGTTAACTTACTTTTGCCCTCTTGAATTTGAATGCCTGAAGTAGAAGCTCTAAAAAATTATAAAATTAGAGAAAAAGCAGGAATTTATTCTACCTAACAGAACTCCTTGAAATTGAAAGGAAGAGAAAGGGATGATAAGAAAATATTTTTCCAGGGAAAGAAATGTAGTAACCCTTTGATATCCATGGGAAATGGGTTCTAGGGCCTCTACAAATATCAAATACCATGGATGATTCTGTTCTTTATGTAAAATGGCATAGTACTTGCCTATAACCTATGTGTGTCTTCCTATATATTTTAACTCATCTGCATATTACGCAGAATACCTAATACAATCTTTTTTATCTTTTTTTATCCCACCCACCACTTTCCCCCTCCCCTCTACCAAAAACAATCTAAGTGCCATGAAAATAGTTGTTATACTGTGTTTTGAAGGAATTATGACAATGAAAAAATTCTACATATTAGTTATTGGACAATTCTTGCTGAATATTTTTGATACACAGTTGTGTGAATCCATGGATATAGAACTCAAAGATATGGAGGAGTAGATGAACACACCAAAGATGCCACTTTATTCAGCAGATATGGCACCATGTGACACCTGGCTCTTCCCCAAAGTCAGAATGACCATGGAGGTGAGCGTTGTGAATTGATTCAGGGCACCAAGTTGGCCCTGACAAGGCAACTGAAGAAACTCATGAAAAAGGACTTCCAGAACTGCTTCAAAACATGGCAAGAAAGATGAAATAAGTATGATTAAAGCCAGAGGGATGAGTAGTTTTTGGGAGATTAATGACAATGTGTCTTGTACTGTAATAATTTTTACATTTAAAAATTAAATTAAACCATTTAATTTGTATTTAATTGCTGTGTATTTTGATCACATCCTATGTGTGCATATGTGTGAGTGTACAGACTCATTTATGATCTATTTTTCAACTAAAGTGTAGAAATCATGCAACATATATGTTCTGCTACTGATTTATCACATTTCTGGGAAGTGTATTTGACATACAGAAGACATTCAGCAATTTTTCAGCTTAATGCATAAAATGACCAAAGGAAAGGCAGAAAAGTGTCAAATGGAATTACCTACTTGTGTGTGTGTGTGTGTGTGTGTGTGTGTTTAAACTTCATAATGATTTCCATAGTTATAGTCCCATTCCCTCCAACAATGTAGGAGGGATCATTTTTCCCCATATGGTCACCAGAATTGTGGTTTTTTTCAGTGCTTCACGGAGGCCTTCCTTTTTGGAGTGAGAAGAAATCTCAGTGTTGTTCTGACTTGTACTTCTCTGATGGCCAGCACTGTTGAACAGTTTGTTTTTCATATACATATTGCCATTTGCACTTCTTTTGAGAATTGTCTGTTCATTCTCAATAAAAAAAAATGCTGATGAAAATTTACAGAACAAATGAGAAAGCTAGTTTGTTTAAAAAAATAGGTAAAAAATAAAATGGGTGAAATGAGAAGCATTTCACCTGTAATCAGAATTAAATATCAGAAAACACTTTTTTTTCAATGAGTTTAATAGTGTCTAAGCTTGTAATTTGGGCCAGTTATGATTCTTCAATGAGGTATTGACAAAGAAGTGAAATGTTATTACATGGTAGGAATGCAAGATAGGTGTTCTGTTTTGTTTTGTTTTGAGACAAGTGTCTTGTTAAGTCATTATGTTTGTCTAGGCTACGCTTGAACTTGAGGTCCTTCTGCCTCAGCCTTCCAGTGTGCTGGAGTTACATGCATGCATCATCATGCTTATCTTTTTTCTTTTAATTGGAAAAACAAAAACTCAAGGTGCATGTCTTGGTTTTCAGAGGAAGACCACAGATCACAAGTGAGCTTCCAGTTCTTCTTCTGTAAAATACTCAAGATACTTTCAAAATATTTCTGAAGTAGTTTGATTATGTCTTACAGGAAGAATTAAGTGCAGCTTTTCTCTGCATTGGCTGAGGACCTATCAGATATCTGCTGATGGAACAGAATGGGAGTGGGTAGTAGGCACAGATCAGATAGCATGGGAGATGATTGTTTCTCAGAGTCTGGTATAACTATAGTATCACCTCAGGCAAGACTGACCATACAGAAGAGGGAAGAAAGAAGATAAAAGCCAACTTTTACCTGGCCATTGCCATTATCCCAATGAGAGAGCATCTTACCTTTCTAGGCTCTCCTTCTGAGACATCCATTTCTAATAATCTACTGTGATTATTCAAAGCAATGATGTGCCCTAAATTTTACAGCCTATGTACTTTATAATTGAAAGTCTTCAGTTCCATATTCTATATCATACAATTGACTGAGGATTATTGGATGGACTCTGAAGGGAGGAAGAAAAGTGGGGATAAAACAAACTTGAATATCGAAAAAGCCAGGACTCTGAAATCGAGTGTACTTTTAAAATACAAGTGGTTGTGGGCTAGTTGAGATATTTATCCACTGTTCTACGGGAAATGAAGTTCCAAAGTCTAGGAAGTTAAAAGGGAGATATTTATCCATAGGGTGTTTAGAAGGTTTTCAATAAGATTTTTAGCTTTGCCTACACTCTACATAAAATTTCTGCTAATATACACCATATGTAATATATTATATATAATATATATATATACAATATGTACAAAGTTCCTAAAGAAGCAATTTGGGGGACTCTAAGATAGTGGACATAGTAGTAGGATCTGGCAGAGATACCCCAAAACTTATAGAGGCAGTGTAGTATCAGTGAGTACTAGAGTCCCTCTTTATCCAAGGGAACCAGTCCAAGAACCTAGTGGATGCTGAAACTGTGGGTAATGCCCAACACTGTTCTATGATTTCTCTCATCTCATACATATGTAAAAAGCTGTTTGTATTTGATTTTTAAATTCGGGAATATAAGAGATTAGCTATAATGATGATGATGATGAATTCTAAGAATATAGTGCAATAAAGAATGAATGTGGTATCTGTCTCTATCTTGTATGGCATTCTTCCTCATTTTTGTGAGAACACGATGATATAAAGCTGTATGAGCTGATGTGAGGGGAATGACAGTCACTGGAAAACAGCTTGAAGCTACGAGTAACATTTAGGCTACCAGTAACCTACTAGTCTCTTTAGAAGACAAATTACAGAGCCATGATGATACCAGTCAACCCAAGTTAACAAACAAATTAACAGGACAGTGAAGCAGCAGATGGTGGAGGAGTGGGAGTGATTACTAAATCACCTCTGGGTTCAGACAGACCAGTTTGTGTCCTGTTTCAGCACATTGTACCTATATAACCTTGAGCTTGCTCCTTAGCCTCTGTCATTTAGTTTCTCTCAATTATAAAAAACAGACATAATAGTGTTTATCTTGATGATTTATAGATTAATGAGGACATATAAGATTTGTTCAGTGCCCACATGCATTGATTTGTTTTGGTTGAGGCCACTTGGTTGAATATTATATGAATCTTGGCTTGAAATGATATGTTTGTAAGTACCCACACATGTCTAAAAGTGACCAGATAAAAATTTATTACCTAAATATCAAGGCATCAAGTGACTTTGGTCTTCATAAGATTTCTTTGTCTAAGTAGCCAAGTGATACTTGACAGGTTCACAAAAATTAAAAAATATATATATAATAAAATAAAAGTAAATATTCCACTAAAATAATTTACTTCTGATAAGTAGCAACTGAACAATTTTAATCAGAAAAAAATGAGCACTTATGTTATTTCTAAATTCCCTGTATGTTATTTCAGATGGCAATCTTAACGGAAGGTTATATAACAGTAACTGAAAAGCTCCATCTACTGGCTTTTCATTTCACTGCAAACCCATAGCAATGATTTTTTAAAATTCTCTCTTCCCCAACAGTAACTGTGCATGTAATTGCATCTCCATGTATAAACTTGGCCTCTATGTTACATTTTTGTATTTTGAATTCAATCTATTCTAGTGTTCAAAATGACTAATAGGAAAAGATTCATACCATGATATATATCCATGTTTTGAACCATCGAACTTTTATAGATCATAACAAAATTTCCTCCTTCCTTCCTTCCTCCCTTCTTTCCTTTTTCAGCACTAAGGATCAAGCTCAGGTTCCCCCTAAATAAGTGCTCTACAGCTGAGCTACATCTCCACGCACAAGAGTATTTTCTGTTAATGTTTATTAAATACCTACATTATAGTTGAATAATTCAATCCTTGGCAGAAATAAAAATAATTTTCTTTGTACGTCATTGAAATTCCAAGTTTTAAATACATTGCAATAAAAAGTAAGATAAGACAATCTACTTTTCTTCTATCCTGTGGCTTTGAAAAATTATTCAAAACTAATGCAGTTTTAGCAATGCCATAGTTCACTTAGATCTATCCACGTGAAATTGTAATTGCAAGCAACTGAGCAGGAAATGCAGTCATAATACAAGCAAATAATAATGCTTCATTGACCAGTTTCAACAATTCTCAGTGTTGTATCCAATTTCACATGTGCATGTATATTAAAGATTAGATTGATCTCAAAAGGAAATGGAGATAGATTTTAATGAATATGCAAGCTGCACTTTGCCACAGTTCATATAAATAAGTTATCTGAAAATGTCTGTATTTCTCTAATGCATCTAGTGAAATGACATTTGTAGATAAGAATTGAAAAATATACATTTGAAGTTGAATATCGATATCCACCTAGTCAAATATTTTGATTCAGAAAATATTATTGAATACAATTGTGCTATACAAAGTCTACTAAGTTTGAAACATACAAAGTTAAATAAAATATGGACTAAAAACTCCATATCCCTATGATCTTTTTACTTAGGGGTAAAGAAAAAATAAGAAAATATGATTTCATGACTGTAGCAATAGATGTTGGAACTGAGTTTTATAATCCATGGGAAAGAGACAGAGAAAATTGAAAATATTTCCAATTAGATAAACTTTGTGACCAAAAGTAGTTGTATTTGATCTTCAAATGACACTTTCCGGCATACTTCTCAGTAATAAAAAAGTATTTACATAAAAGTTGAGAACGTTTCCCTCATAGCTATTGCCCCGTGCCCTGTGGGTAATAGGACTATCATAGTGTGAAATAGTGTCATTTACTATTTTAATGAGAACTTTTGAGCCAAAGGCAAATTATATAAGTAGGCAAGCAGCTCTTCCCCTCCCCTACATACTCTTACTTTTCTAATCAGTATGGGAGGTACTTTTATACAGGAGATTTTGCTCTGTGTGGCATTTATTTGTACATTAGTGACACACACTTGTGCTCTCTGATTCTAATGAGAAAGAAAGTGACCTCATCAGACTTGTGTCCTTAGAAAGAGAAACTGGACAGGTGTAGCACTTTCTTAATCCCCTCTTCCTGACACTTAGTTGCTCCATTTTAGTTTGACAAATGTTAAAGGCAGCTTTAGCCTTCCTAATCCACAAATACTGATGTTTAGGTGGTGTTGATAGTGAGTGCCAACACAACAAGATGGATATTTTGAATTTTATTTTTCTTAAAAATATTTCTCAAACTGCCCAGAATATTTACCAGGCCAAAATATTGATCTATTACTACCATCATTCTTTGGGATAATTTCCTCTTGTATCTGATTTTTTTAAGTTGGTTTTTTTATTCATAAAATATTATTTCTAAGGTATTAGTCATTTGCAACATAATTATTTTGCATATGTGAACTACATATTTAATGGAATGAGTAAAATGTATTTAATATCTAAATGCATATTTAAATTCATAAGTATACTGCATATTTAAATGCAAACATATGTTTAAAATATTGAAAATAAATGGGATGTATTTCTCCATTACTGTTTTGAAATAGGAGGATTATATCCTCTCAGGAGGTTCAGGATGAAAGTTGCTTCGGAATGCTGCACTCCACAGTTCAGCACACCTTACACTATTTATGTCAGCATGTAAAAGTTATTTCTAATTATGATTTCTTAGCTAAGGAACCTGGACATTAACAGAACTTCTTCATAAGATCAGTAGGAGGACTAAGTAATGATTTAGGGAGTATCAAATGAGATAATTTAGGCAAAATTCAGTCTTGGAATTCTAATATATTCCAATATTAAATATCAGAATTATTGTGCACCTAAGTCAAAGAAAATAGAGAATCCAAATAATACTGAACAATGTCAGCCTTTTTTTTTTTTTTTGGTACCAGGGATTGAACTCAGGACCTTGCGTTTGCGAGGCAGGCAGCAGAGCCACTGAGCTAAATCCTTGGCCCCAATTTTAGCTTTTTTTGTCTTTTCTTGGTTAATCATTTGACAAATCCTTAGTACAAATCATTTTCTCTAAATATAAAGTTACATATTTCTCCTGGCACTATAAATATCTTTTAGCAAACATAAAATATTTTTAAAACCTATCTGATATTCTGTCACCTGTGCCAAAATACTAATGTTTTTCAAATCATGGACTTTGCTTTTGCTTAAAAATTTGAGTTCTTGATTAAACAGAAAATTTCAAGTGTGCCCAATAATTATGTAAAATATAGTTCTTTTTTCAGAAAAATCTAGACATTGTAAAAAAGTCCCAAACAAAAATTTAAACATTGTCATAAAAATGTATAACTTCAATAATTAAAAGTAATGAAAAGAAAATAATAGTAACATGCATTTCAAAATATCCCTAATATAAGGTATAACATTATAAGTCAATGAAAATTACAAACAACACATACATAAGGATATATAGGCAATATATAGAGTGCATTAAAGTTACATCATTATTGTATAATGTGTTGGAAAAATAATCAATAAAGTGTTTGAGAGTGGGAAGTAATGAAAACTATCAGAAATTTGTATTTTCTAATTATAGATCTACATCTAAGAATATAAGAAAAAGTATAATAAATAGAACAAATAATTGCATACAAATATATTTTGAAAGACTACTTAAAATATCAATAATTTTAATACACCTTACATGACCATAAATAGAAAGACAGTGACCTTAGTTACTTTTCTTGTTGCTGAGACAAAATACCCAACACCCAAAGTTCAGGAGGGAAAGTTTATTTCAGCTCAAAGTTTGTAGAAGTTTCAGTTCAGTCAGCTAGCTCCAAGGCAGAGTGGAATGATGGAGGGGCATCACAGAGGAGAAACAGTCCATGGCAGGGCAGGCTGAAAGCAGAAAAGTAGCTTCTTTCTGTTCCTTTTATCTATTCTAAGTACCTGCCTTTTGGGTGTTGCCACCTATATCCAGGTTTGGACACCCTTAATCTCAGCATCACACTCTTAATCCCAGCATCACACACCCTAATACAGCCACCTTCAAAACTCCCCATCTATGATCATATGAGGCTTTGGGGGAACATCTAGATACAAGCCATAACAACAGTTAAACAAATTATAGCATGTCCATGTTGTAAAAATCAGAAAATCACTTCAATTCTATAACTGCCTTATCATATTCTCACCTGGAAATTAAGGAAGAAATTGATGATTTGCATGAAAAATTGCAAAGTATAATCTTATATTGGAACAATAATAATGATTTTTAAAAATTCTGGTCCAGGGATGTAGCTCAGTGGTAGAGCGTTCCCTAGCATACATTAAGACATTGATTTGATGTCCCAGTATTGAAAAAGAAAACAGAAAAAAGGGCTGTTCCGCATTAAAGATATGTGCAGCTACATGCAAGAAGAAAGATGCCATGTGAAAACTCTTGTACTAGAGAATGATGAAATATTGTCCTTAGTAGTGAAATTGAGAATATGGAGCCAGTCATTTCTGAGTTTATAGCTTCAAAAATTCAAAAGATATAATACATAACCTCCATTTTGTGTGATGACCATGTCTTCGAATTTTCCAACAGAAACCAGGAAACGATGAACTGGACAGATGCAAAAATTAACAATAACAAAGAAACAGAATAACCATTCAGGAACTTCGTAAAACCAACAGCTAATACCCCATGTTATTTTGCTAATGGCAAGAAATAAAAGCCCCTGCAGATATCAATCATGATATTCTATTTAATCTTTTACCCTGACATACTACCAGTAAAATAACATAAAAGCATAAACAAGTTACTTTAAAAATGATTTTTAACCTGAGTGGCAGATACATGCTAGTGTGTTACATCCTTACATTACAAAGAAAGACAGAATTCCTTCTCATATCAAGAAACCCACTGCCGTGATTCCTAATATGCCTTGATAGAAATGAGCTTCCTTAAATAGGGTAGTGTGCAGCTATTTATTTCTCACAGGTACTCTTCTCCCTATAGAATTATGAGCATGATAGTACATCATTTTAGGTGGATCATGTTTAATGATATATGGCTTTAATGGTGTACACATTTGCCGGAGTTCTTTAGGACCTAGATAATGGGTCATATTAAAAACATCCAATCTTCTGAGGACAGGCAGCTTCCAAAAGCTCCACTGGCCAAGCCACCTGCAGCTCCTTAGCCTGTGCATACTTAATATTACACCTGCAGAATGGATTCTATGTGCTTATTCCTGCTAAAAATAAGTATGTAAAATGTGCAGGTGCAATGATGAAGATACATCTCATTGTGTTCTCTGATTCCAACTTCCAAATTGAAAGAGCCCATGTTAATAGAATCTGAACCATTTTGCAGCTCTAATGCACAACCCATCCGCATAGAAGTAACATTTGTGATTCATTAGACACTAAATCTGTTCAATTGATTTTCATGGGAGGAACTAATTAACCTTTTATCCTATTCCTAGTTCCAAAGGATAAGAATAAATGTAATTGAAATATTCATGCAGAAACTCCTCTCACTATTCAAGTGAAAACATTTAAGAATATAATAGGAAGTTTTAAACTTATTTTTGCCTTAGCAGCTAGTGTTACTGTAAAACAGAAGCTATAGAAAAGGTGAAATCCATAGAATGCACCATCCTCTCAGGATGTCCACTGAAGTTTGGAACATGCATGGTGAAATGTTTCCTGAATTTGATTTGATTTTTAAAAACTAAAACATAGCATATAATTGAACATTGTTAAGTAATTTTGATAATTTATTAGGTAGAGGACCATATTAAAAGTCTTACATATTTGAAATTATTTATTGATTGTAACAACTTTCTGCTGTAGATACTATTCTATTTCTCTTTTATCAGTTTGAAAACTACAACTTAGGAAAGTTAATAACTTGTTAAGTGAATCATAACTAGCAGTGATAAATCACCACTTTGATCCAAGGTATGTCTGGATTTTGAGTTTGATCATTTTGCAAGTAGATTAAATCAATGCATACGGTTCATTTATTTTGAAGTGTTAGCAAAATTATACAAAACAGTTTATCGAATAATTAAGTAGCTTCTTTTACTGATAATTGTTTATATGTACCATTATATTTTGAATACAAGTATTTTAATAACATATATATTTTGCAAATGTTTTCTCCCAGTCCTTAGTTTGTATGTTTTATTCTATTAATGTTTTACAATAGTGTATTAGCTTGTGGTTGTAAAAAATTACCACAAACTTGATGGGTTAAGACAACATAAATTACTTCTCAGTCAGTTCTGGAGAGCAGAAATTCAACATCAATTTCACTGGGATGTATATTACAAAAGGCCCTTTCCCACGGAGCTCTAGCAGAGAATTATTCCCTTTCTTCTAGGTTCTGATTTGTGATGGCTGCTGACTGGAATTTCCCTGTGACCACAACTGTCCAATGCCTGCTTCCATTTTCACATCACATCGTCTCCTTTTGTGTGTGTTCAACTTCTTTCTCTCCAGTTAGAGCTCATAAGGACTGGATTTAGATACCACTCAGATAAAAGAAGATAATCTCCTCATGTGAAGATCCTCAACCTAACCTATTTAAAAGACCCTTTTTCCTTACAAGGTTGCATTCAGAGGTGCCAATACATAGGATCTGAGATCTTTAGCTAGACAGTATACAGCCTGAAGCACAAAGAAGAACTCTGAAATTTTAAGAATATCAAATTCATTAGTTATTTCAGTCATGAATTTTATGGGGTTTATCTAAAAATTCATCGCAACCAAACACAAAGTTAATCAATTTTCTCCTGTGTATTTTTCTAGAAACATTGTTGATTTCCATTTATATTTAGACCTATCACCTAAGTTTGGTTAATTTTTATGAAAAATGTAAACAGTATTAGTTATATTTGAAAATTTCTTGCTGAAATAGTCATGATTTTTGCTTCTTCTTCATTCTCTGAAATACAAGAAGTATTCTAAAATTTGTTGTCATGGAAAAGTGGAATTGAAAATAATGAGCCTTCATTTGTGCATGTGGTACTAATTCTCTGCTAAAATTATATTTTGGGAAAAAATGTTATTCTAGAAAGACGCCCATGCACATTTTATGGGAAAAGTTTCTGAGGTCAAGTCTTTTGAAAAGAATTTTAAAAACTGAACAAGCTTCATTATCATAAATTTTTTAAATACCTTTTTTAACTCTGTTATGTGCATTTTAATGTGAGGAATTAAGATACACCAGATTTGTTAAAGTATCTGCTGGTAGATTGGAAAGTTTCAGATTCTTGAATAGATCACTTGATTTTGACAGTTATTTCAAATATAACTCAGTATGTTTCCATATCCAAAAATCTTCATGATTCAAGAGTAACAATACATTTAAGTTATTATTACAGTGAATTAAATTTGCAAATATACCAAAAGGTAAAATATTTAATCCTCTGTAGACAAAGGTTTCTATTAAAGTTTCAATTTTATCCAATTCCATGTAACTTTAATCTGAGTAGTTTGTAAGAAACTCATAGAAATAAAACTAATAGATTGTCCTTCAGCATCATAACTTACATTATGTTTAAAAAGTTCATATACATTTTATATTCGATGTTCATTTACCATAGAGATTGGTTATTTTGTTTTTACTATGGTGACTTAGTAGGAGAAATAATGTTCACTGCCAGAAAAGACAAAAATCAGACTCAAACATGTCTATTCTATCTTGAACATGAGCATCTTTTCTACTGAAGCTCACCTGACTCAGAATGATTCTATGTAGCTGAAGCTAGTGAGTAAAATAATGAGAATGTTTTGCGTTCATGGGCCCTACGCTAGATTTTGAAAACAATATCAGTATCCCAGGCAGTGGTGTTTTGCCTGCTGTCATTAACAATCCATTTGTGTCAGCTTCTGTTTTGTATTGTGTGTTTCTGTTTTCACAGGTGATAGAATCCCTTTATGCAGTTCTGGGCTTACTCTTCATACTTTACAAGTAGTGTTCTTACAATTTATTTTCAAAAACATTCTTTAGACAGTATAATAAATCTGAAGGAGAGACACTGATTCTCATAAAGTACTTCAAGGACTATCCTTTCTAACTTTATATCTAAACAAAAATATTGTAAATAGCTTGGGAAAAACAAAACTAAATACCTTACTGTGAACTATATGTGGTTTACAATATTGTTTTGTAAAATATTTTTGGTCTATACTGTGCAGTAGTGCTTACAAGTATGTTTCTCCACCCTCCCAATACACATTAATGATTTGAAATGAAAATTTTCTTCATTTAGCCTAAATCACACCTGGGAACAGATAGTAGTAATTTTCTGTCCATATTTGAATTCTTTTGTCTCTAAAATGATTTCTTGTGAAAACTGAAAGTTTGAATATTGATTGCATTTCTTACAAATTTTTTTGTTGATTTATAGGTATTGCAATAGTAAAATAATGATAGAAGTTTTTTGTAAACTCTGATGAATATGAACTCCTATATCTTAATACCCACTGTATCTTGGGATGTAATCAAATTATAATTACAAAATAATTATACTAGAAAAGACTGGATTTATATAAATCAATGATATTAAAGGGGAGCTCTCATTTCTCCATGATATTTAAATATACAGCAAAACCACATTTATTTGAATGAAGTAATTCCCTTCAAGGTAAAATTTCAAAATAACTTTCAAAAATATGTTAATCTGAGTACTTCCTAAGGCTGAAGCTAAGATATTCATGATCAATGTATGATTGACTTAATTAAATCAGATTTGTAATGTACTTGCAGAGAAGAATGAGCCTAGTTAGTATTTTCCTAAATTGAATAAATGTTAGTTGGTTAGATAATATTCATTATAAAATACAAATCTCGATGCTGTCAAATCTCCAACCCGTATCCTTGATCAGAAGCAACAGCACATTATCTGTTTTCTTCATTAGTCATTTTTATCTCTTTCAGCAGGAATTCTTGTGTAGTGTTTTTACAAATTCTTAAATTTTTCATGAATTTTTGAGCTAATTATAGAGAAAAATAATCTGCATCAGAATTTTGCCACGTTTACTTCATTGTCTATAATTCTAAGGATTTATAAATCTTAGATTTCCCTGTTTGGATCATCTCCAAGCCCAGATGTTATTTTACAATATCTTGTACATCAATGTAACTCTCATAACTTAATTTACAATTAAGACTCTTCCATAATCTTTTTTTTTTTTTTGTACTGGGGATCAAACTCAGGACCTTGCACTTGCGAGGCAGGTGCAGCATCACTGAGGTAAATCTGGCCCGATTCTTCCACAATCTTGAAGCTGTCTTACTGAAGAAACTTGAACTCTTTACTGGCCTGAAAACATGTTCCATAATTTGGTTCTTATTATTTTTATTTATTTTATCAGCAAAAATATATTCTCCTGAACATTGTTTTAGTTATTTTTTTCAAAATTCGAGTCTTAATCTGAGCCCTATTTTGATACAGACCCTCCCTAGCCATTGTATCTTCACTGGGTACTTTTTACCACAGTCCTCTTTTATTTTCTTCATGGAAACTCTGATTACATTATTTTTTATTCATTTCTTTAATTATTCTGTTTTTATCTATGAAGTGGATACAGGGTAGTAGTTGAGTCTTCTTGCTACCTGCTGAATTTTTCTTGTGTAACTATTGTTTAGCACATAAATCTTTCTTGAATAAATAAATGAAATAGTTAAATTTCCTATTTATCCTCTTCAGGAAACCAGAAGGAATTTTTCCCTGCTCACTATGTCCCCAGATTAGTATTTTGGGTCAATTACTTGACTACTGAACTTCCAAAGCAACATTTACTCCTTTTGACTAATATTGATACTACTTTCTCTAGGAAGTTTATAAGAGTAATTTTCATTTAAGTTACATAAGGAATGATGTCTGGCCCCAAACTCAGGTTTCCAAAAATAAAAATGTGTACTAGGATTTGTTCTGGATGAACTTAGATCATTGGACACATCACTGGCCTTTAACTTTCCACATTTCACATTTAACAAGATTAGGTGGAATTGTATATATTTATAGGTTTCTTCTGGTTGTCCTACTTTGATTCTGCTTTAACTTAGGTATCTAAAATGCTTCTCAGAGAAGCTAATATTTTCTTCAGAAGAAGGTAAGATTGCTGAGACTCATGTGGAATTGTAGGAAGTCATCAAAGGGTGGGTGTTTTGTTTTACAAAAAAATAATACTCTGAGATAGAATATCTACTGAAGTGTTTCTTAATGGAAAATGACCCACAAATGTAATTCATAACTACAACTTAATATGTGCCATTGTGGCAAGTGAGTAAAAAAAAAGAATCTTCTTTTCATTCTACTAATAGTATGTTTATTACTGTAAGTCTCCATCCTTCAACATGTTTTATAATATTCACCATATAAATAATATTTCAGAAAAAAATGTTTCATCTTCTTGTAGTTAATGAATGCACTTCAGTCCCAGAGACTGTGTTAGCAATGATAGAGAGAGGACTAGAGTTTGAAGAGAAAAAGGAGAAATAAGAGTTTGGGATCAAAACTCTGAGATGAAGTCTAGCTATCTACATTTATCTTCAATCTGTTTTGGTTGCCTTGAGAAAGGGAAACATTTTTTTCTGGATAAACATATCACAGGATTGTTGAGAAGAGAGAGAAAAGACATACCCAGCAAAGGAAAAAAATGCTTACCAACATGGAACCGTATAATAAACTAGAGTAGGAGGTATGTGAACAGGGTTTGAACAAGCTTTGAACATTGTTTCCACCCTCTTCTTCATTTATTTTTTGGTTTTTTTGGTACCTGGGCTGGTTATTTAGCTCAGTGGTTTCCTCGCCTGCTGCGCAAGCGCAAGGACCTGAGTTCAATCGCTGGTACCAGAAAATAAATAAATAAATAAATAAATAAATAAGTCTAATTAACTGTCATGTTGCGCTTGATATTTAATTTTATTTTCTGTTAATGAATTGTTACTAAGCTTACTACCTTCACAAAAGTTCATAATATCAAAATTCATTATAAATCATTAATTGAATACATGTATAATTTTTCACAAAATTATATTTATTTTCCTATTAGGAAGAAATTATTTCACAAAATGTGGCATCTGAAGCCATTCATAAATCCCTTTATCTGAATTTTCAAGATGAAATCCCTATTCTCTTTCTCTAGGCTATTAATTCTTTTTAAACTATATTATATGTGCTCATTTCACATTGCTTTTTAAATATTTTCTAACTAGAAGCCTCTTGTATAATTCCATTCCTATGATAGTCATTTTATGAACCCAAGATGCAATATTTACCAACCTATTCCCCTATCTCCTCTAATCTGTCCCTGAAATGTATACTTTGCCTTCTTAAAAAAAAAAATCAACAGCTTTAAGGAGTTTGGCTTTATCAAGAAGTTAAGTACTAGGAAGTCATGTAAGATGAACAATGGATTATCTTTATCCAAGGGATTTGGCTTAAAATAATCTATAGTAGGGTAAGAATAATTATAAGTCTAAATAACACGAGCTTAGCCATAAGATTATAATTATCTAACCTAGGTTTTGGATACATGGAGATTAAACATGTGGACTCTATTTTTTGTATGTTCTAACTTATTTATAATTATTTCAAAATTAACCTTCACAAAATTTATATTATTTCACTCCAATTTAGATATCTTAAATACATGTTCTATATTTTAATTATAATTTGTCTTCTCAATTATATTTCTCAACTGTATCCTTTTAAAGATACAGCCAATAGCCTATTTATTTGCATATATTTTTAGAAATTTTTTCAAGTGGTTACTGAACAAAATTTAAATTGAATGGAATAGTAACAATATCAAAGTTTTATATCTTTAGTTTTGTCATATGCATTTTTAAATTACAAAATATATATATTAAATATGGATACATTTCAGCATTTGCTATGTGTGGTACAATCTAAACTGTGAATTACTGTGTTCTTTTTTCTCTTAATTTTCATGTAAATCAAGTGTATTGGTAATTTTTATTATGGATCTTCGTATCATCATCGTCATCATCATCATTAGCTTGTGTGTGATTAGTTGGCCTGAAACTCGGTGACAGTTTCCCTGGCTTGAAATGAGTCAATGACAGTAGATGCTTATCGCAACAAAGAACAGTGGGACATAGGCAAAGAACCCCAGATCAATTACATCCAAGGGTTGTAATGTGAATCTTTAGGCGAGAAAAAACAGAGTCCGCCAGTCAATTTGTTAAGGGAAATAAACATGCTGAAGAGATTCCAAAGAGATCAGCAGAAAAATATTAAAGGATTGTGAAATAGGCTCCATAGGAAATGGTGGGATGAATCGTGGTTATTAGCTTATAAAAGAAAAGCCAAGCAGGAAGCTAACACTTTTCAAATGTGTTAACAGAATTTGATCATATGGGAGAATTCCAACTACAAAATCACAGCAACTAGAATAAAAAATAGGAAGATATAAAACTGATGACTAGCAGTAAAAAGCTAGTGCTAGTCTGTGGTTCTATATTGGTTAAATAAAATTAAAATTATAATGAGGGTAAAATGACGAAACCACCCAATGGTTTAATCAGAATTTGTAAGCACGCAAGGTCAGTTTTTATCCTGACACCGTAGCTATTCGGGAAGACCATTTTCAGCGTAAAAGAACAGGCTCTTTCCTCAAAGCTTCTTGTAATTGAAAAATTCTGTGAAGCCCGGCATAGTGGCGCATGGCTGTAACCCCAGCATTCTGGAGGCTGAGGCAGGAGGACAGTAGCAAGTTGGAGGCCAGCCTTGGCTACGTAGTCAATTCAAGGCCAGCTTGCAGTACATAGAGAGAATTTATCTTAACGAACAAACAAAAGCATACTAGGAATGTAGCTCAATGTGAAGGCTTTGGGTTCAATCTCCAGTGCCAAAAAAAAAAAAAAAAAAGCAAAGAACCGTGCTTTTTAAATTTGAAGTTCTTTCCACGAGCACACAGACTAATAGCGCCCTTTATGCTCTTATTATTCTAGCAGTTACCGTGTTGGGGTTGTAAATTTAGTCGGGCCCATGTAGTTTCGATGTGGGAGAGGGCTAAGGGAGTGAATGCACGTGCTAATTTAATGTCTTGGGCCTCGGTTTCTTCATAAATGAAATGATGAGAGCTGTATTGGATGACTTTAACTTATTCCTCGGCTAATACTTTAGGGTTTCCTAAGTGTTCTATCCCTGATTCTAATGCAAATGGAGCAGGCAAGCAGCCAGTAGGGGGAGTCCTGAGCTTAGCCCGGAATTACTGTAGCTCGCAGATTTTGGCCCACAGTTGCACAAATCTAACTTCTTCATTCTCCACCACGTAAAAAAAGACAGATAAACATGAAACATCAGAAAATATATGCCCAGTTTTTAGAATATAAAATATGCAAAAGTGCATTATGCTGTAAGATTTATCTGATGATAGAATGTTTAACTGTTTTAAATTAGCATTTTCATTTGATCTTCATGAGGATAAGCTCCTAGGCCCAGCAGCCACTCTGAGGCAGAGTCAATCCCCTAATCCTTCAATAACAGTGAAGGAAAGATTTTGGCAGGAAGTAGCCGGGCACAGATGGTATTCCGATATTCCCTAGCTTCATACACAACACCTGCTTCAAAACTGTGCTCAAAACCACGCAGGAAACAAACAAAAAACCCTTCTGCATTGATTTATCTGAAAAATAATTTTTCTACTGATCTATAAGAAAATAAAATACTTGAAGATATTATATTTGCTTTTATGGGCACATAAAGCCTTTTTAAATTTTGTATCCCTGATTTTATTAATACTATATATGTATCTTCATCCAATATTTAAAAATTTCAATTTCACTTTTAGATTTAAAGTTGCTTAAATATGTATATGTGTGTAAACACGAAAGACGCAATGGTTTCAGCTTGTTCATGTATGTACGTACACACATATGTATATATGAAAAAAATGTTTATTAACTTGACTAATATTTTGCAATAGGATCAACTTTTCGTTTTGTCCCTAAGATCCTATGTTAGTAGTGTGACGAAACCGAAAAGGCCGTTAAAATTCATAACTTTGATTCACTAACAAGATAAGAAAGCCCCGCGTTCCCAGTTATCCGAGACACCCAGTAAAGCTCCGAAGGGTTCACTGGACGCATGCACCGCGAGGGCCGGAGGGTGCCTCAGTGACTCCCACCATGGGGTTCTCTTCCAGAACCTATGTGGGACACTGTCCGGAGAGTTGTCCTTGTGTTTTGTACGTTGCTTCACTGAATACACAGAAAGTAAGAACCACATGACATCTCCTTCTTTGAAGTCACGTTGGGAATTAAGGATTTAACCTTTAAATCCATCTCTAAAAATCAGGTGTAAATCAAATATTTCTATGTTAGCAAGACAATCCTAAAATATCTCCCTCTTTCTCTGTCTCTACCTCTAGCTATATATATGCATATTTGTATGTATATGTGTACATCTATATTAATACGAATATTTATCCATTTATTTTTATATAAAAATGTACTTATGCAAACAGCATTTCCATAATAAGAAAAATCATATAGACACACATACCAATGTGCATATTCATTGTAGAATATGTACCAATGTGTATATTTGTGTATAACATGTATATAATGGGAAACATGTATATATTTGGAATATATATATGTGTATATTTGAAAACATGCTATGTGATAAGTTGACTATGAAAGATACCAGGCAAAATACATGGCAATGTAAAACAAAATTTAAAAGAAAATTTGGGAAACCATGTAAAGAATACATTGTCATATTTCTTTGTTTTTAAAAAAATATATAATTTTAGTGAATGAGAGAGTTGAAAGTGTTATTCGAGCCACAGTATTTCTCCACCTAGGTTTCCTAAAACTTTTTTCTATAAATAAAGATTGTTACTAAGATTAACTGAGAGATAGAGATTGAAATTCACATTCCTCACCTGTCACCCCACATTTAAAATCCCAGTTACCTTCTCTGTGTTTTCAGTGGACAATTGCTTATTAAATCCAACTTTTATATTTTATTATCCTTGGACTTTAAATACCAAACCAGTTCATTGACCTCTGGTAAGTAAATTAGCAATGAATCTTAGATGAATATTTTACATCTCTTTTATGATTTTCTATCAAAAAGAGAACTTGAAAGCCATCATACAGTAATAATTCACAGGCATGGTCCTTTGTATACACGAATACTTTATAAATGTTAATAAATGGATTAAACCTGGAAATTGTAGGTAACTGGAAACTAGTAAAACTATAGTTTTACAGTAGGACACTGTCATACCTTTTTTCAAATCCAACCCCTACATTACCTATTAATATTTTGATCCCAACTATGGAGAAATGGAAGGTATTTGAAAGAATTCCTAATAAAACTCAGTGAGAGCTGGTGATTTCATTTCACTCTCATTCTGATCCAACTACTTACTCAATTCTTTGTGCACACTCCCATGTGTACTTTTTTGTGAGAGAGCAAAAGATGTTCAATCAAAGCACTTCCACAATACAAGAAAGATTTAGCATGAGGGTTGGATTAATGCTTCTTATATCCCTATTCACTCCTTGAGATCAATCATTGATTTCACAACTGGAGAACAGTGTTCTCTATGTGGGTACATATAAAACCAAACTTTATTTGGAAGTTGTGACAGCTCTTTTTACCATATATGAGAAAAGAATGTTATGCTGAATATGAAGTTATATGCGTATATGTTATATATAAAATTTATATGTTAAAT
>NW_004624763.1:12119372-12131056 GCF_000247695.1 Heterocephalus glaber
GAAGGGAGGGCTGGGAATGGGGAAAAAATAAGAACCAAGATGCGTCATGTAAAGGTACAAGTTCCCAATGAGAAATGTAATTGTGTTGTACACCTACAATGTACCAATAAAAGAATTTAATAAAGTGGAAAAAAAAATGTAGGTTCAGCATTTGCTTTGCTGTCGTACTAACGATTGGAATGTGACTGACTCTCTTTCCATTGTGAAATGACACACAAACATTTCATAAGGAAAACTGTCTTTGGTGAGATGTAAATCTTTGATTTTAATGTGTTATTAATTTGTGTAGCATTATTAGCATAAGGTATTAAAATCTATTCTATTGTGCACAAATAAGTACATATATTAATATTTAAAATGTAGTTTAAAAATACAAATAAACATATTTGATATAAGATAAAATCAAACTCACCATTTTCATAAGATTACTCAATGCCTTTTATACATACAGACATTTATAAAAGTGTTCATTTGAACAGAGGAGGTGACATTTAATTATTTTGGAAAGACAGGATAGATATGCTGCAATGTAGGTTCCTGAAGAGATATAAAAATATTTCCAAATATGGTTTGAAATATAAATGTCATTTGATTTGACCTTCAAATTTTCTAATGCTTAGTTTCCTTAAAGTATTAAAGAGATATAATTAATAATGTGTTTTCTCAAATTAAAGAGAATACTTAAATATATGTTTAATAACTATTTTCTTAGTAACTCACATCTTGAATAAAATAATTGCAAACAGATGTATTTTGCACCAATTTGCCACAGGAAAAATTCAGTACAGTGAGGGGAGAGGAAATGTATGATACACATAATTATAGGTATAAAATTCTGTCCTCCTACTGTATTTTTGGTTTTTTAGTCAAATTTAATTAACATGTTAGAAATTAAAATTAGGAAAAAGTTGACAACAGTTTTTAAAACTCATTACATGAATATCTACCTCTATTACCACTGATTTCTTTTTAGAATGGAAGGAAGAATAAATGATCTCAATATATACAGAAATAAGTTGCTGATTCTATAAAATGACAATTGAAATGATCTGTTTTATCAATTTCAACTTATTTTTTAGGGGCATGAGTAAGTCCAAAGTGAAATCTATACATAGTCCAGTATACATTAAGTTTTGGTAGGATTTTGCCTTCGTGTAAGCCCTTGAGAGCTAATTTTTCATTTATGTGGATCACAGCTTTTGTTCAAATTAAGCACCTATTTCAACTTTTCTGTCTAAATTTATGTTACAAAAACATTATAAGGCATTCAAAGTATGTATTTCTGTAAAGGATGGAAACTGTATTATTTATAAAAGTATCAGAATTGGAGTTGTCTCATCTCTGTTTTATTTCAATCATGCTAATGCTTTGAGATCTCTACTAGGGCTCAATTCCCTTAGGCATACAAATAAACTTACATCAAAATATTATGTCAGCTAATTGGATTGAGCAATGGTTTACCCACTAGTATTTACTTAGTGCTTTCCAATTATTCTTTGAAAAATGTAAGATATATATTTTATAAAGAATAAACTTGAACAACATGTATGTAACCAAAATACACATGCTTCCTTGGTTTTCATAATCATTTTGTCTTCAAAATGATCATCTAAGTTTAGATTTAAATGAATTAACTTTTCAAGAAGTATAATTAACACACCAGTAAATAAATTGGCATGATACAATGAGAGCACCCTTCTAAGTTAATAGTAGAGAACTCCATATATTTTTCTGGCTTCTCCAGAATTTCCAGTTTGGAAATACTAAAGATAATAATAATATAATAAGAAAACATGTAAAGGAAAACACTGTTTTCTATGATAGGCATACATCTTAGAGAGACATTTTTTGGTGCCTCAGCACAATGAGCCATTTATGGTATGGATATAATGTGAGATTCTGATTCAGGAAGGCAAAGAGCAGTTCTAACATTCACTTATTCAGTGAGGAGGTACATAGTGTCTCCTCTCTGTCAGTCCTCCACTAAGCCCTCAGAAGAAAACAGGGAACCAAACCAACCAAATAGTGAGCCAGTCTGACATCTTGTTCAGAGATGTGACCAATAACTTCACATACTAAATGGATATCTGAGGAGGCAGATATTAAATAGATAAATATTTTAATTGTATATAGTGGTAAGTTATATTAAAAGGGATAATGTTTAATCTTGCCAGAATGAGGACAGATAATAGTTTAGATAAGGGTGGATGATAAAGACATGCTAGAATAAATATCAAGCACTATGGAAAGAGAAAGAGCCTGTGGCTGCAGAGTCCAGTGAAGAGCCTGGGCCCTAAGGAAGCTCATCTGGGAACTTCCAGATTCTAGGCTGTTTGACTCACTCCTGATCGCAGACAGAAGCAATATTACTTCCACAGGACTTTAACAATGGCTGAAGACATTCTTTTTGTTATCAGTCAGTACTAAGGCGCTACTGAGTGTCTGTGTGTGTGTGTGTGTGTGTGTGTGTGTGTGTGAGAGAGAGAGAGAGAGAGATCCATCCATCTTGTACAGATGCCAGTATTAATGGTAAAGATTTTACAGTGCAAAGACAGCACTTTAGAAGCAGCCAAGCTTGAGAAACTCAACATTAAAGGAATTGAATGAAGTGAGATGCCCTAAATCGCAGTCTGGATGCAATTTGTCTAGGCAGAGACAGGACCATGAAGGGACTTGCAGTCCACAGCAAGAAGTTTGGATTCCACTATGAAAAACCAAAGTGTCCTTAGGTTTTAAATAAGATAATATCATTTAACTTACATTTTAAAAATTCGTCACTCAATGAAACACTACCCCAGTGAAAGAGTCTTTGTTTTATCACAAAAGCAACAGTTGAGTGTAGTCTGAAGGAGAGGAAGTCAATTACATTTACATGAACACATTTGGGCGAACATACTATTATTACTGTCTTCACATGGTATTAAGAAAAGTTAACAATGTATATATACCCTCATGGAAATATTTCCTTTCTGAGAATTAGAAAGTATAGACACTTATTTTGATTATTTTTTTGATCACTCAATTAAACCAAGTGCAAGGATACCAGTGAGAAAGCTGTTAAAATAGTTCAGGAGGAACGTAAATGCCAGGAGTTCAATCTAGGAAGGAGGCAGTAACAATGGAGTGAACTGGAGGATCCAGGAGAATGGAAGAGCAAAATGAAGGCTAGGTGACAGGTTTTGTGCATAGCATGAGAATAGCATGAGGAAGAGGTCTGGCTAGGGCTACAAGGATTCTTAAATTCTTAAAAAGCCCCTAAGTAGATCAAAAGCCAGTAATTAAGATAGAAAGGATGTGCTTGGGAAACCATTTTGCGTTAAACCTCCTATCTTCAAATTCGCAGACCTAGTTTGTAATTCAATAACATTTGAGTTTAATTGAGAATTATTCTGATAATATGACCTTTATGTATTTTATTTCTCTGAAGCAAACTTAGATTTATCTTATAGCTACAAAAGCAGAAAACAATGACTGTATTTCAGTGGCCTTACATGTGCGAAGGGAGAATTTCTGTCAGTGAAAAACTGTTCATTATTTATCCACTAGGGTATAACTTCCAATATTCCTATGGAAGTTATTTTATAAGTATGGAAGTTGTAAGAAACCAGGATAGCAACGCAAAATAATTCTTGTCTATGGATATAATTCAGTTCTGTACAGCAGATATTCAACTCACCTCCCACATCCACCTTGCAAAAAGACAATTATCCCCCGTTTGTGCACTCATTTCAGTATTCCAGGTTTATATTTGTTTTGGGACGGTTTCTCTTTTTAACCAATCATGACTTCCCCTTCCTTACCTCATTGATTCATAAGTGAATAACATCTTTCACATTTGTTCATTTTCATAGTTTTTATATATCCATGAGAGCTGTAAAATTACTTTTTGAGGGAATGCCAACATTTTTAGGTTTATTTTGTTACATTTTAATTTATTAATACTTTTTTCCAGTCCTATCTTAGCTATTTGCAATTACATCCTCAAATCTCGCAAACTAATGAATGCATGGATAAAATGTAGATGAATAGCCCTTATCTGCAAACAATATCATCCTGAATATGTCATTGGAAATTTTACATATAAGAAATGTATGTATGGTTTTTTCTCTCTTTTAGTTTGCAGAAAGGAGATATAATTAGAAAAAAAAAAAAAGCTTCCATTTAAATTCTTTTTATTGAAACGGACCTGGTTGTGAGCCTAGAGTTCCTACAATTTGCTGATCAAGAATATCTGCTGCCAGTTTCTTCAGACTGGCAATGAGAATCAACCATAATTTTCTCACACATCCAATTTCAAAGCCAGAATGCCTCAATGATAACCTTCCACAATAACACACACACAAAAATGGTTTCAAACTATTTCTGCTGCTGTGACTCAAGCAAATTGGTATTCAGAGCAATTACGTTTAGCTCATAAATAAGTCACCAAATGAAAGTTCTGTCTTGCCCAGGGAGTATTTCATAATTTGCTAGTTGTCTTTGACGTATGCAACTCAGAGACAAAATGCTTTGCAGAATATCAGATGTAGCCAGCAAACAGTGTGATGATGCCCTGCATTCTAAAGCAAAACAAACCAAAATGGAAATAAGGGAAGAAAGAGGGAGGGAGGGAGGGAAGGAGAGAAAGGCAAACCTCAGAAGGCTGCTTCTCTTTTCTCCCCTCAGGCCTTTTCCAGGCAGTCAGCTCTTTCAGCTAGGAATAGATCCAAATTCTGTCTCCATATATGAATGCCAAGCTTGCACAATGTTTCTTGACTTCAAAAATAGATGTTTCTCTTCAATAAAGTTGTCAAATTATTTTAGGAGATTTTCTCCTTATTTGGCACAAGAGAAGAGTTTGTCACTATAGGTAAACTAAAATGGTTTCCTAGATTCTTGTGGAAAGAGAAACACAAAAGGTTTTCATAGAGTAACTAAGGCGCAAGTGCGGGAAAGTCAATTTCTGCAGCGTAGTTTGGGATTACAGAGCATTCTCTAAAATGAAACAGCAACATAGGAAAAAGAAAAGGAGAAATTACGGGAAAGAGAGACTATTCCAAAAGCAGACAGAGAAAGATTTTTAAAGAAGTTCATTTTGGGGAAAGTCTCAGTTTAAGAAAAATAAATGTAATATTGCAAAAAGGAAATTATTAAAGACTCCTGTGAGATTTTGAGGGGCTTGGGTCAATGTAGGGTCCTGAGTCTTAAGCTTCATTAGAATAAACCCACCTCCTATGATTTTATAGTGTCAGCTAATTACTTACTCATTTATTAAAAAAAGAAAACATTTCAAGCACCTTAATTGCATCACATGGTAGTTCCTTGAGGATTCAATGGTGAATAAAAAAGAAAGTGGATATTTCTGGAAGCTTATTATCTACAAGGCCAAGAAGCACATTAATTAAGTAGTGAAAGGCCTACTTCATTCCAGGAAATACAATATTTTATGAACTAGGACATATCTGAAAAATCTAGGAAATATCCAAAAGCACTATAAAAAATACTCAATTCCACCACAGAGAGATAAGAAACAAATATTGTGAAATATGCTCTTATTTTATTTCTGGTCTTTTACAAATAATTTTAATATTCTTCTGACCTTAATGTATATTCAGATTTATGTTTAAATGATAGCAATACATCTAAAATAATATGTTTTATATATCAAAGCATAGTTACTTACATCAAATTGTGCTTAAACATCTTCGTATTGCTGGAGAACATTTCTTTTAAATTTTTTCAGTTATAAATATTAATGTAACAAATATTCAGGACTACATAGCTAAACATCGGCTTGGAGTGTTAGATGTAGAGTTGTTTATACAAAATCATTATTTTTAAAGTATTTTGTATATATATTTTTAAATTAGTCTCAAAAACACTTTACTTAAATTTCGAAGAATTTTTAATTATACCAATGTTAATTTCACAAGACTTTCATTAGCGTTGTTTGTTATGATTTATGAGAAAAGGAAAAAAATGGAAACAAAGTCTTTGTAAACGGAAGGGTTAGGCCTGGGATTTAGCCCAGTAGTTCTGCTGCCTGCCTCTCAAGAGCAAGGTTCCGAGTTCAATGTCCATACCACACACACACACACACACACACACAAAAAAAAGGGGAGGAGTTGAGGGGTGGAAGGGAGGTCAGGGGAATGGGGGAAAAGATAAGAACCAAGATATAGCATGTAAAGGTACAAATTCCCAATGATGAATGTCATCATATTGTACACCTCAAATGTACCAATAAACTTAATAAATTTTAAAAAACGCTTAAACATGAAAAATATTAGTTTTGCCTTTTCTAAACTTTATGTAAGTTGATGGTGACTCACTCTGTATTTCTTTTAGCCTTTTCTATTTCTCAGTAACTTGTCTATTGGGATTCCTCGTCATTTGGAATTTTTCTTTGTGATTTTTGTAATAATATTTTGAAACAAACAGGTGGATAATAGAATAAAATATTTCACATAGAAATGTTAAATATATTAGTAATTATTTCATAAATACTGATGCCCTATACTGCGAAAAGAAAAACTCCTGAGCCTACATTGGAGGTCTAAACCCAGTGAGTCTTCTCAGGATACATGTTAAATGCTTCTACACAAGAAGAAAGCAGTTGCTAAACTTTCTAAAATTTCTCAGAAATTGTACTTTTAAATAGATATTGAAAGATACATTTCCAGGAGTCCAAGAGGAGACTTAACAAGAAACAAGGAGAATGATGCTGTGCCTTCCAACAAGGTCCCTCCTACAATGGAGAGGAGGGCGTGCGTGATGCAGCTTTCACTGGAAGGGAAAGTTTGATGTGTGTTTCTTGGTGACAGTTGAGAAACCTGGCTGAGCGGAAAGAGGCAGAGACACACTTGGCCTATAAGGATGGTAGCACAACTCTGTAAGAGGAAGGCTCTGAGAACATTGACTCTGGAGAGATACATAGGTTTCACTTTTGATCATATTGATACTCAGGTCTGCAGGTCATCTAGATAAGGACTGATTTTAGGAGTTTCAGAAAAATCACATTTCCATTTAGAGGAAGTCCCCTGCCAACATCATACTAAATGGGGAAAAACTGGAAGCATTTCCTCTAAAATCAGGAACAAGACAAAGATGTCCATTCCCATCATTACTGTTCAAAATAATACTCAAAAATTTAGCCAGAGCAGCCAGGCAAGAGAAAGGAATAAAGGGAATACTAATAGGAAAGGAAGAAGTCAAATGATCCTTGTTTGGAGATGGCATGATCCTATACATAGAAAACCCAACAACACAACAGGATATATAATCAACAACACAACAAGATATATAATCAACACACAAAGATCAAGTGTGTCTGTACATCAACAATGAACACAGTGTGAAAGATCTCAGGAAAACAATCCTATTCACATTAGCTTCAGAAAAATTAATTACTTAGGAATTAATCTAACCAATGGAGTGAAAGATCTCTATAATGAAAACTATAGTAATCTGAAAAGAGAGATGGAAGAGGACATTAGAAAATGGAAAGACACATCCTGTTCCAGGATAGGCAGAACCAATATCACCAAAATGACCATTTCACCAAAAATAATATAATGACTTAATGCAGCTCCTGTCAAAATACCAATAGCATTCTTCACAGAACTAGAAAAAAACACTTATAAAATTTTTGAGAAATCAAGAGAGACGTAGAATAGTCCAAGTAATCCTAACAACATAAGCAAAGCTAGAGATGTTACAATCCTGGATTTCAACTTATACTACAAAACTACAGTGATAAAAACAGCATGGTACTGGCACAAAAATAGGCATGATGACAAATAGAATACAACTGAGGATGCAGAAACAACTCCATGCACTTTCAGACCTCTGATTTTTGAAAAAGAGACTAAAAATATATTTTAGAAAATACAGATGGCCTCTTTAACAAATGGTGCTGGGAAAACTGGCATGCAGATAATGAATATAGACCCATGTCTCTGACCCTGCACTAAAATCAAATCAAAATGGATCGAAGTCCTTTATATATGAAAACAGAAGTACTGAGTCTACTGGAAAATAAAATGATAAAATCCTTCGAGAAACAGGCATAGGCAAATACTTTCTGTAAAAAAAAAAAAACAATTGCCAAAGAATGTGTCAAAAATTAACAAATGGGATTATATCAAATTAAAATGCTTCTTCAAAGCACAGGATAAAAACCAACAGAGTTAAGAGACAACCTACAGAATGGAAAAAAATTGTCACCATATCTAAAATATATATATAAAGATCTAAAAAATTAGACACTCAAAAATAAAAGACCCAGTTCAAAAATGGGCAATTGAAACGAATAAACAGCTGTCAGAAGAAGAACTGGTACAAACCGGTGCTAAGCACATGACAAAATTTCAGCATCTTTGCCCATTCGAGAAACGACAATCAAAACCACAGTGAAGAGCCAGGGATTTTAGCCCAGTGGTTCTGGCACCTGCCTCACAAGCTCAAGGTCTCGAGTTTGATTTCTGGTATCAAAACAAAAACCAAAAACCAAAAACAAACAAACAAACAAAAATACCACAGTGAGATTCCATCTTACTCCACAAAGAATGGCTAACATGAACTCAAAAATTAACAAATGCTGGAGAGATTTTGGGGAAAAATAAACATTTTCGCATTGTTTAGGGGAATGTAAACTTATATATCCACTATGGAAACCAGTGTGAAGATTCCGCAAAAAAACCCAAAGATAGAAATTCCATCTGACCCAGCTATACCTCTTCTGAGTATGTTTCTGAAAAAGTTAAATATATAGTGCAGTGTTACATGCATACTCATGTTTATCAAAACATACTTCATAATAGCTAAATTATGGAAGAAGCCTGTATGTCCACCAACAGATGAATGGATAAGGAAAATTATATATATAATAAAGTATTATGGAGTAGTACTCTGTCATAAAGAAGAATAAACTTGATTCACTAGTAATTAAATGGAGACTATAAGTGAATAACAGAGACACAGAAGTCTAATTATTGTATGATTTCTCTTATATGAGAAAGACAAAATATAAATACTTAAAGAACAGAATAAGAGATGATAGGAAACAGAGATGGACATTGTAGAACTAGAAAAAGAGCCTGAGGAATGAGGGGGAATTTAGGCAGGGTGGGGAAGTGAAAGTAGAAATGATTCAGTTGCTGTATGTGGAAGTACCAATACCCTGAGATGAATGTAATTTTTATGTATTGTGATCATCCACCAATTAAAAGATATAAAATTAGATTTTTGTCATTGACTTTAAATTATTATAACTGAGGAAGTTTCTAGAAATTAAGTTATTTATGCCAGAATGGTGGTTTCTCGCAGGCTGTCTTGCCTGACCTCCTTAATACTTCTGGAATGTGCCTGCTTCTCTCCTTTCTGAGGCTCAGTTTCTTCCTTCAGGTGCTCTTTGTTCCTTACTAGCTGTTAGGAAGGGTGGGCGTACCTTCCTAACTGACCACTCTACTTTCAGGCTTTTCTCTTTTCTCACTATTCTCCAAGTGTGAACAAAGGGACTTTTCTAGTACAGTCACCAACTTATTCCTTCCTGTGTTTAATTTTTGACTTAGCTCTCTCTGCTATTAGACTGTAGTATTCTGGAGGGACAAAAATGTATGTTTTACCTTAGCAATTAAGTATTTCTAGCACCTAAGTGTATATCTGACATTTTGTAGGGAGCTCAAAACATGTTTACTCAGTAGATTCTGTTGCACTATTCGTGTTTGAAGGTTTAAATGGGAGGTGATGAATAGACTGTCAGTGAGGAAACAGCCAGGAGCATAGAAAACACACAAAGTGTTTGAACAGGAGAAACTGACAGATCATTGGTTACACAGATGTTGAAGAGCAAATAAATGAAGTCTTTAGGTATCCTACTGGAAATGACAGCAGGCCACGTGGGTCCACTAGAAGGCTTTGGGTCTATTAGGACTCAGTTCATTGCAGGGATCCGCAGATCTTGGCATCAGATTGTGAAGGAGACAGCGTCACTTGGTGGCTCTGATACATCTCAAAGGCGCAAGGAGGCTGCTTTGAGAAGACATAAAGAATCTGGAAGATTGAATGCAGAGTAACTCTAAAGTCAAAGCCCAGGCTAGTGCTACATTACCATGAAAAGCAGAAAAATGGGAAGATTCAGGATCTACTTTCCTCCTGCATAATTTAATTTTCTCTCTAGTTTCATTTATTTGTGGATCTCAGTAGACATCCAGCTGAGGAGGGATAAACTGAGTTTGTATGATTCCTTCCCAGGGACCTAAAATAAAATCAAATTTTGATTTTTTTTCTTTTGGTACCGGGGATCGAGCTTGGGACCTTGCACTTGCAGGGCAGGCAGCAGAACCACTGAGCTAAATCCCCAGCCCATATTTTTATTTGTTTTTAAAGTTAAGTTTAAATGAATAAATTTGGAGTGAAGACTAATTCAGGTCTCAAAACTTTATTCTAGAATACTAATGTTAAAAGAAATAAGCATTCTGGAAAAAAATTCATCTTTGCTCAGAAAAAAATTAGAAAAAGATGATTTATCATTGTTTTGCCCTAAAATTTCAAGGACAGGCCTTGTTTATATCAAGCTGTAATGATGTAATGTTTGAGAAAAATGAGCTCACCGAATTCATAGCTGACCCATGATGTGCTGGGTTTTTGTACTGATCAGGAACAGAACATCAGGATGAAGTGCTCAATAGGCCACAGCATTCCCAGACCCTTTGGAGGTTGACTTTTCTTGTGAAAGAGAAGTGTTGAAGACAACTCCATGAAGATACAGGATTGGGGATAGAATTTATTCCTCTTGTGTATTTCCATACAGTTCCTTTGGGAGTGGAAAGAATTTCCCAAAAGTACTGTGTATATAGAAAATGATAAAATGCCCAGGATGATACTTCAGAGGCAGTAATATTTAGAGTTTATGGTAGAGGATAAAAAAAATGGAAAAAACTAAAAGATGCAATTCAAAAAAATGGATTCTTTATCACATTGCTATTTTAATTACCATTTTTTGGAAATTGAACTGAATGATTTTCTTCTCATAGAGTTCATTTGTTTCTTTGTGAAGATCATTTTAAGGCTTCCATGTTCCTTTCAACCTTTGTAGGCAGCTTTAAATGTGAAGTTGATATAGTCAGATAGTGGAAAATCTGCAGCGAGATCATCCTAACTGTTCCTCTGAAGCTGCCTTGAATTTCAGTTACAGTTTTGAAAACACTGTGCCAAAAATACAAAATGTTTTTCAAATCCCCAAATATATGGAAATGCAGCAGAAGTTGTGCCAGTATTCTCTTCTTCCCACCTCTATCTTTTTTGTTTTGGTAAGCAGAATCCAAACATGGTTTTTCCGGGTGGAGAGTAGTAGATACCTGTAAAGCAGACTTCCTATATTTCACTCTCCATTCCCTACTTACAAGCTACTGGCTTCTCAACAAATTGTGGACCTGTCTAATGACTCACTTTCCTTTCTCTAAGAGGATGGGAATACGTGTCATTAAGTAAGGTGATTTTGAATGTGAATTGAGTTGAAGCATAAAAACAATTTAAGTCAGTAGCTGCACACAGGAAATATCCAATAAATGGCAATACTTGAAGTCTTTATTCCTTTTGATTTACGTAATACTGGCAAATAATGTCATGATCTCTGTGTCTTTCTCTGTACCTTCCTGTGTCTCCATTTTTCTCTCTCTCTCTCTCTCTCTCTCTCTCTCTCT
>NW_004624763.1:12131156-12142988 GCF_000247695.1 Heterocephalus glaber
TATATATATATATATATATATATCCTATTTTACAAATAAGAAAATACTGGCTTCAAGATAATGATATTTTAATTTCCTGTAAACAACATATGGGCACATGGATATTCAGTACCAGTCATAGCTATAGAGTGCCTTTACTAATGATTTTTCAAAGTGTTATCTACAAACTATTACATTAGAATAAGGTGCAGTGGTTTTTAAATAAGATTACTGAGGTTTACCTAGTGTTACTGAAAATAATCTGTTTGGATTAAGCCCAGAAATTGTACTTCAACCTATTGCTTCAAATGCTTCTCACGGTCACTAAACTGGAAAATTTCCGTGGAAACAAAAAATCCCTAATTTATGAGAGGTGATATGAGGGAAAAGAACTCTCAGCCATGGCCTATGTAAAACACATGCATTATGGACCATTTCTGATTCTTTAAACTAAAACTTGGAAGAGTAACTTTTTGGCCTAGGATAGGTCAGGAATATTTTGAACTGGAAGTGAGCTTGTACATAAGAAGACTACTCGGATGTCTCTTAAGGAAGATTCCTAACAAAGTGATGATTTGGGTGGCAAATCTCAAACTTTTTATTCATTAATCAGACATATAATTGCTGGTTTCATTGGTAAGGATCCAGCATTAGAGATGAAGGAGACAAAGATTTCTCTCTTCATTTTATGGTAGTCTCTCTTTCACTTTCCACATCAAATTGATTGGTATCCTTTATCTCCCTTTACCTCCTATCATAGTAAGTGACCTCACATGAAAGAGACTGAAATGAGATAATGTCTGTAAGACTTTTTTAAACTGTAAAATGAACTAGACTGACGCATGACTTATATAAACACAGTGGTACCTCTGCATTACCTCTGCACTTCCACTACCTCTTTGATAACTAACAGAAGCATTAGGGACCTACTGTGGTTCAAGGATGACATGAGGCCTTAAAGCAATAATGATAACTAAGACAAAAATCCATGCTCCCAAACAGTTCCCTGTCAATTAAACTGTCCCCAAAAGAGTAGATAGACAGGATTTAAAATCTTCTTCAGGACAGTGAATAAGGTGAAATATTTAGGGAAGGTTGAAAAAGACCTGCATTGTGGATGTGATTGAAGGGATAAACAGGGAAGAACATGACCATATAGAATCAGAAGCACCTGAGAGTGAGCCCATTCAAAAGCCAGTCAATGTGTTGGGCTAGATTTGCTGCTATATTTAGGGAAGTCAAAAGTAAGCAAAGATAGCCCACCATGGCACAGAGTGCTTCATTCAATCAGGAAACTGATTATGTTTACGTGCCGTGTTGGTGATGAAGAGCTAAAAATCATAGGAGGCATCTCCTAATCAGATCCACATTTTATGTGCAGCAAGGAGATGGAGGCCCAGGGCAAACATAATTGTTCTGATGGAAAAGAAAACCAACGGGAAGGGAAAGTGGCGCTGGGATGTAGTGGTTCCGAAGGGGAGGTAAAGGAGCTTGACCAATTCGATGTGGAAAGTGAGAGACAGATTGCTGGTTGGAATGAATACATTGCGGTGCCATCCCCAGAGAGGAGAGAACCATTTTGACTGGAAGATAATTAATTTGCTTTTGGATCTTGTGACCATCTGATTTGGCATGGGTCCAAACACATTAGCGCTATTTAGCACCTTTTCTGGATCGTCTCACAAAATTTGAGTAGGAATCAGATGTCCTTAAAATTTTTGGAATTTTCTTTCATGGCCTTTAAACCCTAGTCAGGCACAGAGCCGGTACCCATCATGGTTGTCATACTGAATTGAATATGTGTACTATCACCCTTACCAAGCTAAGAAAATTCCCATCCCGGAAATTCAGTCTACAGGCAAACATTTACATGATTATAATACTGACTTTACCAGTATGCATTTCTTTCAAAAAAGGCATCTTCAGCTCTCTGAATTACTCCTTACACGATTTTAGCTTCATTGACTTTCATTTCAGAGATATATTTAGCATAAATATTAGCTACTGAGACATATTTGGTAATCAAATAAGATACCTGTTTATCATGAGCTTCTGCAGCACTGTCAGGGAAATTGCAATGTGAATGCATGACCCTGCAAGGTTTTTGAATTCCAAGCTGTTTGTGTGGATATAGTCATTCCTTTTCCTATTCTGTTTTTTCTTTAGTCTCATTACTGGATAATAGTTGTGAAAATAAATCAAATATAAAATGACAACTTGCCACAACAAAATCGTTAAGAAGATAGAAAAGCCTACCGGGATTGTTGTTAAATTTGTATTACTCTGTCTTACGAAGACCTGCCTACCTGTATTTAAATTCAATTGTTAATAAACTGGAGGGTGTAAGTACATTTATTTGGGACAAAATAAATTTAGTTTTTACTTCATATTAAATATTTCAGTCATAAATCTTATTTGTCAGAAGTAAATCTATCCTCTTAAATTCTTCCCAATCAAGGAGAGGCACAATTTCTCACACTAAAAACAACAGCAATAAAGACAAGATATAACTACAAAACAAAGCCACACAACAACTGCAAAAAATAGTTTTGGGACTTAGTTCATGCTCTCTAGTCTCATAACCAGCTTATTTTCTTATAAAAATGTAAGCAAAGTGAACCAAGTGAATAAAGTGACTACAGTGTGTTCAGCATTTTTGATGTGCTACATACTGGCCTAAGAATGTGTATGGCTTATATCATTTTATTTCCATCATTACAAGAGTCTGTGAAGGAGATATTAATATTGTCTTCACTTTGCTCTTGACCAAACAAAACTATAAAAAGTTTAAGTAACTTGCTCAAGGACACACATGTTTTCAAAGTCATATTGTCTGAATTTAAATTCGGGCTTCACCATATGCTAGCTGTCTGATCTTGAGATAATTACTTAATCAATGCCAGACCAAGGGTGACAAACCATCACTGTTTGCAAGGGACTGAGGGGTTTTCCATAACACATTAGTTTTAGGGCTAAAAGTCACACCATTTGGGGACAATTGATCAATCTTCCATGTATGAAAAATGAATAAGGTAAAACTGTCACCTTTAAGATTTTTTGAACATTAAATGATAATTGTAGATATTTAGCACAATGAATCATTTTTAAGAACTCCTTTGTCATATTTGCTCCTTTATTCTTCTTGTTCTCAACTTCTTTATGACAGTGCACAGGGAGAAGCAGGAAAGAACAGGGTACAGATGTGAACGACTTTGGATCCACATTAAGAACTCCTTCCCTTACTGACAAGAAATTATTATAAATTTCCAAATAATCAGACTACATTTTCTGTTTTTTTGTTTATTGCAGGGCTAATACATTCATTTGGTGATTCAACTTCTATCACCAGGTTGTGATCTCCTTCAGAAGTTGGCATAGCATCTTATAATTTCAGGAAACAATATCCATTAAGGGTAAATAAAATTCATGGATAAACAAGGGAATGCCTTGTCTTACTCTTTTACTTATGTACCTGGTCAAATAAGCACGCAGGATTTGAAAGATGTCCCACAGTTTTTAAACAATAAACAACTACATGGAAGGATGAATGAAATATTTAAGTGACTATTGTCTTCTGGCACCATACTTTTTAAATTTATATATTTGTTCTAATGATACTTTTACTTCTCATAATATGTTGGCAAATTCTTTAGGTCTTATTTACAAATCCTATATCTTAGGAATCTTAAAAATCAGCTCTATGGCTGCAAAATATGATTTCTAAATATCATCTAAATGCACTGGTTTCATTTTTAGAGAGACAAAGAATGATTCCACATGTTGACGACGGAATTAGTACAGCCACTTTTGTTTAGCTAACAAATTTTGTGTATTGGATGAATAGGGACTTCAAATGGGTGCAAATGTACTGACAAAGAAGTAGTGGCACACTCTCAAACATCTCATTAAAATTATATAGACTTATTTTATTATATATGTAGTTAGACAGACAGAGTAAACAAAAATATCTTCAAATACTAAGAAACTAGGCAGGAAAAGATATATCATCAAATGAAACAAAAGTTGACCCAGATATAAAGGCTAACAATAGGCACTACTTATGCATATTTCAAATATTCCAAGTGTTCCTCAAATTGGTTTGCTATGATGAAACACTGTGGTAATTAGCAAAGCAAATCAAATATGTATAAATGCTCCTGTTGGTTTCCCATGGTGGTAATGTGGGATAATTAGTTCACAGAAGGGATTTTGAAAAAGTTCCTCACAGAATTCCATAGCTTTAGAAGTAATTATTTGCACTAGAGTAGCAATGTCAGAAGTGTGACAATGCATGTTAAAAAATTATGGGACATCATGTCTAGTTTTGGAAATGGTTTAATTACTGAGTACATTTCTTGATGAAATTTGGTTTTAAGAAAATATGAAAGACCGTATAAAAATAGTTCTGGAATTATCAAATGTATACCCATATGAATGTAGCTGTGGGCATAAAAAGAAAGCCAAGTGTGTGAAGACATAATGTGTACTTTGACAGAAATGGATGTGCAATCCAAGAAGATAAGAGGATTTTCAAAAGAAGATCTTGAAAGAGGGCAAACATGCCCAAAGAAGGTTACCAAAAAGAAGAAAAGAAAAATGAGAAACATGGGAAGGACAGTGACAAAAAGCAAAAATGTGCTAATGTGTGGTGCTTAATAAATATGGGGGACAGACATATCTGTATTATTACCATTTTCATATATTTCCATAGACTCAAGTTCTCTTACTATGGCCCCTATTACTACAACAGAAAATAGACTAAAAGATAGCACAAACAAATTATGGAGAGCGAGCCATGAAACGCTTGCTTGAAATCATTTTAAAAGTAACAAATTTTCATAAATTTTTGAAAGTAAAGTACAAAGAATCTTTTGTCTGAGGTACTGATTGGTCTATATTCTACATGATTTAATGGACACTGACCCCCAGTTCTAAGGAAAGTAGGGACAAGGCAAGAAGGATGGATATCCAGAATTAGAGGCCCTCAGTTGGTTACGGAAAAATGACTGCATTTCAGTCACAATTCACCCTGGCACTTGGGACTAGCAAGGTTATCCACTTTCTGCCTCAGTTTTCTGAGTTCAAGAAACAAATCCATCAGCATCATACCTTGGAAAATCACACCCATAAAACAGCTAATGGATCTTATGTTTATAACATGTGAATTGGTTCTAAGAACTTTACCTCCATAAATAAATTTAATCTCATGAAAACCTTTTGAGATATACAATACTTTTACCTTCACAATAGAGGTGAAAAAAAAGGTGTCATGGAAAGGTTAAATAACAAGCAAGGTGAAAGCCTAGATAGGAGGAAATTTGTCTTGAGATAGCACATCATTAACTGGAATACTACATTGACTTCGAGAATAATGAGAATCACTAGGTTCTGAAGAAGTACAAGATGAAGGCGAAACTATATTCAACGGATCTTATCACTGCAATAATTTATTTGTCAATGAGTTTTGAGGAAATGATTCACAAGTCTCCACATGAGGATAGTAATATTTTCAGTGTTCACAGAATGTTAAAATTTAGAAAGTATTTTCAAATATGCATCTCAGATGACTCTCACAAGAAACCTACACAGTCACAATCAAGGAAACACGTCAAAATGAATTTTCTTACAATTTCATAAACAAATGTCTTTTTACTCTTTCCTTTATACAGTCAATATTCTTGTTTCTGCTTATTTTTTTTATGTATTATTATGCACAATATATTTTCTAAATTGTGGCATAATTAATTACTTTGTGGTAAAACTGTATAATTATGGTAAAACTATATAAAGTGGATAGAAATGTATTTTATATTTTATTACTGTATACCAAATGATCTAAGGCCATATTTTCTTTAGAAATATTTTTGATAATTTGATATTTTTTTCAAAAAATTGTTTGAATGCTAACTAAATAGGGTCTTTTCATCTTTTTTTCTATTGCACAATTCTCAAGAATCTAATAAAGTTTTATACTGGAAAAGAATTTCTAAGACATCAAAGTGACTTGCCAAGTGAAAACAGTCTTTTCAAAAAGTCAACATACCCTTTAGATTGAACGAGGAATTTAACTTGAAAAGCAAGATGGAGGTGAAGAAATGATGAATATGTTTCAAGATAAGGTACCTACATTTTCTACTTCAGAGCACTGAGAAGAAACTAAAGCGTAGTATTCTCAAGGTTAAAGTGAACAAGTAGTGTTACTTATAAATTAGCACTTTGTAAGTTATTAGAGAAGGAAAAAGAGACAGCTGCACATTAGTTTCACAGCTGGTACAATGTTGGAACTTAATTTCATTTTAACAACTTGGAAACACACAGACACTAGAATAAATAACCAAAGCTTTGAGATTTGTTTGTGTTAACTTTCTTATGCACAGAAGATGAAAAGAAATCATGATTTGAGACTCTTTCATGTCAAGAATGTATCCTTCTTTTCTCTTTTATTTTTGTTAAAAATTATCCAACACAAACAGTTAATGTTTAGGAAAACTGTCTTTTCTCTATATATTAATAAAATACTCTTTTGTAAGATCTCATATTAGTAGGATCATTAATATATTCTCAAGTATTTTGTAATGTATATACATAGCTTATAAAATTTAGTATTTCAGTGGATCTTTGCAGCTGTAAAGTAAACTCAGAAGTATGGAGTATAAATTCAAGAGCTGTTTAGGTCTTCAAATAGCTTGATGGCAATAGTAAATGCACTCTAGCATTTTTATACCAAAGTTTCAGCAATTCTACTATTTGTAAAACCCCAGACAACCATTGACATTTTGCACCTAAAACAAAATTCAGTAAATGATAACTTGTTCATTTAACACATACATATTGATTTCACAGCTCTAAAATGGAAATATAGATTGGAAGGAAATTTTCCTTAAAATGCCAAATACGTAGGTTTACAAGGATCTTTCTTTAAGAAAAAGTCTAATGCTAAATTTCTATACTTTTATGAAAATCTTTATCTTTTAAAAACGTTTTCCACTTTAGTGTATCAAAGGAAATTTCAAGCTAGATTTTGCATAACTATTTATTAAGCTTTGATCTTAGATGTCTTTATGATATTCAAGCTAACGAATATTTCTTTGCCTGCCAAATGAAAGAAATTTTGCTAGCTGATATCAATATGTAAATTAAAGACATAAACTCTGTCTTCAAGAAATTGAGAATATAGGAGGGAAACCACAAAATATAGCTAAATATGTTAAGTACTGTAGTCAAGACATTAACAACATGCTGAGAATTATGAGATTTGCTGAAAATGTGATTTTTCAGTCAGTTTTTAGAGGATGACTGTGAACCTGAAAATAAAACTAAGAGTGGTCTAACTGCCCCGAGGGAAAGCAAACCCAAAGGCCTGGATGTTTAAAGTATTACAGTGCATGATCTAGGAATGGTAGAAATTATGTAACAGCCACATAATTCCCTTTGAATATATGCAATGTGACACTGTTTCAGTGACTATTACTGAGTGAATGAAATCATTATGTTCTTTGCAAATGAACTCACAAAATTTGACATCAAATAAAAACCAAGTAAATACTTTACCTTTCAAGAGTTTAACAATTTAGTTCATGAATATTTCTCTCTCTACATTCAGAATTACTGACTTTGATGAAATAGTGATGATTGTATCAATGCCTGAATTGGTACTTTATCTTAAAAATTTGTCTTAACATATAAAATAAAATATGAAATTTGGAAGTAAAACATGAGATATAAAATAAAGTGTTATGTGACAGGTTAGCAATTATTCCTATGCAGCTGTCAGAGACTTACTAAATGTTCTGGTGCTCAGCATTTTAAATTACCCAGTCTAACCTCATCATTTTCACCCCCTAATATCATACCGAGGTTTTCCATTCTTTTGTTTTATTTAAAACCATCATTTAAATAGTAATCATTGTTCTTGACACTATCCCTATATTGTAAAGATCCGTTTTCTCTACTCGAATTCAATGGTAACTGGGTCCTGAAGTATAAATCCGTCCCTTGTCTCTTGACAGCGATAACAATTGATCTTCTTCCTTCCAAACTGAAATCAGTAAGGAGAGGCACAGAAAATGACAACTGATATCAACATGTAGCTGACATCAATATCACCACTTCACTGCTCATGGCGCAGTTGTTTAAATCAATATACTATATTTCCTTCTTCTAAAAATCCCCTCAAAGGCATGATTTGGGAAAAGGATTTAATTATGCTTTAAATGTACCTATGAGCACTTAAACTTTGTAGGAAAACAAGATTCTCATCAGGGGCCATTGGTTAAGTGATTACTGTATACAATGTTGCAGGGTTCTCAGATAAAACAGATTTCATATTCTGTATAAAAATGATAAATGACACAGTTAACTAACTGGTAGACTGTGTGCAGTTAGGACATCCAGAGCTATTTTGGGCAATATTTGGAGGTGGCTGGGAACAATCTCAAAGCTTTAATAAAGCATTGTAATGGAGACAGCAAATCAAGGTAAGTATTTCTAATCCTAGGGCACCATTCCTCTCAAATGTAGATTGGAGTTGTGACTTCCACCTTAGAACAACAGAAATTTAAATTACATTCCACGTATTCAGCCAATTTCTATAATTTGTCATCTTTAAAACTTGAATGATGAATAAAATGCTTGGGTATTTTTTCACATAGACTTAAATTGTCAAGTGCTAAGATCTTTTATATGTTTATAATTGTTATAATACAATATTTTTTCTGAATAAATATTTTAATCATCAGGTAAGTTGGTACAAACTTAGAATATTCAAACAATTGACTCATGTTAAAGAAGTACTATAGAAGTCCTCAGTAATTTAAATTTTCTAACATAAAATATAATAGTATCATCCCCTATAAAAATCAGTTTCTTTATTACACGTCATAGAAATTATTAATTTTCCTATTTACTCACTGCTGATCTATTCACTTTAATAAGGAACTGTCCAAGAGGGATTTTGCACTTCCCACTGTTTTATTCCCTGCTCCTTGGACAATGGCTGATACATGAAGAATGTTCAGTGTTGGGAGCAATGCTGCATAATTTTAGGGTAAAATCATTTGGTTAGCCTAGTTCTCCTGCCTGCACCCCAGCTATGGAATTCCAAGACGAATTTTGGGGTCTGGTCACAACTGAGACCTCAATGTTCCAGTGATGCTGTGATTCTCCAGGAAAAGATTACACCAGCTGAAAACATCCTGGGAGGAACAAACATCTACTCAGTTCCTCATTGTTTCTGGGTTGCTACATCTTGTTTACGCAGGATGTACTGAACTCTCTGCAAGCCATTTTTTAGGTTTGTTTCTCCTGATGTACTGAATAAAAGGTTTGGTAAGCTGGGGGCTTTCATCTTTGCCGCCCAGAGCAGCACTGATCAGATCCAAAGCTCAGCTTCTTCTCAGTCTCATTTTTCTGCCTTTCCTGTAATTCACCGTGTGCTGCCGTGGCTCGCAGGAGACTAGGATTTACTGCAGAGGTTCTGGTAACATCCCCTTTCCCTGTTCCCTACAGTCCAGTACATAGTTGTTAAAAGAACAAATCAATGGACTTTAGATTAAAGGACTACTTAAATACAGAGAAGTTATCAATCCACATCTGTGTATGGTTGTACTCTATGCCTTATATGTAATTCTAATATTTTTGAATACAAATACTGGGTTATATTTACAGTATGTTTGGAAAAGTGTTGGCCCCTTGTGAATGTTCTTTAAGTGTTTACCATTGTTATCTACAGAACTGGGGTTTTATAATTTGGGAGACTCTGCCCATCTCTAAGACTCCAAAATATTCTTCAGTATGTTCTTCATGAATTTCATAGTTTTATATTTCATATTTAGACTATTAATTCATCTGGAGTTTATTTTGCTTGAAGTTTGAGATACATATGTTACCTTTTTTCCCAAATGGATACCAAGTCATCCCAAAGCTATTTGGTGAACATACCATTCTTTTTCCATTGACTTGATGCACTACAACCCGAGTCTGTATTCAGACTCAATTCTATTGCATTTTCCATGTATCATTGCAACAATAATAGACCTTGATTTTTTGATGTGATACTGGGGATTGTACCCAGGGCCTCTGCATGCTAGGGTTTAAAAGTTCTACCTTTCAGCTACATCTCTGGGCCTCCAGTCTTTTATTTCAGTACCTTGATAGTACATCTTCCAAGGCAAATCCAAGGTTTATTTTCATTTTTCAGAATTTTTCTTCTACATTTAAAGTGGAAACTTTAGAACAATTAACAATTCAACTCCCCACAAAATCTCCTTTTTATGCCATTAACATGTCATTAAATTTATAGGTGATTATTGGAGAAATGGCATCTTTTTAGTAATGTTTTTTCCTATCCAGGACATCACTTATTGTTTTATTTGTTCTGCTTTCCTAATTAGTATCTCCCCATACATTAACTTTTGTTGCATGTAGCCCACCAACTTATGTCCCCAGAGCACTTCAGGTATATAGCAATGCAGGTCACATTATTTTCCACTCATGACTCCTTGAATAGGATCAAATGTGGATGAACATATTTTGATCCTAATATAAACATAATTCAAAGCTTTGAATTAATGAAAATTAAGCTTGAATGTGGCAACTGAGCTGAGTGGAGCTGGAAATTGAAAAGAAGTTAATGGACCAGTCCTAGGCTTCAACCCCAAGATGGTCTCAGAAACAGCCTTGAGCACATTCCATTTTGCTTTATAGAAAAGACAAAAGAGCTCAGGCTCAATAGTCATTGAGAAAGATAAAATCAAAACAATACCCACATAAAGAGGAAAACTAAAAGTGGTGAGAGTGTGAAGAAATTATTAACCAATATGCACTACTGATAGGAATGTGAAATGATATAACAACTGAAAAATAGTGAGGTCATTCTCCAATAAGTTAGATATAAAGTTGTCCTATGACTGAACAGCCACAACATAATTATTATCTAAGATATATGAAAAAGTAAAGTGACTATAAAACTTGCACACAAATATTGGTAGCAGCATTATTTATAATGTACGTTAAGTGATGAACACAAAAATAAGTGTTATGTGGCACTCAAAACATGAGTCACTGACATATGCTACAAATACATGAACTTTGAAAACATTTTGCTAAGCTAGAAAAGCCAGGTACAAAGGATTACATAATCTATGACTCTTTGTACCAAATTTCCAGAATAGCTCATGTATAGAGACAGAAAGGGTAGTAGAATTTACAAAGAGCTGAGAAAGGGTGGCAAGGAAAAGTGGCAAGTGAATAACAGATGCAGACTTTTTTTATTTGATGAGGCAAAAATATAACCTAAAATCAGATTGCGCCAATGGTCATATAACACCTAAATATATAGAAATATTTAATTGTATATTGTACAAGTGTCAATTGTATAGTGTTATATTTTCATAATTTATTTAAAACATTTTTTTCTGTTAAACACAAGTGGATTTATACACCTTTTGCACAGTGTTAATTACTTAGAATAGTTACGATTACATTAATTTCAATTTTGTAAATAATATAACTTTTGATTAGATTCTTAAAGACAAGTTTTGGTGATATTCTGAAAGAAAATGATGATAGAGTTTGCTCTTTTTAAAAACATGTACTGATATCTCTTCTTGTATTACCAAGTTTGCATGCAATATTCATTTTCCAGATGTAAAAGTACTCAGGAGTATACAAACTGCATAAAAAATGTATTAGCGGGCTGGGGATTTAGCTCGTGGTTCTGTCTTGCAAGCATAAGGACTCGACTTTGATCCCCGGTACCAATATATATATAGAAAGACGAAGAATTCAGTAAGTCAACGTATCCATATGAGACCTATTTGCAGCTCTCCTCCCTTTTTTTAAGAAGACCCAAAA